>BSBN01000144.1:2625000-3040000 GCA_027924645.1 Cunninghamia lanceolata | reverse complement strand
CCTATTTGTCTCCTCTCTATCTCTATCTACCTAGCTATCTCTCCCTATATCTCTATCTTTTGCCTCTCTCCCCTATCATTCCTATATCTCCTTATCTCTCGCTTATGTCTCTCCCTCTCCCTTATCGATGAAGGAAATGAAAACAAGAAAACTAGGAGATAGAGAGTTGCTTGGGGTTAGGGGTTAGGCTTTAGGGGCATTATTTAGGGTTGATGAGTTTATCATTGCACAAATTTAGGGTTTAGGGTTTAGGGGAATTATTTAGGATTTAGGGTTGCTCAAGTTTAGGGTTTAAGGTTTAGTAGTGTGGGGTTTAGGGCTTAAAGAGAGATAGAGAGAGGGGATTAATAGAGATTGGGAGAGATAGAGGAGACTGAGGGGAGTGATAGGGAGATAGAGAGTGAGAGAGTCAGAGACATGTCTAGAGACATAGAGAGAGAGAGAGATTGAGAGGTAGAGGGATGATATAGATAGGGAGATAGGGAGAGATAGGGAGATAGAGGTTTAACATTGCTTGGGTTTAGGGGTTAAGGTTTAAAGTTTTAGGGTTTAGAGAGAGATAGAGGACCAATAGGGAGATATAGAGGAGATCAAGGGGAGAGATAGAGAGATAGAGTGTGAGTGATATGGCCAGAGACATAGGGAGAGAGATTCAGAGGTAGAGGAACAAAGGTGATAGAGAGATAGGGGAGAGATAGGGAGATAGAGGCTTAGGGTTACTTGGGTTTAGAGTTTAGGGGTTAGATGTTAGGGTTTAGGGGCATTATTTAGTGTTTAGGGTTTATTGTTTAGGGGTTAGGGGTTCAATTTTAGGGTTTAGGTTTTATAGAGAGTGGAATGATAGGGATATATAGAGGAGACCGAGGAGAGATAGGGAGATAGAGAGTGAGGCACATGGCTAGGGACATAGGGAGAGAGATTGAGAGGTAGAGGAATGATAAGATAGGGAGATAGGGGAGAGATAGGGAGATAGAGGTTTAGAGTTGATTGAATTTAGGGTTTAGGGGTTAGGGGTTAAGGTTTAGGGGCATTATTTAGGGTTTAAGGTTTATGGTTTAGGGGTTAAGGTTTAGAGGTTTAAGGTTTAGTGTTTAGAGAGAGAGGACCAATAGGGAGATGTAGAGAGTGAGGGACATGGCTAGAGACATAGGGAGAGAGATTGAGAGGTAGAGGAATGATAGAGATAGGGAGATAGAGGTTTAAGGTTGTTTAGGCTTAGTGTTTAGGGTTTAGGGGTTTGGGGTTTAGGATTTAGGGGTTTAGGGTTTCTCAGGTTTAGGGTTTAGGGCTTAGGGCTTAGGGGCATTATTTAGGGTTTATGGTTTAGGGGTTAGGGGTTAGGGTTTAAGGTTTAGGGGCATTATTTAAGGTTTAGAGGTTTCTAGGGTTGCTTGGGTTTAGGGTTTAGGGGCATTATTCAGGGTTTACAATTGCATGTCAAAATAAGTCTCTCTCTCTCTCTAAATCCCTCAACCCTAAATAATGCCCCTAATCCCTAACCCATAACCCCTAAACCCTAAACCTCTATCTCCAGGTCTGAACATCTCACTCACTTTCTATCTCCATCTATCTCCTCTATCTCTCCCAATCTATCTCCTCTCTCTACCTATATATCTCTCCCTATCTCTTACCTCTCTCTCCCCTATCATTCCTCTATCTCCCTATCTCTCTAGACATCTCTCTCACTCCCTATCTCCCTATCTCTCCTCTATGTCTCCTCTATCTCTCCCTATCTGTCTCCTCTCTATCTCTCTGTCTTGTCTCTCTCCCCCTATCATTCCTATAGATCCCTATCTCTCCCCTCTATCTCTCCCTCTCCCTTATCGATGAAGGAAATGAAAACAAGAAAACTAGGACGAGCTCTCTCTCTCTCATATATATGCAAATATATATATATATATATATATATATATATATATATATATATATATATATCTATATATATATACATATAAATATATATATACACACACACATATATATATACACACATATATTGTATGTGTGTATATATATATATATCTATATCTATATATATACATACATACATACATACATACATACATACATATATATATATACATACACACATACATACATACATACATATATATATACATATATACATACATGTATGTATGTATGTATGTATGTATGTATGTATGTATGTATGTATATATATGTATGTATGTATGTATGTATGTATATATATAGATATAGATATACATATATATATATATATATGTATATCTAGATACATACATACATACATACATACATACATACATACATACATATATATACCCATTAGGTAAGCTATTTTGCATATGGTGGTCATATCCTTTAGGTCCAATCACCTCCAAACTTAATAAACAGATATAGACCATAATTCTGAGCATATTTCATAAGGACCACTTCTCTACATAGGTGCAACTAATACCACTTTTTCATTGTTCTCCACATTTAATACTTATTCTTTTCCATTTTCCAAGTGCTACATGTGTCCAAGTTGTATTGTTTGTCAAGTTGTTAGTCTAATTGTTAGTCCTAGCTCTCATGGATATTAAAATGTTAGTATAGTTAGATTTATCCTTAAGTAACATTAATTTACACATTGTTGCACAAACAACCACACTAAAAAAAAACCTTACCTAATTAAGGTTAACCTTTAAGGTTCTTTCATAAATGACGAGCCTAATATATCCAACTACTTCAATCTTCTTATAGTCCATGCTTGGCCTTCCAAGAGAGTTCATGCCATGTTAATTTTGCATTATGTCCTAATAGATCACATGAAGCATCATCATCATTGCAAGGAATAACAATGTCATGAAGGATTAAGGAAGGTGTAGCTTCACCACATAAAGTATCATTCATAATTTTATCACTAGAGGGTAAGGGTATATCATGTGTATCCTTCTCAAACCATGTATCATGAATCAAATCATATGAAGGATTGGGTAAAGCAAAAGGTGAAGCATGAGGTTTAAGGAACATGTGTTCTTTCTCCTCTTGGTGAGATAAAGTTGTTTTCATACAAGAATGCACATTTGTATGAAGTGCACTTTCTTACTTTCAATGTGTTTTGAATCTTTTTAAACATGGATCCTTGGCCTAATGGTTTTCCTATGTCTTACCTTTCATATAATTTATATCATAGTGCCTAGCTAATATGAAGTGTATGAAGAACAAGATTGTTATAATGAAATCTCATATTACTGCTTAAATAGTTATATATCCTCTCCAAGTCATTACCAAAGCCTTGAGGCATATAGGAAAAATATTAATGAATTTATAAGCCATAAAAATGAACTAGAAGTTATTTAGAGCTACTTGAATTCAATACCTATAAGATCAAGCCTATTGTTCTCCTTGCTAATCAATGTCAAGATTTAGGTGCATCCATACAAGATCTTGTTGACCTCAAATGCCATATAGGTATGCTTGAGCTTAATGTGTCACTTTCTAAACCCTAACTTGTAACCATAATGAACTAAAATCCTAAACCTCTCAATATCCCCCTTGCTAGTGAGTACAAGAAGTTAGACTTATCTTAGGCAACCTAGTCTAAAATCAATGCCAAGAGAAGTCTACAACCAAATGCCTAGGTTTATTGAGTAGGATTATTCACAAGGAGATGCACATGTGCAAGAATTTTCTGGTTTTATGGAAGAATTTTAGCTTGAAGATGACATGTAGATGAGGTTTTATTAGTTCCTTTAGTGGGGGTTCTAAGAAATGGCTAGGTAGTTTTCAAAGATATCACTTTTCTTCATGGGACAACCTTAGTGCAATCTTTAACAATGAATACTTGTGTGATTATGAGCCTACTCTTCTTGTTTAAGAATTAAGAAACATTAAGAGGCAAGAGGGAGAGTTGGTTTTAATTTTTTATCAAAGGAGGATTGGCCTAAAAAATGTATGCATTGATTTATTTTGTGAGGATTTTTCAGTTGGTTCAAGTTAGCTACTCAATGAATTTAAACATACAAATCTAAACCAAGCTTTTGATTGGACAAACATTGTTCATGCATATATGTTGTGATTCTCACACCTTTAAGTCTTGACAATGAAGTTATAGTTCTAAATGAGCAAAGATATATCGAGTCTAGAGGATGCTCATGGAGATTGAGTTGTAAGTGAGTGTTCCTAGGAAGCTATGGTGTGTGGTTCTACATTTCATGGTATCCATGTGGATGAAGTGAGGGATGTATGAATACATTTTTAGTTTGATAAAGTTGTTTTCAAAAATGATAGTGCTAATGTTTTGTGTATAAATATCCAATCAAAGGAATAAGAACACATCTTGTTATTTGTTGTCCTTCCATACTTTATCTCCAATTATAAAGCATGGAAATTCCATTTTATTCTATCTCATCATATTCAAAATACTCTTCCATCTTTGATACCTAATCTATCAGTTCATCAAGTTTTAGACTTCCTAGGGAACATGACAATTCCATCTTTATCCCCTTTTCAGTTTTTGAAATGGCCTTGATGATCCTTCTTGCCCTTGCATTCATCTTTGTGTCTACATATTTTTATGTTTCTACTACAACTCCCTCTTCATCTTCACTATAACTATCAATGTCTATGTGTGGTAAAGCAATGTGAAGAATTGGGTAAAGCAAAATGGATATCCATTTCAAAACCTATGAAAGTCAAACTTGGCCAAGTCACGAATTTGGCTAAGTAAAAATACAACTTTTTTTCTATTTCCACTGTTTGGCTCGTGATGATCTTGCACATACCCTCATCCTAGACTTAATAAAAGAATGAACCTTTTATAGTCAACCCTACACCATACTAGAACAAAAGTATTAAAACATAATTATTAGAAATCTAAGAACCTATGTATGATAATAATAAATTAAACATAATTTCAACTTATAATTTCTAACTATTCATTCATTGACCTATATAAATTAATTTCAATTCTTGACAAAACATTCTAGATGATTGAAAAAATGAATTTACTGAATAGAAATAGCCTTAACATGAAAAACCACCCAATAGTAAATCTATCATAACTTTCTTATTTCTTAGTATAATTTTAAAATTCAAGATGTTTTGGAAAGGTAAGAATAAGGGGAATAAAACACAGAAAATAGTTAAAAATTTTCTATAAGATGAGGAGGTAGTGTTTACTACAATCCAAATACTTGATCATAAATCGAGAATGATTTGATAACTCAAAAGTATTCCCTATATTATAATGAATGTTAAAAATAATAAAATATAAAAGATCTATTATTTTACTTTAATTTTGACATTCAAATAACTACGCAATAAATTAATCAACATAAGGGTTTAAGTGACCTTCTTGTATTACAAGTATATACTTGATTCAATCTATTTTTTGGATACAACTAAAGATATGAAAGATTATCTAATCATGCCCATTCCAAGAAAGAAAGTGTGAGGATTTATCTAACACACTTATGTAATGAGAATAATTCATTTCTAGCAAAGTAAACTACCAACAAAACCTAGATTTTCAATTTCTCTACAATAGTGGTAAAAATGTGATAAATTTCAAAATATTTAACGAAATATAAAACTATAATATGTTCTAGAAATATTAAATAAATATTCACATAACCCAGAAACAATTTTGCAATCCTGGTCTCGTGCAGAAAGCAATTTATAAAACATCAGCAGGGCTTATAGTAGAGTTGCAGCAGTACTAATATCACAATAAATTTCTTAATACTTAATTGAATTTAAAACTGTAAGATGTTGCAGAAATCTAAAAACATGATTCTCAAAACCCAGAAACCTTTTTATAAAATAAATCATATGATAAGATTAATTTCATGAGACAACATGTTTTCTTAAAAGAAATTTCAGAATAACTTTAACATAAATAATGGTGAGTTTTTAAGGAAATACCTCAATGATTTAATTAATGAAGAATACCTCCAAATGCATCTGAAGAGAGACTCCAAGATTCCTTAATGTGAGATCTTACATATTCCTTTCTTCTACCTAGGATTCTCTTGCCCTCATAAAATTTAGAAATTCTTCATCTAACAAGTCACCGTGGATGTGTGTTTTCTTTGCCTCATTGAAATGGTTGTAATTTCTTTCAAGAATTATCTTCAACATCAGATATGAACATCCGCTTGATGACCTGCAAAAATTAGAAGAAACCTAGGCTCTTCTCTTCATTCCCCCCTCCTTGAAGCCAAACTTCCATCTTCTTATAATATCTCCTTTTGCCAAGTTTCATATTCTTGTTTTGGGCTCCAATGACTCCTTGTATTCCTCTTCTTGCTTGTGGAATTCTTTTTTTTTTTTTTAAATGTGATTCTTGGATTTCCTTTTATTTCTTTTCTTAATGATTTGAATTCTCTAAGACTCTTCGAGAGAAGAAGACTCTACCACTTCCAATTTTGTCACCCATTTTCCTGTGCACTAAAAATGCATTAAAACAACTCTAAAACATTTTTTTATGAATAAACAAGTATCATACCCATAGGTGATTGACCTATGGTCTTTATTTTTCCAAAATAATTATAAAATAACTCTTATTCCCCACAACACACAAGAATAATTAATTTAAATCAATTAACTAAACCATATCAAGACCTTACTGCTAAATTCTATTCTCTTTATAAGTTATATCATAATTTCATAAACAAATCTAAAATTAGCTCTACTAACTTCAAACTATAAATAAATATTAATTATTCTCAATAAAATATCATAATTAATAAGTAAAATTAAGTATTGAAATTAGAGGTCGTGACATCCTTTCCCTCTTAAAAGAATCATCATCTCGATGATCAAATCAACTTAGCTTATGATAAGATTTCATACCTCTTTAATTTTGTTTTACCTCAATGTCAAAATCAGCATGACTGATAAATGTATTGTTTGCTCCATACACTTGTTTGTTCATAACAATAAAATTCCTTTGTCTAACATTCATTCACTTGCACATATCGTTAGTATGTCACTGCTTCGTCAATTATCTTTAGACAAGTAAAAACATGCAAACTAATTCATTTCTTCATAAAATCTTACTCATATCCAAACATTCTCATAATATAAAACAATTATGTTCATTTTGTCAACAAGCCTACTTGCATGAGACAACTGAACAGTTGCCCTTATGATGAAAAACAAGCATCCCATACTACTTGTTATCATCATTAGCAATCAAAAGTCTCAACAACAGAGATATCAACAAGGCCTTCAACTTGTTCAATATAAAAGATAAGAAGATCAACAAGTTTTCATCATACAAAAGATCATCCATATGATTAGAAAGGTCAAAAATAAGAAGGTCATCATGATCTCAATACTGATACAATCATTCACTAAATTTAATAATGAAAAGTAAATCTCAATCTATGAGAAACTTTCTATTTACAGAGATATCCAGAATGTATAATCTTTACAATTTCTCAAGTGTAACCTTAGTTCATATAGAGGGAAGTTCAATTACATACCTTGTCATCAAAGGTTCAATACATGATAAAATGTATTTTCTAAATTACATAAAGAGATTCAAATGTGCCATGGTTAAGGTGTTTTTTCCACCCAACCATGAAGCATAACACTTCCCTGAGATTCTTCCTAACTCGAAGAATACTCAGCCTAGCATAAGGTGCCTAGAAACCTAAAACAAATGGTAGGAGGGAAACTCTAGATGCATGCCTAATGCCTATATGCATTCCTAACTTGAATGACATATATCTGGCATGCAGGATGTGACAGAGACATATAACATAAAACTAGGCTTTTTATTCCATCTATTTCAATGGTACAGCTCGCTTTGGCCAAAGCATTAAATAATAAAAGTGGTAATTTAGAAAAAGTAAATTACCATCTTTGTGAGCCCACATTCAACATCCTGTCCCGAAAGGTAAGCTTATCATACATAGTAGGATACTCGTTTAATAACAGGTACCCGTTATATAATGTGTACACGTTTTAGAACGGGTACCCATTCTAAGAAATTTGAAATGGCCACCTGCCTTTTCCCTTGCCTTTGGTTTGGTTTTAGACTCAGGAAAGGCATGGTAGGCGATCTTGAGCCTTGGACCTGCAACTTTTTTTCTAAGTACAGAATAAGAGAAAAAACTGAGTTTACCTATATGGCTGACGACATTTTTTTTCTAAATTTATTTACGAAATTAAAACCCATTATAGATGAGAGTTTCTAGTTTTCAAATATGTAAAAAAAATTTATTGGACTTGTTTTTCTATTTATTATTTAATTTATGAGAAAACTGGTCCAAAAACTTGAAATGATAGGTGTTTGTTATTTTTTAATAACTTTTAATTTTTAAATTTTTTAAAAATATATATATATATATATATGTCATCAATCTACACATAATTCTTTACACAATGAAAAAAAATCATTTTATAATTAGTTTTACTCAAATTATGTTGGCCGTACACGAGGGGTTTTCAAAAACAACAATTAGGGCCAATAAAAAATTAATTAAAAAAATTTTGGAAAAAAAAAAAATATATCCTCATCAAACTTTACTATACTACACATCTTTCCCCAAAAAGATTTAGAAAAATACTTTTATTCAAATTATGTTGGTCGTACACATGCATGGTATGGTTAAAAAAAATGACTTTTAAACAATGGTTTTTAGAAATGCCTATTAAAAATCAATTTGTATCATATGGGTATTAAAATAAATTACATATTTAGAAACTAGAATCCAATTACTACATTTCATATTACTAACTTTTTGTAAGATCCAGTCTTTAAATGCCTCAAATGTTTAGGTCAAATGTGACAAATTCTAAAAATTACGGAAAACACTTCCACTTTTTAGCCAAAAGTGGACCCAACTTCTTGCACTGATCCAACATATTCAACAAGAATAATCTATTTCAAATTGCATAAAATACAAACCATATAAATATGATAGTGCATCCGTCACACAAGTGCATAGCTCGCGCACAAAATATGAAATATGCATAACTTGCATTAGTACATCTATAGTGATCATTACTTGATCCAACAATCCCAATGAATATAAAAAGTGTATCTTACACACAAATTATGAATGAAATCATTACTCAAGTGCTTAACTCACATAAAAGAATCAATAACTTACTCTAGTGCATCACTTGCACAAAGACAACAATAATGTGAATCGTCAACACAGAATGTGTAATATGCATCACTCACAAATATAGTGAACATTTCCCATTCAAATATAAATATGATAGTGCTTAACATGCACCAGTGCTCAAACTTTAAAATATGCAGGAAATGCAACAACTTGCTTTAAATATGAATACAATCATTTATACAGATGTGCCATATGCACAAAACATGAGAAGTGCATACATGCATTACTCTCACTAGAAAAGTATCATTCTTATATAGTACATATCAAGCATAACATCAATCATTCCTATCTTGTCTTTAAGACAAGTTGAGAAAACTTATCTGATCATCCTTATCAATGAAGGCCCTTAAGGTGTCTCAACTTTGCATTCTTCAAAGATCTTGTGGATTCTACTAGATCCATATCCTAAAAGAATAAGACGTTGGTCAACAGTTAACTTGCCCAAAGCTTAGTACTGTTACAAACATTCTTGCCTTTAAAACATTCATCTTAGGTTTCTTACCTTCAAGAAGGATCAACCAATATTTATCCATTATTATCGACTTTATTTACTTCACATGTGATTTTCCTTCTTCCTCTTATCAAAAATTTTATCATTTCTTCTTCCCTTTTATCTTATCAACTCATTCATCCTTTACATCATCAGAGAGATCTCTCTTCTCAATATATTTCTCTTATTAATTCACTTTTATTGCCACATCATTACTCATGGGTTGTCACCATATTTTATCCATCTTGGCTTACTTCAAATAACTCTATATATTATCCACCTTGGATTATTTGAAATAGTCACCATCAATCTTACTAGCAAGTCTTATGAAAATGCAACTAGGGAGAGGAGGTCTCACACCTCTAGAATGATTAAATTCTATCTAAACTTCTACTTAGTTTCAACTGAACCAGGTAACAATCACCAACTTAACAAAATAATCTTGACCCATAACTAGGGTTCTCTATTTGATACAATATGTTCACATACTATAATGTAACCTAAGCGTGGAAGACTTGAGGCCCGAGTACTGAACCTGGAACACTCTGATACCACATGTAACAACCATCCCAAATAGCTAACATAAAATAATATTATTCTTATAAAATAGTACAAATAACACAAGTCATGAAATAAATTTCATTAATATATATTCAAATAAGATTCCATGCATTAGTAAATCAATAAGTGCAATGAAATAGGACCATGCCTTTACAATATTCGTCCATGTAGGCTTATACAAGAATATCACATCAATAATAAACATGAAAACAATCTGCATCTGATCCACTAAACTTGAAAGATAGAGAGATAAGTACAATTTATAGGATAACTAATAATCACCTTCAGATTGTTCAGTTACCTACACCATTCATATAATGCTTTTCTTCATAACTGCACAAATCTTTCAGCATGAATCTGCACAACTAGATATAAACATTAGTCTTGCAAAATCAATGAACAACATATTAGATATCAATGCACAAAATGATGAACCTACAGACCCTAAGGGGCTTCCTAATGCCTCGGGGGCTCATCAATGATGGTCTTGCCTATGTACGCGTAGCACAGAGGCTTCGTAGTTTGGGTAACTAGTCTCTCAACCATAAGGTTAACTTAGATACTTTAACTCACAAGGGATCTAGTTCAACACATAATATTTTCTAGAATCAATAAATATACACATCCATATTGTTCTTAAGATTAAATACACCATATGCTGACTAAATCATCCAAGTTCTAAAAAGTGCATGCAACAACTAAATTTATAAATATTCCCTACAGGGTAAAATAGGGAAGTTATAAAAATATTCCAACCATTCTTAGATAAAAAGTATAAATTTCTAAAAACAATTACTTAGATTGCAATAAATGAAAAAGTCTATGCTAAATATGGAAATTATCATCTTATTATCAAGTTCTAAATAAAATGATTTATAGCACTATTCCACAATATATATTTTATCATTAACAATACATAAAACCCTTATTGACACCTTACTAATGCATGCAATATCTACACACTTAGAATAAATGAAAGAATGTCCTTTACACATGCTCAAACAAAAGAAGACTAATTTAATCATTATTTTTGGCATTCAACTTCCTACAATGCATCAAGCAAAGAAAGACATAACTTATCATCATATATTCACTAATTCATTATATCATCCTAGACTTATTAAAAGAATGAACCCTTTATAGTCAACCCTACACCATACTAGAACAAAAGTATTAAAACATAATTATTAGAAATTTGAGAACTTACATGATATTAAAAAATTAAACGTAATTTCAACTTATAATTTCTACCTATTCATTCCAATGGACATTGATATGAAACACACTTTCTATTATATTTCTCTCATCCTCGTCTATACTATAATTTAAAGTTTTAGCCGCATTCCTAAATTTTAATCTACATTTATATTATCCAAACACAAGTAAAATATAGCTTAAGGTTTTCAATGAAGAGCCTACTAAATTGTCCATTCAATAAGAAAACCTCCAATTCCTAAGTCATCAGAGCAATGCACAAGTATCTCAAGAGTTCTATTCTCTCATACATGGCTAGTTAGACATTAAAGATTATAAGAAAATAATTCACTCTACTTACTTAAATGAGATTCTTATTTTCAATTATTGACCTATATAAATCAATTTCAATAAAACATTCTAGATGATTGAAAAAATGAATTAATTGAATAGAAATAGCCTTAACATGAAAAACCACCCAGTAGTAAATCTGTCATAACTTTCTCATTTCTTAGTGTAATTTTAAAATTCAAGATGTTTTGGAAAGGTAGGAATAAGGGGTATAAAACCCATAAAACAACTAGAAAATTAATGTAAGATGAGGAGGTAGTGTTTACTGCAATCATCTCTTTCTCTCAAATCCAAATTTAACCCAAACTTGATCATAAATCGAGAATGATTTGATAACTCAAAAGTATTCACTATATTATAATAAATGATAGAAATAATAAAATATAAAAGATCTATTATTTTACTTTAATTTTGACATTCAAATAACTATGCAATATATATATATATATATTATTGTTCTTATAAATTAATCAACATATGGGTTTAATTGACCTTCTTGTATTACAAGTATATACTTGATTCAATCTAATTTTTCAATACAACTAAAGATATGAAAGATTATCTAATCATACCCATTCCAAGAAAGAAAGTGTGAGAATTTATCTAACACACTTATGTAATGAGAATAATTCATTTCTAGCAAAGTAAACTACCAACAAAACCCTAGATTTTCAATTTTTCTACAGCAATGGTAAAAATGCGATAACTTTCAAAATATTTAACAAAATCTAAAACTATAATATGTTCTAGAAATATTAAATAAATATTCACTTAACCTAGAAACAATTTTACAATCCCTGTCTCATGCAAAAAGCAATTTATAAAACATCAGCAAGGCTTACAATAGAGTTGCAGCAGTACTAATATCACAATAACTTTCTTAATACTTAATTAAATTTAAAACTGTAAGATGTTTCAGAAATTTGAAAACATGATTCTCAAAACCCAAAAACCTTTTTTATAAACTAATTCATATGGTAAGATTAATTTCATGAGACCACATTTTCTTAAAAGAAATTTTAGAATAACTTTAACATAAATAATGGTGAGTTTTTAAGGAAATACCTCAAGGATTTAATTAATGAAGAATACCTCCAAAAGCATCTGAAGAGAGACTCCAAGATTCCTTAATGTGAGATCTTACATATTCCTTTCTTCTACCTAGGATTCTCTTTCCGTCATAAAATTCAGAAATTCTTCATCTAACAAGTCACCGTGGATGTATGTTTTCTTTGCCTCATCGAAATAGTTGTAATTCCTTTCAAGAATTATCTTCAATATCAGATATGAACATCCTCTTGATGACCTACAAAAATTAGAAGAAACCTGGGCTCTTCTCTTCATTTCCCCCCTCCTTGAAGCCAAACTTCCATCTTCTTATAATATCTCCTTTTGCCAAGTTTCGTATTCTTCTTTTGGGCTCCAATGATTCCTTGTATTTCTCTTCTTGCTTGTGGCATTCGTTCTTTTTTAAGAAATGTGATTCTTGGATTTCCTTTTATTTCTTTTCTTGATGACTTGTATTCTCTAAGACTCTTCAAAAGAAGAAGACTCTATCACTTCCAATTTCATCACCCATTTTCTTGTGCACTAAAAATGCATTAAAAGAACTCTAAAACATATTTTTTATGAATAAACAAGTACCCTACCCATAGGTGATTGACCTATGGTCTTAATTTTTCCAAAATAATGATAAAATAGCTCTTATTCCCCACAACACACAAGAATAATTAATTTAATTCAATTAACTAAACCATATCAAGACCTTACTACTAAATTCTATTCTCTTTATAACATATATCATAATTTCATAAATAAATCTAAAATTACCTCCACTAACTTGAAACTATAAATAAATATTAATTATTCTCAATAAAATATCATAATTAATAAGTAAAATTAATTATTGAAATTAGGGGTCATGACAGTATGTGTCTCATCAAGGGAAATAGATGTTTGCTCATTATGGATAGGGCTAGGTGGAGGATGTACAGGAGCAATTTGGGTGTCTTGCTCATGGAGGGGTATGGGATTATGGATAAGATCAAGGTGCTCATGGATAGCTTCTTCATAGGTAATATCATCTTGATCATGGAAGAGATAGATGTTATGAATGGGGTGAATGGAAAGGATATGATCTTGATTAGGACTAGGACTCGACATTTCCACATGCTTAGGATCATACTCTTGATATAACTCTTGTGGTTTCATGGAAGTCAAACTGATAGGCTCTTGGATGCGTTTGATGGGTTCTTGATATTCATCTATAAGAGAGTATGATGGACTTTGACTTGGGCTCATGATAGGAGGCTCTTCAATTGGCTTAATGGCTTGTGGGTCACATGATGGGGTTGGAGGGCTAAACATGTTAATGGAGGGCTCATTACTAGGTGTTAGGATAGGTGTTTGACATGAGGATAAGTTGTTCCTAGCTAGTAGCCAATGGATCACATCCTTCATTTGGGTATGTGTGAATGGACAATATAGTGGATGGATGATAATGGTGGAAGTTGAAGGCTTCAGATTAGGACTTAGTGGATGATTTTGATTGGGATTAGATGGATTGGACATATTAGGGTTTGGATTGGGAGTAGGATTGGATGGAGGAATATTAGGTTTGGATGAATTGGGACTTGGATTAGAATTAGGATTACAAGGTGTTGAGATAGGACTAGTAGACTCATGGATTGGCATTGGAATGGATGGTGATGGAGGATGCTCATAGGGTGTATAACCTAGATTGGTATCTCTCTCGTCAAAGGATATCAAATCTTGCTCCAAAGATTGACTTAAGGACACTTGATTTATATACAAGGGGCCACTTGGAGTAGGATTAGGTGACACATAGGTATCTCCCTCTTCAAAAGATATTAAATCTTTCTCCAAAAGTGGACTTAAGGACGTTTGATTTATGTACAAGGGGCTATTTAGGCTTGCATTTACCTCTTGTGAGAACACCTTTTGGCCTTGTGAATGGGTTTGATGGTGAGTGGTATGTTCGAAGGGGAAATTAGATAAGTTTGAGGTGGATATTGTTGGATAGATGTGGCATTGACATGACATGAAGATAGGGGTGATACACGGGATTGAGATAGAATGCGATGAGGTTGCTCTTATTGTTGTGATGTGATTGGTTGTTGAATGTTTTGATGTTGGAGTTGTTGAATAGTTTGGTGTTGGAAATGTTGGATAGGTTGGTGTTGGTATTGTTGGATAGGTTGATGTTGTGTTGGATGAGGGATCACATAAGATAATGGTTGTTGAGATGGAGATTGATATGGATAAGGGTTAGAATTAGAAGAGGTGTGGTAGGTTGATGGAGGGTTGATGTGACATATGGATGGATAAGGTTGACATGATGGGATAGGTGGCACATAGGATTGATTTAGCATTGGTTGAGGATGTGCTTGTTAGATTTGACAAGTTTCCAAGAGGTGTTGCATATGCAGGGATTGGCTTGCTTGTAGTTTTGGGATCATGTTACAGACCTTTTGAATGATTTGTTGATCTAGAGGTTTTGGTGCCTGGTGAAGTATGTTAACAATCTCTTGTGCTAGGTCCTCTAATGTTGACATGGTGTCACTTTTAACAAATGTTTGATTAGGAGTATGATGATGATGTAGAATGATAGAGAAGGTGATTGCTTGAATGACTAAGATGATTGGATGATGTGGCAAATGTTTATTGGAAGTTTGACTTGGGCAATATCAAACACAAAATTTCACATGTAAATGGATGAACACACACCAAACACAATGATCAATTTTCCTTTCAAGATTAGATGTTATGATTAAGCAAACACTTATCAACACAACAAACAAGCCCTAATGATTAATCAAGTAGGATATGGCTGATAGGTTTTAAGCTAAGCTGCACAAGGGTTAACTAGGGGTGTCCTCGATATACACAAGGTACGAGGGGCCCAAATATGTGAACACTAGCCCATTGAAGGGATGTGGCATAAGCATAGGTGAATACCACTTCACCTTGTGTTTGGAATCACCCAAGGCGACAAGTTTGTTGTAATGACCATGTAGCTAGATTGAGGTAGATCTTTTGCTCTCCCCCTTTGATATACCCTACTAGAACATGTGGTTGAGGTCATCCCTAGGGGTGATGAAATCCCCTAGTAGGCCTCCTAGATAGGGTTTGACAAATCGTAGTTGTTAATTAACCCTTAGAAATGAAATGTGTGAAAGAAGACAATGCAGGCACTTGTTCATTTTAAGATCCCAAAGCCAAATGTGTAGGAAGACACTTGTTTGTTTTAGCCCGATTTCAATGATGTGATAGCAAACAAAATTAATTTTAAGCCTAAATTGAAGTGTGAAGGCAAGAAATGTTTAGAGATGAGAGATGGATTGATTGCACCTAATTGATTTTTGTCCTTAAATCTGCTATGTATACTGATGCCAATACTATTCCAGTTTCTTAGATGCCCCTGAAAGTCACAAGGCAAGAAGAAAACTAGACTTGCAAGCAAAAGGGGGATTAGGTAAAAAAGATGTAATCTGTTAAAAATCTGATATGGATGATCTAATACAGAAAAATAGACTACATAAATAGAAAATTCAAACGATTCTAAACAATTTTTAAAAAATCACTGAAATTGGATACATTTTTCTTAAGATATGCTTGTTTGAAGTTTTTAAAAGAAGTTGAAGTTTGACTAAGAAAATAACTAATAAAATGATGAAATCACCTGATAAAACCTCCACATCTGCAAATTTCATCAAATTAGCTTTTCAATGACTATAAAAACTTAAAAATCTGACATGAGTTGCAAAAGTTATGGTAGTTTTAAAAAAGAAAATTGTTTTAAGCTTTAAAGAAAAAAACACTATTCATGATCTAAAAACACTGTTCACAGCTTGAGAACACTGTTCACTACCTAAGAACACTGTTCACTGCCGGAAATCATTATTCATAGCTAGAAAGAACTGTTCACCGCTAGAAAACACTGTTCACCACCATAAAACATTGTTCAATGCTGGAAAGCACTGTTCACTACCGGAAACACTATTCACTACCGAAAATACTATTCATCACCCTACAAAAATTGGCTCAAATTTCAACTGCACCAAAAAGGGTCAAATTATATGTTTTTCTTCACCTCTTGGCCCTTCTGGATGCAACCGTGATGTATGTTTTAACCTAGGAGGTCACCTGTAACAATCACTTGCAAATCTTGACAAACGAGGGTTAGAAAAATGCAAATTTTTACAACAAAAAACTTGCAAAAAATGATCAAGAGAAGTGGGTCCCACTGGGCGTGCCAAAAATGTAACTAAAAAATTGGGACAAATCAAAAGATAAAACAAAACATGCAATACCTTTGACCAAACCTTTCGAATACCTCAGATGCCTTGAAAGATTGATGCATACATGTTTGATCGATGAAGATTATGTTGATTGCCCACATTCACAGCATAACAATTGGATAAAGATTGATGGAAGAAGAAGATTATAGGATAGATAGAAGATTAGAAGATTAGAAGAATTTTTCACCAGAGTGAGGATATTAAACTCAATGCATGCAAATGGCTTATGAGAGGCCATATTTATAGATTTTTTGATGTGGAGGGAAGAAGATTTGATAAGATTTGATTTTTGATAAAAGAGGAAATAAATCAAGATGAGATAGAAAGATTAGCTTTTAGTTTTAAATCCTCAAAAAAGAAATATATCTTTGAAAAGGATGGGAGGATAATTGATGAATTATCTAATTAAATAAATTAATTAGATACACAAGTTCAAATTTGGAAAGAAAGCAAGAGGATTTTATTAATTAAAAAATATTTGATTTATTTAATTAATGTTGGATTTATGATTAGAGATGATGTGGAAAGATAATTAAATAAATACAAAATTATTTAATTATAGGAAAAATAGATAAATGACTAATTAAACAATTAAAAAAAATTATTTAATTAGAGAGGATAAATGGCCATGAATAATTAAATAAATAAAATTTATTTAATTATAGAAGAAAGGATTATGGAATTGAAAGGGAATAAATAAAATTAGTTAAATAAATAAGATTTATTTAACTAATTAGGTGATGATATGGGTGATTAGGGAAAAACATGCTACAAGCTGTCTAGATGATCTAATGTTGTAAGAGATCGACATTTTTGGGTCTCGACAATATATACATATATATAGTGAATACTATGCATGAATTCAATGTGTATGTGATCTAAAGCAATTTTGTGATAAGAAAGAAGCAGTAAGGGTAGAAGAACAGAGTATATGTAAAGCAGAGTAGAAAAGTAGGGTAGATATAATGAAGAGTTTTGAATCTGTGTATTGAGCTATTTATGGAACTGCACTTCAGCATTCTATAGATGCATTTGTAGCAGTCATTTCTTGGCAGTGAGCCAATCCTTCTTCTATCTTCTTTTCTATTTTCTTTACAGTGAGCCTATTGGAATGAGTACTTCTTTAGACAGTGAGTCCTTGGGCAATGAGCCTTCATGTAATTCAGTTTTGATATCATAATATATTGTGAGCTAACGTGCACTGTGGTTTTTCCCTTTTGGGGTTTTCCACGTAAAAATCTTGGTGTCTATGTGTTATGACTTTGTGGTTGCTCTTGTTATGTTTTTTTCTTTCATGTTATTGAATTTGGTAAATAAATTAATGAATATATGAAAGAAGGGTTTTACAAAATAGTGATTCACCCCCCTCTCAGTATTCTTTGTGATCAACAATTGGTATCAGAGCAAGGTTCCCTGGAAGAAGTCTAATAGCTTAAGGAAGATCTGGGAAAGTTTACTCATGGTAGCCAAAAGGAATTCTAATATAGGCAGTGTTACAATTGATAATTGCTCATATGTCCATAATCAATAATTAAAACTACTTTTTAAGATCTTGACAAGTATGAAGCAGATATCTAGGATTTGAGTGAAAATGTCGAAGAAGTTGATGAATGCATCCTTAAACTAAGAGAGCAAGACAAGAGATCAAAGGATAGAAGTAGAGAGCTAAGTGAACAATTGAAAGCAGCAAATGAAACCCTAAGTGATTTATCAATACTGATTAAAGAGAAAGAAGAGGTTGAGAAGCATTTGAATCAAGTCTTGAAAGACAAGTCTAAAGAATGTGAAAAGTTGGAAAAAGATATTATGCTTCTAAAGTTGGACTTGGAGGTTGCAAACAGTTACAAAGAAAATTTCAAAATAAGCTCTGCAAAGCTTGATGAACTTCTTGACAGTCAGAAAAATCTAGATGACAAGAAAGGTTTGGGATTTGAAAGAGGAGTAAATTCTAAATCTGATCAAGCAAACATTGATATGAAGAAAAATAAAGGTAACCAGTTCTGGAATCAGAGAAGCAAACCTAGAAGACCTCCAGTCAGGTAGCCAAATGCTCAAAGGTACCCATCTTTCAATGGCTATTGTTTTAAATGCAATAAGTATGGTCATAGGGCTACTCAGTGTAGTAGTAGAATGAATCAAAATGTTTCATTCTTTTCTAGTCACTATTTTAATTGCAAGAAAATTGGCCATAAAGAAAATGAGTGTAGAAGTATGATAAGGAATGGTCCCAACAATGCAAGAAATACTCAATCTTTCAATGGAAAGTGCTTTTCTTGCAAGAGATTCAGCCATATGGCTAACCAATGTAGATCAAGAATGAATCCAATCAATAGAAAGAATCAAGGACAGAGGAATATTATTTGTTACAATTGCAATAGACCTAGACATGTCGTAAGATTCTATAGAAGAAAGAATGTGAAAAGAAACTATCCTACATAAGAAAAGAAAACAAAGTAAAGAGAAGATAAGGAGAAGAGCAAGGTTGATCTGGGAGAAATCAAGAAGGATGTAAATGAGGACAAGGATGAATCCTTAGTAGCCTCTGATGCAGACACTTCCTTTGGGAAGTAAATTGGGAGCTCTAGATTAGGGGGAACTCTTATTGAAAATCTTGATCCCCTAGCCAGATAATTGGTGCTAAGATCTAGCACTAAGGTATAAGCTAGAGTAGTATTGTATGGATCATTTGGAGAAGAAACTGGTAGAAAAAGACCCGATGTGGTACATTGTGAAGCAATCTTAATCGATTGTGTTTAATAGTGAGGAGTTTGATAGCTTTTTGAGAGAAACATTTATGACAATTAGGTTTTTGCATAACAAGGGTTAAAAAGGGTTGAGTTCTAAAGACTAATCACTTTGTATACAAGCTATCAAGTGTCCATAGAGAACTGAAGCAAAATTCTAAGCGACCTCATTGATTTCTAGAAATTTAAAGCAACTCAGAGCAAACCTTGATTCAGAAAAAGAGGTATTTATAGTTTAAAACCCTACTATGAACTTGTTTGAATTCTTGTGAAAATGGAAACACTGCAAGTTATTGATATAACCAATAGAGCATGACCAAAATTCAAAGAACACCCTTTCAAATCAATAGAAGTTGATCCAAATGGTGCATTTTTAGAAGTACCTCATGGAGTAATGCATGCAGTCAAAAGCATCATTGAGACTGCTATCATTCAATACTTGGAGATATATAATAGAGCTCTCGTTGAGGTAGCCAGTGACCTCCTAGGCATCTTGGAAAGCATTATGTCTACCATGAAGGAAGCATCCATGTCCAAGGATGTGGAGGTAAAAGAAAATTCATTGTTAAAATTTTGTCTAGATGTGACTCCAGAGGAAAGAACCAAGGTCTTCAAGATCCTTGGAGATAAAATTGAAATAAAAATGAGAGTCAACACTCTAATGGCAGGAAACACAGAGATATATATAAAGGACATAGAGCAAACAATTCTTGAGATCCTAAAAGATCTTAACATCCCAACTATAGATGATAAAGAAGAAACAAATGTTGGTGATGGCACCTTTTTACTTGAAGTCAGCATGGTTCAAGGCTTGGCGCAAATTGAGGAAAATCCTCCTGTGAGCCCTGGAAAAGACAAAGAAATGGAAGAGCAAGAGGAAGAGAAAAGTCTTGAGAAAACTAAGGGAGAAAAGCATGGTAGTAGCCAACTTACATATTTGTATATAAAACATCTAAGCAGTGGTAATTTCAATCTGAAGGAAGAATATAAGGCATTGGAAGAGAAGAAATTCATTCAGTATATAGATTTCCCAACTTTTGTAGATGATGAATGGGTTCGATATGTACTAAGCTAAATTCATGATGAGTTTATGTGGTTAAACACTCCATTCATGATCACAAAAGATGCCATAAGGGTGGTTACAAGGTTAAACTCTACTGGTACAGTGCCTATATTGAAGGCTGTGAAAAATAATACAGTGACTAAAGCCACCAGAGCCAAATTTGATAAAAGGGCATTGACAATCAACGACGTTGAAGATCATGCAGTTAGGTTTACATCCATGGTGATCGGCTACAAGATCTACTTCACAAACTAGGAGAACTCTGTCTCTGGTACTACCATATACATAGCATATGAGATGGTGAAGAAGAATGCAGAGTATGACTTGTGTCAATTACTCTGGCAACAATTAATGGAGAATCTAAAGAAGATAAAAGAAAACAAGTATCCCTTCAAGTTTGGTACATTGATCATGTGCTTATTTTTCTATTTCATGCAATAATTTCTAGAAATGAAGTTGATTTGGTCTAGCAGTCAACCAGTATCTATTCAAATTAGAAACCACCTGAATAGCATAGGAAGTAGAGATGTACAAAATGCAGCCCTATGGGGCTATTTCAAAAATTTTCAAAAGGCTATGCATTCTAGGCAAAGGATACCTAAATTAATAGTTGAAAAATACAAAAATGATATATGCTTCATTAAAGATCAATGTATGATGGAGGTTGTTGAGCCCAAGATAGTCTGGGTTCTTCCAATGGGCTATGAAGTGGCAAAAAACATACTAGAAGGTTATGTTAACCTTATGTTGAAGAAACCCAGGGACCCCAATGAGCCAAGATTTGGCACTTATGAGGAGTTAACTGTGAAAGTGCATGTTGAACTAAGAAAACTAGATACTTAAAAAAGGATGAAGAAATTGGTAGAGGAGTATGCCTGAATGGAAAGTGAGCCTGAAAAGACTCCAGAGGAGTCTGAGAGGAAAGAAAAAGAGCCTATAGTAATAAAGAAAAGAACAAGAGAATCTACTTCACAAACTGCATCTGCATCCTCTGGTCCCACACCCTCTGTGGAAACACTTGCTAAGAAACCTACTGAACAAAGGGCACAAAAGAATGAAAACCAAAGCCAAAATGATTCATGTGAGTATAAGTGTTGATGATGAAGAAACAAAATCAAATGAAGAGGTTAAAAGATGAAAGAAAAATCTACTGTAACCTCCGGTACTAAGAAAGAAAATCCCACTGGAAAGGGAAAAGGAAGGAAGAGGGAGAAGAAAGTAGATCCCAAAGAAACAGAGGCTACAATAAGTCTTGAAGAGGTACTGAAGGCTATAACAGTTGATGGAAATTTAAAACCTATAGCCAAACTATATGATAAGTATGATGATGTAGATAAAAGCATCATTGAGGCTTCTATCATTCAATACTTGGAGATATATAATAGAGCCCTCATTGAGGTAGCCAATGACCTCCTAGACATCTTGACAAGCATTATGTCTACCAAGAAGGAAGCATCCATGGCCAAGGATGTGGAGGTAATAGAAAATTCATTGCTGAAATTTTGTCTAGATGTGACTACAGAGGAAAGAACCAAGGTCTTTGGAGATAATATTGAAATAAAAAGGAGAGTCAACACTCCAATGGCAGGAAACATAGAGAAATATATAAAGGACATAGAGCAAACAATTCTTGAGATCCTAAAAGATTTTAACATCCCAACTATAGATGATAAAGAAGAAACAAATGTTGGTAATGGCACCTTTGTACCTGAAGTCAGCATGGATCAAGGCTTGGAGCAAATTGAGGCAAATCCTCCTATGAACGCTAGAAAAGACAAAGAAATGGAAGAACATGAGGAAGAGAAAAGTCTTGAGAAAACTAAGGGAGATCTTGAGGAAGTAACCCCAAAAAACAAAGAATTTGATCAAGCCCCTATCACTAATTATCAAGACAAAGCTGACAAGGACCAAACAAGGACAAGTCCTCCTTCTGATTAGAAAATTGATGACCAAGAAAACAAGGAGAAGACTACAGAGCAAAATAAAGTTAATGATCAAGAGGATGAACAAGCTGAGAAGAGCCCTCCTCAAGAACAAAACATTGATGAACAAGAGGTTATGGATCTTGATCCACTGAAGCAGAATCAAGAAAAATAAGTGTCTGATTGGGAAGAGACACCGCTATCTTACAGAATCTAGTAAATTATGTTAAGGAGTTTTTAGAAAAATAATAGGAAGCACAAGTGTTGAATGAGCCCGAGTTTTTGCAAGGACCAATAAATTTGGCTTCAATGTTCCCTTTGCAGAAATTTAAATTGGTATCAATTGTTCAAGCAAAGGCATAGGAAGAAATGCTAAAGTCACATATACATGACAGTGAACTTATTGGTGAAGCATCCAGTATCCTGGAGAAGTTGATGCATTCACACCAAATGGACACATCATTTCCACCAACTGATCAACTCAAAGGCTTGAAAAAATCAATAAGTACTCATTTTGAGTCTTTTGAGAAGTCTATTGATAGAAAGGTTAGAAAGGAATTTGATGACAAAATATTAGTAGAGTTGAAAACTAAGTTAGACAATAGTAATCATGATTTTGGAGAAAACCATGTATAGCTTATTTGATCCAAATAAGCTACACACAATTTTCTCCAAAAGCTCGATTACTTTATCATGGACTATGGAAATATCATGTCTACTAAGTTAGTGAGAAAATTTTGGTAGATAATAGCATCAAGAATATAAAAAGTTCCACTAAGGAAGCATGTGACATATACAAATTTTGTTTGTCATGGCCTGAGACCACTAGGGAAATAGAAGAAAAGGTCAAAGCTATGGAGCCTCAAATAGTAAATATTTATAAATCCTATGATCCAGTAGTTCACTCCATAAGCAATATGGAAATAAAAGTTGAAAATATTCATAATAAAATAAGAAGTCTACTAAGAAAAAGAGAAGAAATGAAAAATAGAATGTGCCAATTGAGAGGGTTAATAAGCCCTAAAATTGATTCAATGACAAGTCTAGCTGCTGAAGCTACAAAAGTTAAGGCAATCACCGATATACCTACTGATGTACAGAGGGCAGAAGACTTAGTTTTTTAGATAAATGGCAACATTCAAGTTTTGGAAAGATCCAAGAATAGGTGGGATGGAGAGTTAGCACAATTGAAGATTATGTACAATCATATCCTTTCACCCATGAATAACTAATCCAAAAGATTGTACCTATACATATGCGGTAGAATTTTATAGTTTTTGAGATTTTGACACTTGTACATAAACCTTCGCCATCGATGTCAAAGGGGGAGAAGAATAACTAGTGAAAAATGGCCAAACAACTAAAGAAAAGAATAAAAATAGGGTGTACTTAGTAAGGGGGAGAAGATAAGCATTTTTCACTAAGTGTTACCATCAATGCCAAAGGGGGAGATTGTTGGCAACATAGTCAAGAGACACTGCTCTGATGGTTAAGGAAGAATTATTGTATGTTGTCATTGATGGTAACAAAACATGGCAAATAGAATTTACTCTGAAAGACTAACTTAGTGTGGAAACAAGGCATTGTAAAGGGACTTTGGTTCGGAAGACTAACCTAGTTAGAATGACTAAGTATGGACAATATACAGGGCAAGGAGTGAATGATGACCATATGCCTCCATAGTTGAAGATCATAGTCTATGGTTCTGGTATGTTATTCATAGCTATTTGATGATGTTATGTTCTAGTATTCAAGTCCTGACTTCCTTCAGAAGTCATACTATGATTTGTCTAAGTCTAGGTGAACAAAGATGAGTAAAAAACAATGCAAAGTATATGAGTAAATTGGTCCACATTCCTCTGCTGGTGAATATTTTGATTTGTGGTTTTGAGGTAATGTAGATACATGGCATAAGCATCTAAATCTAGAGTTGTAGATCTTGAAGTTCATTGGATCACATTTTACAAGTTCTCTAGTATTGACTTTCAGGTTGACAGTATTTCTCTATGACAGAACAACAATTCTGAGATCCGTATTTTTCTATAAAAGATTATTACACTCTGTAGTTCTGAAGGTATGATAAGAGGCCCATAATGAATGTTGTTTATGAATTTCAATGTCTCATATGGTTAGCATTGAAATTTATGGTATGACAGTCAAGCTATTTCAGTATGCACTTAAAGTTGAAGTTGACACTCATGTGAAATCAATATGCGGTGAAGACATAATGTTTGAATTGTCATTCTAAGTGGCTCTACTATAGGTCTTGACCTATATGAAGATTCTTGAATTTTTGTTTGGGTTCGCATTACTGTTTGTGCTTAAGATCAAGTTGACAAGGTACAATATTTGTGTATACATTTCAGATTAGGCTTCCCGACCTAGTTGTGAGATTAATCTTGTTGCATATATATATTTGATAGAATTTAGTATTAAAAGTGTGTGCCAATGTGAATACAGTGTGAATTCGATGTGTATGTGATCTAAAGTAATTTTGTGATAAGAAAGAAGCAGTAAGGGTAGAAGAACAAGGTATATGTAAAGTAGAGAAGAAAAGCAAGGTAGATATAATGAAGACTTTTGAGTCTGTGTTTTGAGCTATTAATGGAACTGCACTTCAACATTCTATAGATGCATTTGTAGCAGTCATTTCTTGGCAGTGAGCCTATTGTAGTGAGCACTTCTTTGGACAGTGAGTCCCTGGGTAGTGAGCCCTAAGGTAGTGAGCCTTCATGTAATTTAGTTTTGATATCATAATATATTGTGAGCTAACACTCACCGTACTTTTTTCCTTTTGGGGTTTTCCACGTAAAAATCTTGATGTCTATGTGTTATGACTTTGTGGCTGCTCTTCTTATGTTTTTTTTCCTTTCATGTTATTGAATTTGGTAAATGGATTAATGAATATGTGAAAGAAAGGTTTTACAGAATACTGATTCACCCCCCTCTCATTATTCTTTGTGATCAACAAACCTTGGTTAGGACTATTGTCCTAATAATCCACTTAAATACATCAATTATATATATTTAAAATTTACATGACAATTGGGTTGACCATATATCATAATCATCTCATCTAAGTGTAAGCAATGCGATTGTTCAGCTATATGAGGGAAAGCATCATTTAGGCACTTTACCCCCAACCACAGACCTAGTTGTCACTCACTCATCTTCCCACTAGAAAAGGTCTGACTCTACAATGAGAGTAATAGATAGAGACATCCACATTAGATCTAAATATGAAACCAAGTGTAAATATGAATACCCATCACATGTAGTCAATCATGCATTCCCTAGATATCCTCTAGCTATCATGATTTTTGACTAATATGAGACCTGTAGATATAGTGAATTGATGATGCTCACAAATATTGCATCATTTTAGACAAAAATGTCATTATTAGTCACATAAATGTGAGTCATCTTTTTATGGCACTACTATCTCTTGTTTTACTCTTTTGATGACTATTAACTAGTGAAATGCAAGTATAAGCTCAAATATAAATTATTCTTCAATTACTAATCTCCTATTATATACTACCTTGAGATGGACCTACTAGTTTTTCTTTAATAGATGGTCTTAGATGGACATATAATTGTTGAGTGCCAATCTCTGATATTCCCTACCCTAATATGGGCTTGCCTACCTAAGATATATAATATGTTTAATATTACAAGGCATACAGATAACTATTATTTCCAAATCTCACAATATCCTTTACCATAGATTATAAGAATAACTATAAGTTCCAAAATCCTAGGATACCCTTACCCTTGAGTTGATTTAGTGAATACAGTAATGCCAAGTATAGTATTAACTCTGGTTTCGATTCTTCTGGTATGCCCTTACCCTTGAGTTGCTTTAATGAATACAATAATGCAAAGCATGAGAATAACTATTGTTTATAACCATGGAAATAAACCCTCATAATACTATTTAATAGTAATGATAATACAATGTGTACCCATAATTAATGTTGATTTTTTTTGGAATTAGGTCAGACAACTGAGAGGGGGGACGGGGGGTGAATCAGTTGTCACACTTTTAACCTTTTTTGATTTTAATCCTCTTTCACAAGTTACAAATAGATTAATGATGTAAATATTAAAGCGTGAATCAACAACACATGAGCAGATACACAATTAACACACTTGAAACCAAGATTTTTAATGTGGAAACTCAGTTAAGGGAAAACCATGGTGGGGGTTAACCCACAAGATTTGTACCCTATTAAAAGTACTTAAAAGAAATGGAAAGGCACTTGCCTTAGGGCGCACTGCCTAGAGCTCACTACCTATAGGAGGCTCACTGCCTACAAGATTTTATGTTTAATATAGAAAGAATGTGGAAATAGCATCTTCTTCATGCATGATTCAGTCCCATTGATAGCTCACAAGACTTCTACTTTGCCCCAAACACTTCTTCCCTAACTCTTCATCCTCTACTACTCTTGTTCTTCTGCTTCTCCTTTTTCCTACTCTGCCTCTGTACCTTTCTTATGATTTTATCATTTTCACATAAGGACAACTTTCCACAACTCATCCATAAGTATTTATATGCTTCATCAACCTTGGAATGAACATCAAGGTCAACTTGACTCAATGCTGATCATTGTACTATCAGCCAAACATATCCGGGACTTGAATCTTCTTCGATCAACACTCTACACTCTAGAGAATAACTCTTAAATCATCTATAACATGCTTGAATCATCCAGTTAGCCAAGAATGGGAAGAACAACAACACCAAGAGTGAATTCATTATCCCTTGGATACCATAAGCCATAATCAGATGTTCCCTTTAGATATCTAAAAATTCTTTTGATTGCTACAACATGGGATTCCCTAGGATTAGCTTGAAATCTAGCTACAAGTCCAACTGCATTCATAATGTCAGGTCTGGTCTGAGTTAAATAAAGTAGTCCTCTAATCATTGATCTATACATTTTCTGATTTGCCTTAGGTAAATCATCATCTTTACTCAACTTGCATCTGGTTACCATAGGTGTACTTACTAGTTTTGAATCTTCCATTCTAAACTTTTTCAACAATTCTCTCACATACTTAGACTAAGATATGATACCTTTATCTGACTGAGTGATTTGCAGACCTAAGAAGAAATTCATTTCACCAAACATGGACATCTCAAATTCACTTTGCATCTGATCAGCAAATTTCTTTCACATACTTCCATTTCCACCAAAAATGATATCATCAACAAATACCTCAACAATTAAGATATGCTCATGCTTAATCTTGAAATAAAGATTACTATCAGTTGTGCCTTTGTTAAATCCTAGCTTTAGCTAATATTTATCTAATCCTTCATACTAGGCTCTTAGGGCTTGTTTAAGTCCATACAAAGCTTTCCTCAATCTATAGGCCATATCTTCTTGATCAAACAACTGGAATCCTTCCGGTTGCTCAATGTAGACTTCCTCCTCTAACTCTCTATTCAGGAATGTTGACTTGATATCCATCTAGTAAACTTTGAAATCTTTGAAAGTAGCAAATGCAAGAAATAATCTGATTACTTCAATTCTTGCCACCAGAGCAAATGTTTCTTCAAAATCAATTCCCTCTACTTGAGAATATCCTTTGTATACCAATCTTGCTTTGTTTCTCACAACTTCACCATCTTCATTCAGTTTATTCTGAAAGACCCATTTGGTTCCAATTACATTTTTGTTTTCAGGTCTAGAAACAAGATCTCGAGTATGATTCTTTTCAATTTGCATTAATTCTTCTTCCATTGCTTTTGTCCAATTTTCATCATTACAAGCTTCATTCACTATTTTTGGTTCAATCTTTGAAATCAAACAATACTCTACTTGATCTTTAGCAATTCTTCTTCTAGTTTGAACACCTTTATTCATGTCTCCTATGATTTGATCTTTAGAATGATTCAACCTTACATACTAGAGGTTTTGGGAATTTCTTGAACTTCTTATTCTTGAGCTCGTTCCTCAACATCTGGACTAACTTCTTGAGTCACTAGATTTTACAGATCAATTTGGATCTGAATCTGGGTTCAAACTTGATTTCCTTGTCTTTGACTTTCATCTTGATCATCTGAATCATATCCACAAGGCCTGGAAGGTCTTTCTTTTCTCTCATCAACCCTGACATTAGCACTTTCAACAATCTTTTTCAATCTTTTGTTGAAGCACCAATATGTCTTGCTTTGAGTAGAGTAACCCATAAATATTCCTCAATCACTTCTTGCATCAAACTTGCTCAGATCCTCATCTATTTTGATATAGCATTTGCTACCAAAAACTCTAAAATATTTCATAGTAGGGGAATGACCAAACCATAGTTCATAAGGTGTCTTACTAGAATTGTCTTTGATCTTCACCTGGTTAAGAGTGTAGACAGCAGTACTCACAACTTCTCTCCAATAGACTTGTGGAACATTTTCTTCCATCATCATGGTCCTAGCAACTTCTTGAATGGTCTGGTTCTTTCTTTCCACAACTCCATTCTGCTAAGGAGTCCCAGGAGCAAATAACTATCTTTTTATTCCATTCTTTTCACAGAATGTATCAAACTCACTAGAGGTAAACTCTCCACCTCTATCGGACCTTAGACACTTAATCTTCACACTAATCTCATTCTCCACCATAATCTTGAACACCTTGAATTTGTCAAGAGATTCTATTTTTTTTTTCAAGAAGGTTACCCACATCATCTAGGAGTAATCATCAATCAGCAACATAAAATATCTCTCCTTGCACACTTCTAATTCTAGCAGGACCACATAGATTAGTATGCACAAGTTCCAATAGTCCATTTGAAAATTGTTCTTTACTCTTGAATGAAGTTCTACTCTATTTACCCAATTGACATTCTTTACACATGGTATCAGTAGGTTTCACATGTTTTTGAAGATCTCTCACGGCCTGAGTAGAACTTATCTTAACAATATTATCAAATTCACATGACACATTCTCCTATGCCATAACCAACTCTGATCAATCTGAGAAATCAAATAGCTTTTGCCAGTACCACTTAAATGAAAGATGTTACCTTTAGTTTGTGTACCTGATGCAATCATAGTTTTGAAGCTTGCTAAGATTTTGCATTTTCCATCCTTGAATCAGAGATCATGCCATTTGTCAACCAATTGTCCAACATTAAGAAGATTACACTTAAATCCTTCTACATATAGAACATCATTAGTGTTATTCTTACCATCAAAAGAGATGGATCCTCTACCACAAATTCTACTAGCTAAATTGTCTCCAAACTTCACAATTCCACCTTCACATCTTTCCAAACTTATGAACTTTCTTTTATCACTAGTCATATGATGAGAACATCCACTGTCAATCACCCATTCATCTTTTTCTTCAATCTGAGCAGCCAAGGCACTTTCCACATTCACACAACTAGTAGATTCAGTAGACACTAGATCTTCTTCTTTAATGACAATGAACACCTATTCATTTCTTGAGTTACTTCCCATATTAGATTCATCATTAGTTACACCTTCTTTAGCTTCTTGGACATAGTAACATTTATTCTAAGCCCTTGATCTGTTAGGGCAAGATTTTGAAACCCTCTGAGGACACCTTGAGGTAAAATGACCAATCTTACTACAAGCAAAATATTTGAGAGGAAACTTTCCTTCATACTTACCAGATCATCTTGGTAATCTTTTGGCAACAAGGGCTTCAAGTTATACGGCCTCACTTTCATCATCATCAAGATCCTTCCTTGCCTTCTCAAATCTATTAGATCTTCCTAGAGAGCTTTCACCTAGATCATATCTTTGTTTTCCATAAACACTGGCCTTAAATGTTGATTTAGACTTAGGAAGAGAATCACCAAACTCACTCATTTAAAATGCTGAAAGCTTACCAAGCAACTGATCCCTTGTAATAGTTGTTATAGTCCTAATCTCTTCAATGGCAACAACTTTATACTTGTATGTTGCAGGTAAGGATCTGTGCACTTTGGGAACAATCTCTTATTCTTCCAATATTCCACCAGCACTCCTGATACCGGTCACAAGTTCATTCACCTTTTGCATGTAGGTCTTGTAAACATGTGTCTAAGTGGCATTATCATTAATGTCAACATATTCTTGTTGTCATTAGTATCAACTGTGCCTTATTTTGTTGCCTGATCAGAAGACTGGAATGTTGAGGATATTGAGAAAATTAATGAAGAATCAAGGTTTGCAGACCTTATGGGTGTATAGAGGATTGTCAGAGGTTGCTCCAGTCAAGAATTGAGAAGTCCTCATGAAGATTTGAAGAGGTTATGGCCATCTGAATAGAACCAGATCTTATAGTATTCAAAAGAGATAGAGTGATAGTAAGTTGGTCTAGATTGCTCCATAGTGAAATATTATGATCTGCAGATCTGAAGGCATGTTTGGGAAGTTAGTGTGCATCATCAACTCTAGTGGTTCATGGTTTGGAGGTCCGCAAGCCATCAAACTTAGTGTGCATCATCAACTCTAGTGGTTCATGGTTTGGAGGTCTGCAAGCCATCCTTCTAGTTTGACAGTCATGGTAGACAGTGTTCTTGAGGATATGGAGGAAGATACAAATGATTCTGGCAATTTGGTATAGAGTGGATCTTATTGGTGAGATCAATGTGCTTGTGGAAGTCTCTGGATCATGTGGCTACTATGTTGGAGGTCCGCATTGCAGTTTGAGCTTGTTATTGAAGATTTCCTCTTTAAAGTTGTTGTTCTTCCTAGTCTTAGCTGACTGGATGTTCCTAGCATGTTGCGGATGATCTAAAGGTCATTTTATGAAGCGTGGCATGTTAGTAGAGGAAGATTCAAGTCTTAGCTATGATTGGCCGATAGTGTAAAGATCCACATTAAGTTTGGCCTACCTTGTTGATCATTTCAAGGTTGATGAATTGTATAAATACTTGTTGAAGAGTTGTCAAAAATCATCCTTGAGAAAAATAGATCAAATCTGAATAAAGGATCAGAAGTAGAGAATAGAAGAAAAGAAGCAAGATTAGTGTAGAGTGTGAAGTTAGTAAAGAAGAATTTGGGGCAAAGCAGAAGTTTTTGTGAGCATTCAATGAAAGTGAACTAGGCATGAAGTAGATGCTATTTCTTAGTTAATTATTTATGTTCTAAATAAATTCTATAGGCAGTGAGCCTATCTTTTGAGTAGTGAGCTCTAGGTAGTGTGCCCGAAGGCATGTGCCTTCTATTTTTCTATAGTACTTTTAACAGGGTACAAATCTTTGTGGGTTAATCCCCACCATGGTTTTTCCCTTAACTGGGTTTCCACATCAAAATCTTGGTGTCAATTGTGTTGATTATGTTTATGCTCATGTGTTGTTGATCTATGCTTTAATGTTTACATCATTAATCTGATAGTAAGTTAATAAAGAAGGTTAAAAGCAAAAAAAGTTTATTTTGTGTGACAACTGATTCACCCCCCCTCTCAATTGTCTAGCCTAATTCCAACAATTAGTATCAGAGCCAGATCCTCTTATAAAAGCCTGACTGCTTGAGGAGATCCAGGATGTTGACCTACAAGAAGGATAGTCTAAGATTTGATGGAACAAATTATTCTGTTTGGAAGAATCACATGGAGTGCCATTTGCAATGCATGGGCGATGCCTATTGGGCGATAACTAGTGTTGAGAATAAACCTTCAGAGAAAGGTCCTTCAACTCTAGATCAATTCAAAGATGCTAAAAATAACCTTCGAGCTAAAAAAGCCTTGTTGAATGCCCTATCTGATTCAGAAATGACAAATGTCTTTGGTCTAAAAACTGCTTATGAAATCTGGAAAAAGTTGGAGAATCTATATGAAGGCAATAAATTTGTCAAATGTGCCAAGCTGCAAAATCTGAGAGGAAAATTTGAAACTCTGAGGATGAGTGAAGATGAAAACATCAAAATCTACATGCAAAAGATAAATAAACTTGTGTGTGGTATCAAGTGTTTTGGTGGAACTTTGGAAGAATCAAAGATTGTATCAAAAGTGCTCATATCTTTACCTTATTCATACAAACATAAGGTTGCTGCTATAGAGGAGATCAGGACTATCTCAAAAGTTACAAGAGATCATTTGGTTGGCAAAATTTTAGCTTTTGAATTAAGTGAGTTTGTTGATTTTCTTCGCAAGTCTTAATCTACATTTAAGGCTAGTGTATATGGAAAACAAAGATATGATTCAAGCGAAATCTCTTCTGTGAGATCAAACATATTTGTGAAGACAAGGAATGATCTTGAAGCTGTTGAAATTGAAACTGCAGATCTTGAAGCTCTTCTTGCCAAAAAAATTGCCACTCAAATGTTTTCTTGTAATAAGATTGGTCATCTTGCCTCAAGAGGTCTGGAAAGGTTTTCAAAACCAAACCCTAACAGATACAAAAATTAGAACAAATGTTGCTATGTCTAAGAAGCTAGAGAAGAAGGAATCACAGATGATGAATCTGATCATGGAGGTTCCTTTGAAAATGATTGGGTGTTCATTGCCATCAAAGAAGAAGATCCGATGTCTACTAAATCTACTAGCTATGAAAATATGGAAATTGCCTTGGTTGCTCAGGTTATTGAGAAAGATGAATGGGTGATTGATAGTGGATGTTCTCATCATATGATTGGAGACAAGAGTAAGCTTGTGAATTTTAAAAATTATGAAGGAGGGCTTGTGAAATTTGGAAATAACTTAGCTAATAGAATCCGTCATGGAGGATCCATCTCTTTTGATGGTAAGAATAGCACCAATGATGTCCTATATGTCGAAGGACTAAAACATAATCTTCTCAGTGTTGGATAGTTGGTTGATAAAGGTTATGATCTTTGATTCAAGGATGGAAAGTGTAGAATTTTGGAGAGTTCTGGAACTAAAATTGCATCCGATACTCAAATTAGAGGTAACATTTTTCATTTAAGTAGTTTTGGCAAAAGTTGCTTGATTGCTCAGATAGATCAAAGTTGGTTATGGCATAGGAGGATGTGTCATGTGAATTTTGATAACATTGTCAAAATAAGTACCACTTAGGATGTAAGAGATCTTCCAAAACTTGTGAAACCTAATAGCATGTGTAGAGAATGTCAATTGAGGAAACAGAGAAAAATTTCATTCAAAAGGTAAGGAACAAGATTCAAGTGGACGATTGGAACTAGTACATACTGATCTCTATGGTCCTGCTAGAATTAGGAGTGTGCAAGGAGATAGATATTTCATGTTGTTGATTGATGATTACTATAGGATGATGTGGGTAACTTTCCTAAAGGAAAAATCAAAGCTCTTGACAAATTTAAGGTGTTCAAAGTGATGGTGGAAAATAAAATTGGTGAAAAATTGAAATGTGTGAGATCCGATAGAGGTGGATAATTTACTTCCCATGAGTTTGATGCTTTCTATGAAAAACATGGCATAAAAAGATAGTTATCTGCTCTTAGGACTCCCTAACAAAATGGAGTTGTGGAAAGAAAGAACTGGACCATTCAAGAAGTTGCCAAAACCATGATGATGGAAACAAATGTTCCTCAAGTTTATTGGAGAGAAGTTGTAAGTACTGCTATCTACACTCTTAACCAAGTGTAGATCAAAGGCAATTTTGGTAAGACCCCTCATGAACTATGGTTTTGTCATCCTCCTACTATGAGATATTTCAAAGTTTTTGGTAGTAAATGTTATATCAAAAGAGATGAGGATTTAGGCAAGTTTGATACTAGAAGTGATGAGGGAATATTTTTGGGGTACTCTATTCAAAGTAAGGTTTACCAGTGCTTTAACAAGAGGTTGAAAAAGATTGTTGAAAGTGCTAATGTTAGAGTTGATGAGAGCAAGGAAGGACATTCTAGGTTCTACGGATATGATTCAGATGATCAAGATGAAAGTCAAAATCAAGGAATTGAAAGGAAGCTAGGTGTGCAAAAATCACTTCCTACACTAATCTAATGAGGAGAGGGCTATGCAAATTCCAATTTATCCTAACCATTACAACAATGTTAAACCATTAACATGAGATATTGTAGAAAAACACAAGAACCAGAAAGTAGACAGAAGAAGAGAGACAAAGATTTATGGTGGGGAAAACCCTTATCGGGTGAAAAACCCCACACTCAGAAACCTGTAAATGGATTAACAAATCTGAAAGAATGTTTACAATACACTTGCAATGCAAGATTTAATAGTCTTCGACACTCATGTCTGGAGTCAATCCGGTAGCATAATAGTACATATAAACATGTGATACAAACTCCATCTCCAAGCACCTATATATAAAGAGAAGTAGTACAAATGGAGGTAGCTTCTAGAGCAAGTCACACAAGGAACTCGTCCAAATCCATGTGGCCCAATTTCCAAGGCCATAAAACATGTGTATGACACATGTAAGTGATTCTCTTTCATCCCTTATAACCCCCCAACTTAGGCACCCCAAATTTACCTAATTAAGGTATGACAGATGCTCTTACAATGTCATAAAATTTGTCATATATGACAACTCTTATAGTTGTAAGAGAATCTATCATAACTGTCTATTAATAGCAAATTCTCTTACAACCTTGTCATAGTCAAACTTGGGTGCCTACTTCCCCATGCAAGATGCTTTCAGACACTTGACTTCACTTGTCATATAAGCTTCCATTTCTGGCCCTTACATGTCATAGATTCTGTCATAACTCTTACGCATCATAAACCTCTTACAACACCCGAAAGATGCCGACACATGGCAAAACTCTTCTACCACAAGGTGGAACACCTATCTCCTCATATGAGGACAAAAAATACATGTGGTCACCTTCCATGTAGGATGACACATCACCGTGCCAACTCCCACAAAGTGACGAAATAGGATTTGCATCCAAAATACAATAATAGGCAAAATAATAAATATAATTAAATAATAAATGCTAGAAACTTGCAAAGGTTGAGACATCTTAATTCCTAACATTCTCCCACTTGTTGAACACCTTGTAAGAGCCAATAGAAAAATAGGATTTAACTGCTATAGGCCGAGAGGCCCACTGACTATGAACACCATCTGAACTTCTTTGTGCTCACTGGTTTCATCAATGCATCTAAAACATTCTTCAAAGTATCTACCTTCTCCAAATTTACCTTTCCATCCTCAACCATGCCTCTCATGAAGTGAAATTAAACATCAATGTGCTTGGTTCTAGTATGGAAAATTAGATTCTTTGCAAGGCAAATTGCACTCTGACTGTCACAACTAATCATGATCTGACCTGTATCAACACCAATATCTGAACACAATCTCTTAAACAAAATGGCTTCTTTACAAGCATGAATTGCTGCCATATACTCAGCTTCTGTTGTGGACAAAGAAACAACAGGTTGCCACTTACTCATCCAACTAATACCACCACCAAATAGTGTAAACACATAAGCACTAGTGGATCTCCTGTTTTCAATGTCACCTGCCCAATCTGAATCCACAAATCCATGAATATCAACAAAATGCAGAGGTCCTAAAACATTACCATGATAGCAAATGGAATACTCGGAAGTACCCCTCAAATATTTGAACACTCACTTAACTGCATCCCAATGAACCCATTCAAGATTAGCCATAAATCAACTAAGGACTCCCACTGCTTAGGCAATGTCTGGTCTTGTACAGACCATAGCATACATCAAACTGCCAATAGCACTAGCATAAGGTACTCTGCTCATGTCCTCCACCTCAGTAGGAGATTTTGGACAATCCTCAATAAACAACTTTGTCCCCAAAGAAATAGGAACACACAATGGTCTACAATCTGCCATGTTGAATCTGTCCAACATGGTCTTCACATACTTACTCTGGCTTAACCAAAAAAATTTATTGGTCTGTCTCTTTTGATTTCCATTCCTAGAATATACCTAGCTGCCCCTAAATCTTTCATTTCAAACTAAGCTAAAAACTGAGATTTAAAATCAGAAATCATATTCTTACCCTTCCCAATGAGCAACATATCATCAACATACAGTGCAACAATGAGAATACGATCACCATCAAATTTATAATACACATAGTGATCCGATTTCGATCTCACAAATCTAATTGACAACACAAAGGAATCAAACTTCAAGTACCATCTCCTAGGGGATTGCTTCAAACCATACAAAGACTTTTTAAGTTTGCAAACCAAATTTTCTTTACCTTTCACCATGTAATGCTTTGGCTATGACATGCAGATTTATTCCTCCAAGTCACCATGAAGGAAAGCTGTCTTCACATCCATCTGTTCTACCTCCAAGTCATAAGCTTCTACAAGTGACAACAGGAATTGAATGGATGTTAGCTTTCTAATGGGAGAGAAGATCTCACCATAATCTATACCCTCCACTTGTGAATAACCCTTCGCAACCAATCTGGCCTTATACTTCTCAACACTACCATCTGCCCCATTTTTCTTGTTGAACACCCATTTGCATCCAACAAGTTTCAATCTAGGAGGCAAAGGCACCAAGTCTCAAGTTTGATTATTTTCCAAAGAAGCCATTTCTTCCTCCATGGCCTCCTTCCAGGAACCTACATCCTTCATATCCAAAGCCTCTGATACAATTCTAGGTTCATCACTGTTAGTGATTAAAGCATAAGCACAACTAGAATCAAGCAATGTAAAACCAAACCTTTCAGGTTGCTTTCTTATCCATGTAGACCTCCTCAAGAGCTGAGGTTGAGGTTCAACTTCTTCATCTGAGATTTTAGAGTTGCTAGAGCTTTCCTCATCATCAGGTCCAACATTGTCTTTCTGTTCAGTCTTCTCAAGGGTGAGAGGAAACTGAACAACATCCTCTTTCTTTTTTTTTCCTTCTAGCTACAAAATAGTGGAAGAAGGTGTAAGCTCTCTGAAGATGACACTTCTGCTATACAACACTTTTTCAGCCACAGGGTCCCAAAGCTTGTATCCTTTCACACCAACACCATAGCTGATGAAGATATACTTAACAGCTTTGTTCTCCAACTTTGACTGCTTCTCCCTAGGTACATGTGCATATGCCTCACAACCAAAAACACGAAGATGCCTTACTTAAGGCTTTCTACCAGACCACACCTCCATGGGTGTCTTTCCAACAAGAGCTGATGTAGGAGATTTGTTTACCAGATAGAAAGTAGTGGCAACAACTTTAGCCCAAAACCTTTGTTCTAGACCAGCTCCACTAAGCATACTCCTAGCCTTCTCCATCAGTGTACTATTCATCCTTTCTACAACTCCATTTTGCTGCAGGGTGTATGGAGTTGTCTTGTACCTTTCAATCCCAAGTTCCTTGCAATACTTATCAAATTCTATAGAATAGAACTCACCACTGTTGTTAGTTCTAAAACATTTAATCTTTTTAGTGGAGTTAGATTACGAGTTATTCAATGAGGATAGGGGCAGTAATCTATCCAAATTTGAAGAGTTTTTGTCAAAAGAGATTTGAAAAGTGATGTAGCAGTAGAGACCTCTTCAGGTTGTCTTGATTGAGAGGTGGTGCAGGTTACATGAAGCACCTCATTCAGAGACGTCTTGTTCATTGTACCTACATATTCTGAGAAGGCAGACACTGCCTGGTCTAGAGGATATTCCTCCTGATGATAAGAAAAAAGGAGAAATATCAGTTTCCCATGAGGCAGACAAGGTGATATTTAAGAAGGCTGGGATACCAAAGTTAAAGTGGATATCTAGTGGTGCAGCTGCCAGAGCCAAAAGGAAAAAAGAGGGCCCAGACAAGCTTTTAGATGAAGATAAGCCATGGATACTCAGGTTTGATGGATCCAAGTTAAAACAAGGAGCTAGAGTAGGACTAGACCTCATTGACCCATCTAGAAAATCCTACTTAGTAGCATACAGATTGCAGTTCCCATATACAATGTGGTAGAGTATGAAGCCCTAATTCATGGGATACTGTTTGCGCTTAAAAAGAAGGTGAGAATTTTGCATGTCTATGGCGACTTAGAATTAGTTGTCAGACAGGTAAGAGGTATATACTCTTGCAAATACAGAAGGCTATCCAATTACAGACACAAGGTGTGGAACTTAATAGAAGATTTTGATGCATTCAACATCACCCATGTCCCCAAAGAACAAAACCACAAAGCAGATGCTTTAGCCTAGGCTACTAGTACTTTAGAACCTCTGTCCATATTGTTGGCAAGAGACACTATATGGATTCATGATTGTTGTCATTAATGGCAACAAAGTTCATCCCACACATCCGCAAGACATGGTATGTCTCTACCGGAAGTCAGAGTGAAGAATGTTGTGGTCCGGTAAACAAGAATAGAGCATGTGGCGAGGTCCAACAGATAGGTCTGGATCTCTCAGAGGAAGTATCTTGGTGAAGTGCGGATTTGGGGAAGCCAAGAGCAGTATCTTGACTGATAGATTCCAAGGTTTGAGCTTCTGGTGTGGAAAGGATAAAGAGATATGAATGCTTGAGTGTCAGGTTCCCAAGTGATGGTGTAAACAGAGGAAGAACTGACTGGCAGAACATCAGACTTTATTCCAGATGTGTTACTGATGATGGAAAAGGTTCTTAAGGCAAAAGTTATGTTTGGCTGACATGATTGATGACTTCTACAAGTATATGCTTGATCCACATTACTTGATGTGCAAGGATTCAACCGACAGATCAGAGTTTGTGAAAAGATTGACTATTTCAGATGTTGACTTGAAAGGTGATGAAATCACTTGTGCGGATATATATACAAGATGGATTTAGTCGTGAGTTGTGTTGTGGTTGTTGGTGATGTGCGAATAAAAGCAGAAGAGTAGAACAGAAGCAGTAAGGAAGGTCTGGTATGTGAAAGAAAAGCAACATAAGAGAAGAGGAAAGATGAAGTGCAGTAGATCAGTGTACTGAGCCTAACCGGAACTGAACTCTAGCATATGTAGATGCTTCCAATTAGTTCAAGTATTCTATAACACTCTTTTTGTAGACAGTGTGTCTCTTGTAGGCAGTGTGCCTTCTTGTGAGCAGTGTGTTCAGGTAGTGAGCCCTAATTAGCAAGTGCCATTTTGTATTTCCATTCTTCTAACAGAGAATACAATCTTGGGTTAATCACCTCATGGTTTTCTCCCTTAACAGGGTTTCCACGTCAAAAATATTATGTCATGTGTATTTCCATTTCATGGTTATGATTGCTTATTTGAATTAAGGTTACATTGATTATTAATAAAGTTCAGAAAGCAGAAATAATTAGGATAACTGATTCACCCCCCCTCTCAGTTATCAACAATTGGTATCAGAGCTAAGTTCCTCCTAACAGAGTCTAACAGCTTGAGGAAGATCTGGGAATCCAAATGGATGCTTATGGTTTAAGGGAGCAACTCAAGACTACCCTTGAAGATCTTGAGCAGTCAAACCCTGAAGTCAATGAATTAAAGGAAAGACTCAAATAGGCTGATGATTTCATGAGAGAACTAAAAGACAAATTAAGTCTCTCTATGAAAAAGAGAAAGGAGTTGCTTCAGCAATTGGCAAGTCAAGGTGAAGCAAATGATGCAAATGAAGAGCTAAAGGAGTAGACCAAGTTATGTGAAAAGTTATCAAAAGAAATCATTATAGTAAGACATGAAATGGAATCAGGAGTTATGAAGTTTACCCAAGAAGTTGAAGAGAAAAGGAAAACTGAAGATAATCTAAGACAATCTCTCAAAGAGAAATCAGAAGATTGCCACGAGATGGATAGAATTATCAGACATCTTGAATCTAATCTTAAAGATGCTAAAGATAATGAAGAAAAACTTGAGGATCAAATTGTCTCTCTCAAAAGGGATCTTCAAACAGCAAATGAATATAAAGAGAAATTCAAGATAAGTTCTGCTCAACTTGAAGTTCTTCTTGGAATTCAAAAGAGGGTAGATGACAAGTGTGGTTTGGGATATGAGAAAGGAGAAAGCTCCGGATCCGGTCAGAAGAATTTTGGATCAGAAAATCCAATGAACAGGCCTAGAAGACCTCTGGTAAGATAGCCTAATGCTCAAAGATATCCATCCTTCAATGGATACTACCACAACTGTAATAACTTTGGTCATAAAGCTAATTAGTACAGAAAGAGAATGAATCAGACTAATTCATCCTTCTTCAGACAGTGTTTTAACTGCAAAAGGTATGGTCACAAATCTCATGAATGCAAAAATATGCAAATGAACAAATCATTCAATGGTAGATGCTTTGCATGCAATAGAATAGGTCATATGGCTAATCAATGTAGATCAAGAGGATATCAATCAAATATGCAAAGAAATGTTGTTTTCCAAATTTGCAATAGATCTGGTTGTGAGGGTAAAATAGTGATCAATCAAATGAATAACAGATGACCCAAACATCAACAGAATGGAGAAACAAAGAAGATTCAAGTAAACAAAGCAATGAACAAACACAGCAAACCTCTTCCGTTTCAAAACTTCTGTTGTTCGCCTATCACGAATCGTCCTTTCGCAGATGAGATGAGCCCTCAGAGAGTGCAATCTTTTAAAGCTGTTTGAGGAAGTCGATGGTGAATGGCTATACTGTGATATGCAATGAAGGTGAGCTCCAATGCAACAATGGTGATCTCAAGCTTGTAGATGACAAGTGGGTGCCAAAGGCGCACTGGTGATATTTCTGCAGAGTAACGATGTCAAAAGCCTGGATGAATAGAATGAAGGGATGAAGCTTCATTTATAGACTTGGAAGAATAGGAATCAATGGTTGAGAGAAGATATGAAGATCAACGGTTGAGGATGGTTGAGGAATGTGCAACCAGTGGAAACGTACCAAGTGTCCCAGCTCCATCATGAAAGGTGGGATGTGACAAAACTGATTGGAGAGTTAACTCCATTGACTGGTCTGTTAACAGAATTGATTGATCAGTTAGAAGAGTGGATTGTGGAACTGACTGGATTGATTGAGGATTTGACTCAACTGACAGGTTAGTTAATAGATTTGATTGATTGGTTAACTGACCTCTGATTGGAGAAGAAATAGGCCATGTGGGTAAGGGAAAATAAGGCAACCTAAATCCTCATTACATGTGCAACCTGATGAGGTGGACAAGGTGAGGTGGAAAAGGTGACGTGGAATTTTGAATTTAGAACTTTAGGATAGAGGAATTAGGCTTAATTAAATAATATATGATTATTTAATTGTGAGGGACTTCTTTAATTAAATAAATGGAATTTATTTAATTATGGAACAGTGAATCGATTAAATAAATTTAGAATATTTATTTAATTAATAGAAGAATGGAATAAATATTTAGAATATTTATTTAGGATGATTTGTGTCATTTTTAGGCGTATACATTTTGTCCCTCTTTGATGCAATGCAGTTTACAGCGTTGCTTCAAAGAATAAATAGCCTGACAGTGATATATGCCCCAGTTTGCCCCTAGTACATGTTATGACGATAGGATGCCCCTTCGGGAGATTGGACAGGAAAAGGGTGAAAGATTCAGAGACGGACAATCTCACGAAGACGAAGGGGTTAGGATAGGTTAGAATGAAGAAATCGGTTGAAAGAGTCGAATGATATGCGATGCAAGATGGAATGATGACACACACAAGCAAGCAAGCAAGTATGCGCAAATGACACAAGAACAAACAAGGTATTGCCCCTGTCAAGCGGTAAACCAATGATATACTGATAATGATATACGACAGTGTTGTCATGGCGGGGAACAATATATCCCTAGACCAACACGGTAGGTGTGTTCTCATGGCGGGGAATGATAGATCCCTAGAGCAACATGAAGGATAGTGTCTAGTTCCAGGAAATGAAGCATGTCGTGTAAGACGCGTGTGTTGGTCTGATTTCGACAATGCAACATCTTGTATAAGACAATTGATTGATTAACTGATCGAGTTGGTTTACGACTAGACAAGGATCAAGACCACTGATTGTGATTGGATCATTTGTGCAAGATTGACTTGACTTGATTGGTATGGATTAAGGATGGACCTTGCATTTGGATCATTGCTCTGACTGACTGATGAAAGATATGATAGATAGAATACTGATTGATAGAAGAAAGACTCGATAGAAAGATTCACAAGCTTTTATTTGTATTGATACTCTGCATTGTTGGATCTTTATTGCATGGGGTATGGTATGGATGTATAAATGGATATAGGATGGATGCTTTTCTATTGGAGTGCTTTATTTCATCATTGGGCATTTTTTTTTTTTTGGTACATTTTCTGAAATGTTGTAAGTGAATACAAGCATCTAGGTATAATTGAACCGAGATGACCTGAGTATCGCTTACATGGATTGTGATTTAGCAAGTTAATACAAGCATCTAGTCAAAATTTGAATCTAGATGACCTGAGTACCTCTTGCGTTTCAACAAGCAAGGATTGCCCCCGTTCATGTTAGACCTTTGATGTCCTCGATGATCTTTTGCCGATCACATCCTAAGACAAGGCTTCACATTACTAAAGTTTAATCCCCAAATAGCAAACAAAGAAAATAATCATGCCCCCATCATAGCATCTCTAGCTTTTGGCATCCTTGAGTAGCATAGGAGGGTATGATAGCAAAAATCAAGACTCTGTAACTTAACCCTGTTTCTGGTCTACAAAGCATATTTGCGTTGATATGTGTTTATTTCTTGCCTTAATTTGCATAAAATCATTTAGAAGACCTTGGGTATTTGCTTTGCAATGGAGAGGTTAAGATGCCTATTGTCAAGACTTCTGCTTGAAGCGCGGGGTTTGCTTGCGTTTGCTTGCTTGATGAGAAGGTTGCATAATCCTTATTGAGAAGACGGACCCTAAGGGACTGACCTAGTGCCTCGGGGGCTCATTGCTAAATGGCCTTGCCTACGTGACGACGCAGAGGCAACATAGTTCGGGGTAAACCCTAATGGACCATGGATGGACTAGAAGAAAGACGACAAGAATGAAGACAAGAAAGGAGACGAATGGGACCATGGGAGAGATGGAATCCTCGGGGGCGCATTAGAATAATGGCCTTGCCTACGTGACGACGCAGAGGCAACGTAGTTCACAGACTTGGACCATGGACCTAAGATATGGATCAGATGAGATGATATGGATCAAACAAGATATGAAATGGAACAGACATGGATCAGATATGGAATAGATATGGATCAGATATGGAACAGATATGGATAGGCAAGACACGATATGGAACAGATGATACCGATGACAAGGAAACACCACGGATAGGTAGATGTACGGGTGATAAAGAATGGAACGGGTAGGTATGAGGATGGGCAATAGTGGATAGAAGGAAACAAGGATGTGATCTCCAAGGACTATGTCGCATAAGTATAACATGCCCCATTGTAGGTAGAGTACATAGGATTTTTCATGACAATGCTTAAGACGAAGGAGGAGGATGAGAGGATAATGAAGGATTTGTGTGGTTTTGGAGGGATAAGGTATGCCAAGAGATATCTAAAACATTTGTCAACATTGTGCCCCCAATCTTTATCAAGATCAAGAAAAATAGAGAAATGGAGGATTAGGATGGATGGATGGGACAGTATAGGTATGTAATGGATAGAGGATAGGATAGGAAATGGTATGAAAAGAAATTGGTAGGAGAAAAGTGATATGCCGATGAGACAAAGTGCCCCCAAGTGTAGGTGACATAGAAGATCAACTTACACATGACGCCTGTTTGCCAGGTTTTCATCATGGTACTTATCCAAGGCGCCTGTTTGCCAGATTTTCACCATTGGATGAAGGGATTTTTCTTTACTTTTTTTCATTCTTTTTTTTTTTTTTGAAAAGGATAAGACGAATGCAGAAGGGAGAGACTCAAGTATCGAGTTCCTTGAAAGGTGATAGTCCTGCTAGAAGGAGGTTGTCGCATGGACTATGTCAAGTGTGCTCATAGATGTTGGTAAGGGAGTGCAGGAAAGTGAGATATGAGTATGTAGATAGCGGATTATGGAAGGTACGATAGTGGATGATGATGCAAAATACAGAAGGACTTATGCAAGGATGGAAGGAAGCTTTATGCAAAAGCATGGACCATAAGATGAGGGAGATATGTAGGATAGTAGTGGAGGGGCGGGGAGATGGAGTTATATGGAAGTGTTGTGGAATGGAAGGGAACCATGACCAACGGTTGCACATACTATGATAAACATTGAAGCTGATGATGGGAAGGTGGTGTAGGAAGCAATGAAGAGTTTTTCTTGGTGGATGAATGATATAGGCCTTTAGGGACCCACATAGACTTTGCATTGTTTTGATTTTTGTTTGTCATGTGGGATGGAAGGATTTGATACTTTTGGATGGAATTGGAGAAAGTGAATGGTTGAAATTCTTGAGAGGTGGATGCCTCATGTAACTTGAGGGCTTTTTGCTTAGGTACCCAAACCATTTTGTTTTTAGATAGTACCTGTGAAGGTATGGGTTTGGGTGTATGCAACTTTTGTGTAGCTTTTGGAGTAATCATTTGTTGCTTGGGGACCCACACTTTTTTCAATTTGGCATTGAGGTGTGTGGGTGTATGCAGCTTTTGATATGGATAATTCTTTGATTCTTGGCTTTTATATCCTAGGTCATGAGGACTCTTAGGATTTGTGATTTTATAGGTAGAGGCATCCACATATTTGTCATGGAATCCCCGTGGGATGGTGGAAGTGAGGTTGGTGAAAGCTCCTTGTTTAGACAATATGTGCATTTGTCGGCCATGATTGGGATATTTAGAGGATTCATAGATGGATGGATAAGGTGTTGGAAGAAGTGGTGGTAAGATGTGTAGAGGGCTATTAGGAGTTGGAAGTAGCGGAGGTAGATTGGATGGTGGAAGGTGTATGGTCACATGCTTTTGACAAATGTAGGATGATGGAGGTGGAATGGCGACATATGTTTTGGGGATACGATAGGGTTTGCGATGGAAAGTGGGAGACTTAGGAGGAGTGGAGGAAGTACCAACATCTTGAGATTGCTCACCTTGGGGTATGTAGCCAAGGCCGTATGAAGGTGGAGGAACATTGACATGGATAGGTTCCAAAATACCTTGTTCATGAAGGCCTAAGCCTTTACCTTGATAGTTCATATTCTGGAGTATGCGGTGGACCATGGGATTATGTATAGGTGCATTAGCAGTGAGTTCCTTATTGGATGAGGAAGATGAGATAGCGGATAATGGTTGTTGGTGTTCTAAGGAAGAACATTCATGCATGAAGGTAGTAAGCCCAAGGATATAAGATGACAGATTTGTAGCTTGGTCAATAATGGATGGTGAAGGATTGTTAGAATCTTGATCATCATTATGCTCTTTAGGATCTAAGTTATTGGGTTGATCATTCGTGTGCACTTGGGAGGCAAGTGTCTCATCAGAGGAAGCGAAAGTTGTTGGATCATGGATGGGATTAGATGGAAGAGGGATAAAAGAAATGGAGGCTTCTTGCTCATGAATGGGTATGGGATCAAGTTGCTCAAGGACATCTTCTTCATAGGGAATATCTTGATCATAGAACAAATAAAGGTTATGGATGGGTTGGAGTTGGGTTTCCATCTCATGTATAGGATCAAGTTGCTCATGGATAGCTTCTTCCTCAAAGATAGTGTCTTGATCATAGAAAAGATAAAGGTTATGCATGGGTTCGAATTGGATTTCCTTATCTTGTATAGGTGTTGGGAGATGGATAGGATCAATTGGCTCATGGAGAGGTTTGTTATTATGGATATCATCTTGATCATGGAAAAGATACATGTTATGGATAGGTTGCAAGAAAGTGATTTGATCTTGACTTAGACTAGGGATTAATGTTTCCTCATGCTTAGGATTAGACTCTTGACATACCTCTTGGGTTACTGGAATAGAAGTGGATAGCTCTTGGATAGCTTCTTGGTTGACAACATAGGTGTTTGATGGACCTTGACTTTCATTTATGGTAGGAGGTTCTTCAATAAGCTCAAGGGGTTGCGAATGACATGAAGGATTTTTGGTAAGGTCAAGGACTGGAATTTGGGGACATGGTTGACTCTCTACTAGTAGCCCTTGGATCACATCCTTCGTAGGTGTATGGATAGGTGAATGAGGGGATTTTGCTTTCTCCCTAACTTTTCTCTGGTTGTATAAATTTGGAAAAACTCTTTTCCAGAAATCATCCGAGGATTCCTTGGTTATCAGTTTAGAGTTTGGGGAACTCGATGGTGGTGTTGGTGTAGAACTGGTATGTTTTGGAATATGTGTCTTAGAAAGTGGTGAAGGAGGACTAGTAGATGGATTGGTATAGGATTTCCAACTTAAGGTGGTGCTTGCCTTGTCATGAGCATCATTAAGACGGGAAATAGATGTATGAGTTCGGGGCGAGGCGTAGCTAGTACTAGCACGTGCGGCTTGCAAGATTGCCATTTCTTTTTGTCTAACTTGGAGTTCTTGAGCAATTGCTATACGACCTTGGGGTGAGGTGTCTAGGGTTAATAGCAATTTAGGTATTTGAGTTCTTGAGTAAGCTCTTCTAATTCAGTTTTCATCTCCACAGAAACTGACACAAGACTAAAAGGGGTACTCTGAAAGCTGGAAATTCTTTTTTTCAAAAATAGTGCAAATGGGTATAAGCGCAGCTCTGCTTTTCGGCAAAATTTTTGGATTTTTCTGGTGTTTTGGGTATTTTTGGCTGGAAAAAGGCCTTCTTGGTCTGATTTTATGAATTAACAGCAAGAAAACATAGCAAGCACAAAGAATATTTTATAGGTTTTCATTATTTTCTTTTTTTTTTGGTTTTGTCGACTCTATTTTGGACTAAACTGAACAAAAGCAAGCACAAAGATCCTAGGTGAGAAACGGATTAGAAGGGTTTTTGGCCACTAGAACAAGAGGTGTTTAATGAGGGCAACCGTTCAAGTGGTTACACATGCGGCGGCACTACTCTCCGTTATGGAGTCTCCCAGCCTCAAAGGGTTACGCCTTAGAGGGTTTTGGGGGAGGTTGGCCGTCGGTGTAACACAGCAGCACTCATTGCAGGAGGTTTTCACCTCAAGCACAATTTATTTTAAGTGGCTTGGTAGGGCTTGGCTTTAGCCTGTTACCACTCAGGGTCGTTCCCACTTGGACAAGCGTGCATCCAAGGGCAGGCCCCTCCTAAAGGTTAAACAAATAGAATGACAAGTCTGGCACTCTGATCACCTAGAAAAGGGGAGAGCATAAGCCTATTGTCATTCACAAGCACAGAATACACTGGTTAATCCAACCTAGTTAAAATTTAGAAAAACTAAATGGGCTACTCTACTTGTGCACTCACGCGGTTGTTAACTTTGAAGTGGTTAAAAAGATAGCATTGTTCATTACCGTTTGTAAGATAGCAATAATCTAACTATGGAAGATAGCATTATGCAGATATTGCAATGGTTCAATTACTCTCTTCCTAGTTAAGGCTATGTGGAATTTGTATGAACGTTCATTTTACTATCCTTTTATAAATTGAAGTGTGAGTTTTGTAAATGCAACTAGATGAGTCTAAACCAGTGCCCTAACCTGCAAAACAGATCCAGAGTATTCTTACAAAGATGTTAGCATTAGCAAAAATTTTCTAAGAAATCCTAAAATCACTACCTACTATAGAAGCACCACTTCAGAGACTGAATGCGCAGAAACAGTCAACAGAAATTTGCATTTTCTAACCCTAGTTTGTAAAGATTTGGATAAAACCATATGTAGATGATCTCTTAGCTCAAATCTAACCTCACCATTGCATCCGGGGGGGTGTTTCCATAAATTTTGAGTACAAATTTGCCTAGATTTCATGAAAAATAAAGTGTTTGGCGAGAAAACAATGTTTCTAAAATTCACTGCCAAACAGATGCGCTGCAGAAATGAACATATGCGCTGCAGAAATGAACATATGCACTGCAGGATAACAAATGCGCTATAGAATGAAACAAATGTGCTGAAACAGAGCGTATATGTGCAGAAAGAACATATGCGCTGTAAAATAACGTATATGCGCCGTTAAAATGAATAAATGCGCAGTTTTAATGGATGCGCAGCAACAGTCTGTAAAAGCGCAGTAAGAATACACAGATGCGCAGGATTTTCAGAAGCGCTGTAACAGTCTGTAAAAGCGCAGTAAGAATACACAGATGCGCAGGATTTTTAGAAGCGCCGTAACAGTCTTCAAAAGCACCGTGAAAATGAACAGATGCGCCGAACTAATCTGTGCGTGACTCTGCGGGACCTATGCGGAACCTACCTTCAAAAAAGCTCAAAAATGGTGAAATAAAGGGGCAACTGCCCCATGGTGGGTGCCAAAAATGTGAGGGTAAAATAGTGATCAATCAAATGAATAACAGATGACCCAAACATCAACAGAATGGAGAAACAAAGAAGATTCAAGTAAACAAAGCAATGAACAAACACAGCAAACCTCTTCCGTTTCGAAACTTCTGTTGTTCGCCTATCACGAATCATCCTTTTGCAGATGAGATGAGCCCTCAGAGAGTGCAATCTTTTAAAGCTATTTGAGGAAGTCGATGGTGAACGGCTATACTGTGATATGCAATGAAGGTGAGCTCCAATGCAACAATGGTGATCTCAAGCTTGTAGATGACAAGTGGGTGCCAAAGGCGTGCTGGTGATATTTCTGCAGAGTAATGATGTCAAAAGCCTAGATGAATAGAATGAAGGGATGAAGCTTCATTTATAGACTTGGAAGAATAGGAATCAACGGTTGAGAGAAGATATGAAGATCAACGGTTGAGGATGGTTGAGGAATGTGCAACCAGTGGAAACGTGCCAAGTGTCCCAGCTCCATCATGAAAGGTGGGATGTGACAAAACTGATTGGAGAGTTAACTCCATTGACTGGTCTGTTAGCAGAATTGATTGATCAGTTAGAAGAGTGGATTGTGGAACTGACTGGATTGATTGAGGATTTGACTCAACTGACAGGTTAGTTAACAGATTTGATTGATTGGTTAACTGACCTCTGATTGGAGAAGAAATAGGCCATGTGGGTGAGGGAAAATAAGGCAACCTAAATCCTCATTACATGTGCAACCTGATGAGGTGGACAAGGTGAGGTGGAAAAGGTGACGTGGAATTTTGAATTTAGAACTTTAGGATAGAGGAATTAGGCTTAATTAAATAATATATGATTATTTAATTGTGAGGGACTTTAGAAGAATTTTAATTAAATAAATGGAATTTATTTAATTATGGAACAGTGAATCGATTAAATAAATTTAGAATATTTATTTAATTAATAGAAGAATGGAATAAATATTTAAAATATTTATTTAGGATGATTTGTGTCATTTTTAGGCGTATACACTGGTCATATTGCAAAATTCTGTAGAAGCAAGAATCAGGACAAAAGAGGTCCGGTATATCATAATCAGAATCAAGACGAGGGTAAACAAAAAGTGAATGTAGATGAAGTTAAAAGTGAGATGAATAAGATTTGGGTGAAGAAAAGTACAGAGAATGTAGAGGATGGATCTGCACCAGACTCTGGTGCTGATATTCCTTCTAGAAATTAAAAGGTGAGCTCTGACTTAGGGGGAGACACAAAGAAAACCTTGTTCCCCCAGCTAGTCAATTGGTGTCGAAACCGGCACAAGGAGAGTTGTGGATTAAAAGGGGTATGGTAAAGATTTGAGAGATCCACAAGAAGTTTTGAAGAGTCTAATCCTACCAGAATTGATCTGGTAGAACAGTCTTCCGGTAAAAATAGATTCCTTACAAGTTTGGTCTGGTATGATTCAAACTATGGTGTCTTGATCTGTAAATAGATCAAATGACTAATGAAAGGAAGATAGATTATCACTACTCTCCTAGAATAATTTTGATATCTATCTCAGTGATCCAGAAAGGTTTTGTCTCTGAATAAGACAAACAAGGCAAACCAGAATGAATTAGGTTGCACATTTATTGCCGAATGAAAATTAGGGCTTCTTAGAAATAAAAGAGTTCATTCGCTCATCATTTGTACACTCACATACGAAGAAGAGAGAAAAGGAGCTCTGCAACTACTTCTCCCAAAGATCAAGATGATTCTTCATACAACTCAATCCAGATTTCATTGTGTGTGCCCTAAACAGCGTAAAAGGTATTCTTCGTTCTTGATATCTTTCAGTAAAATTCCTTGATGATGGCTACTCTGAATATAGTAAAGATTTCTGATAGACCTCGCCCCATTTTTAAAAAGCATCCATACAAATCTTTGGAGTTAGATCCCCTAGGAGCCTTCTTTAGTGTTCTGCATGGTGTTTTGCACACCAAAGATATTAGGGTTTATATACATGCAAATGTTGAAGAGTTTGGGGAATTCAAACTAAGAGATATCTATCACAAACAACTGTTAGATGATTCATTTGAGCTCAAACCCCAATACAAGGGCCTTCGGAATAAGCACTTTACACAATACATGCATTTCCCCTATTTTACTGAGGATGAATGGGTCAGGTACATTTTAAGTAGAATACATGACAACTTCATGTGGTTAAATGGACCATTCAAAATCACAAAAGATGCCATCAGGGTAGTTACCAAACTACACTCATCCGGTGGGATTCTTGTTCTTAAATCCGTGAAGAATCAAACTATGAGTGAGGCTACTAGATCCAAGTTTGACAAAAGAGCAATGATAGTAGACGACATCTCTGATCCAGATGTCAAGTTTACCTCCATGATCATTGGATATAAAATATATCATTCTAGCAAGGAAAATTCAGTACTTGGAAATGCCATCTACACCGCTTATGAAATGCTAAGAAAGGATGCAGACTACGATATTTGTCATCTTCTCTTGAACCAACTCTTGGAGAATCTACAGAAAATAAAGAAAGATAAAAAGAATTCATTCAAGTATGGTGGATTAATATTGTGCTTATTCTACTTTATGAATGAGCTTCCTGGATCTAGTGGATGGGTGTGGGAGAATGATAGATCAGTAGCTATCCAAATCAAAGATTATTTGCATGGACTCAGTGATGACAAAGCACAAAATACAGCTCTGTGGGGATATTTCAAGAATTTTTAGAACATGATGCAAGCAAGAGAAAGGATTCCCCAGTCTCTTGTTGAGAAATACAAAGACACGATTTGTTTTATGGTAGAGACTGATCAGTGCCTAATGGAGGTAGTAGAACCAAGAACTGTATGGATCATGCCCATGGGGTATGAAGTTGAACAAATTGTGGAGCTACATGTTCAACACATGCTAAGTCAGCCAAAGGATCCAAAGGCAGAAAGGTTTGGAACCTTTGAAGAGATGAGTATAAAAGTTCATGTGGAACTCAGACAACCGGAAATAAAGAGGAAAGTAAAAAAAGAAGTTGAAGAAATTGCCAAAGGCTTAGGCATCTCAAAGGAGGCTCTTGATGCCAACAGAGAAAAGGTGGAAAGGGCAGAGAAAGAGGAGAAAGAGATAGAAAAGAAAAGTGAGGAAAGTGTTCCGGTCAAATCTTCCTCCTGGACCAGATCATCAAAGAGATTAGCACCTATCCCTACTAAAAGCTCAAAACCAGAAGTCCAGGCATCCGGAAAAGGAGAAAAGAGAACAAAGAAAAAGGCAACAAGGTCCTATGTTAGCCTAAAGGATGATGAGGAAATTGAATCTGATGAGGGGATAAAGGAAATAAAGAAGCATAAGAAGAAAGGATCCGGTAAACCTTTCCCAGGTCAAGACAAGGAAGAAATGGCAAAGGAATTTGTTGAAAAGCCCACCCTATCTTTAGAAAATGTAATCAAATCAGTCACTGTGGATGGAAACCTTCAACCAATGGTTGAATTCTATGATGATTATAATGAGGCTGACCAAAAGATCTTGCAGGAAGCTACAGTTAAGTATCTGAACATATTTAATAAGGCTTTTATTTAAATTATATCTCTTATTCCCAAGAGCCTAGAAAAGGAGTTAGAAATGAGAAAGACTAATGCCATGGCAAAAGACCTTGAAATCTGGGAACAGATAGCTATTCAGCTATATCCTTCAATTGATTCAAAGCAAATGAATATGATTTTTAAAGATTGCAAGGATGAGTTCAGGAGCAAAGCCAAAATGAATCAGCTCATGCTTGGTGAGACTGACAAGGTAGCCAAGGACATAGAAGAGATTCTCTGGAAAGCCTTCGAAAGATTCAATCTTCCTATCATAGAGGACTTGGGTGCTGACCCCTCGGCCACAAACATTGCAGAAGAGTTCACTGAGAAAATGGCAGAAGAAGTAATGGACATCGGTACAGAAAAGGATAAGGACTTAGAATCCTCTGTTCTGGAAAAGGAAGAGGTGGCCCATGAACAGACTAACATCACTCCTCCGGTTTCCCCTACTGACTCCAGATCCAAAGGAGAAGAAAGAGTAAAAGAGAAAGAAGCAGAGGTGAAGGGAAAAGAAGATATCAGTGCAAAGGTTGTGGAAGGGGAGAAAGCTCCAAAAGACAGTTCTGTGACTGCAAAAGAAAAGAAAAATCTGTCTCTAGCAAGAGACACTGTAGAATCAGTCAAGGACTTTTTGACAAAAGCAACTATGGAGATTGATGAACCAGAACTGCTAAAAGGGCCACTAGACTTTGACTCTCTATCTCCGATGCAAACAATGAAGATAGCTTCATTTGCAAATGTGAAGACCAAAGAGAAACTACTGAAATCTCACATGGAAGACCGTGAGCTTATAGAGGTAGCATCCGAAGTTTTGGAAAAGATCATACCATCTTTTCAGAAGGATCCCACAACCTCCTCTTTTGGTAATCTCAAATCTCTAGTCAGCAGTGTTAGTACACATTTTGATTCTCTAGAGAAGTCAGCTGAAGAAAAGGTCCAAAAGGAGTTTTTGGATAAAATATTCTCTGAAGTATAGAGTCTGATAACAAATGATAGAAGAGTTATGGATGTTGGGATAAAGAGCTTGGAAAATGCTCTTAAAGATGGCAGAAATATGTACAAATTTTGCTTATCTTGGCCCACAGTGACCAAAGATATTGAGAAGAAAGTAAAAGAGCAAGAGGATAAACTACTAAGTTTGTCTCAAAGTTTTGATTCTCTCTCATCCTCCATAGTAATCCAAGAGTGTCAGACTATTGCAATCACAAATGCAATAAAGAATTTTGAGAAGGAAAGGAAGAACATAATTAGCTAGATGGGTGAACTTAGAAGGATCATTATCCCTAAGTTAGAGGCCATGCATGAGGCCATAAGTGATGCTCAGACTACCACCCAAACCAATGATCTGACAAATCTTAAGAGGGTAGAAGCTTTTGCATTCCTGTTGAGTGGTCACATCTCAATTTTGGATAGAATGAAGCAAAGTTGGACTGCAGAACTCCTCCAATTGAAGACATCTTTTGCAGACATTCTTCAGTTTATGTGAGTATGTAATATGTGGCTAAGTATAGTTAATTTTTTTTTAAAATTTTGGTATGAAAACCCTACCCTTTTCCATTGATGTCAAAGGGGGGGTGAGAAGCAGTGAAAAATGAGGAATCCAACTAAGGGGGAGCTCCAAAAAATGTATATAAAAATAGAGCATTAGCCAAGGGGGAGCATAGTGTAAACACTTAGTCATTTTTCACTAAATGTTGCCATCAATGCCTAAGGGGGAGATTGTTGGCAAGAGACACTATATGGATTCATGATTGCTGTTCGGAAGTCAAAGTGAAGAATGTTGTGGTCCGGTAAACAAGAACAGAGCATGTGGCGAGGTCCGACAGACAAGTCTGGATCTATCAGAGGAAGTATCCTGGTGAAGTGCAGATTTGGGGAAGCCAAGAGGAGTATCCTGACTGATAGATTCCAAGGTTTGAGCTTCCAGTGTGGTAAGGATAAAGAGATATGAATGCTTGAGTGTCAAGTTCCCAAGTGATAGTGTGAACAGAGGAAGAACTGACTGGCAGAACATCAGACTTTATTCCGGATGTGTTACTGATGATGGAAAAGGTTCTTAAGGCATAATTTATGTTTGGATGATGTGATTGATGACTTCTACAAGTATATTCTTGATCCGCATTACTTGATGTGCAAGGATTCAGCCGACAAATCAGAGTTTGTGAAAAGATTAACTATTTCAGATGCCGACTTGAAAGGTGATGAAATCACTTGTGTGGATATATATACAAGATGGATTTAGTTGTGAGTTGTGTCGTGGTTGTTGGTGATGTACAAATAAAAGTAGAAGACTAGAATAGAAGCAGTAAGGAAGGTCCGGTATGTGAAAGAAAAGTAGCATAAGAGAAGAGGAAAGATAAAGTGCAGCAGATTAGTGTACTGAGCCTAACAAGAACTAAACTCCAGCATATGTAGATGCTTCCAATCGTTCAAGTATTGTATAACACTCTTTTTGTAGATAGTGTGTCTCTTATAGGCAGTGTGCCTTCTTGTGAGCAGTGTGCTTGAGTAGTAAGCCCTAATTGGCAAGTGTCATTTTGTATTTCCATTCTTCTAACAGAGAATACAATCTTGGGTTAATCGTCCCATGGTTTTCTCCCTTAATAGGGTTTCCACGTCAAAAATATTGTGTCATGTGTATTTCCATTTCATGGTTATGATTGCTTATTTGAATTAATGTTACATTGATTATTAATAAAGTTCAGAAAGAAAAAATAATTAGGATAACTAATTCACCCCCCCTCTTAGTTATCAACACATATCAAGTTTAAAAAGATTCTCAGTTGAATTAGTATCAGTGCCTTCAGTACCTGATAATGTGACTAACCTTCAAGTATTTGATGATGATCAGCATATATTAGATTTTATTCCAATAGAGATGTTTTTGAGGCATAGATCATAGATGAAATAAACATGGAAGATCATGTCTGGGAAGAAGGAGAAGTCTTGGAGTTGCCTAGAAATAGGATCCCTAAGGGAATGATAGAGCTAGAAAGAGCATTTGATCTGGACAGCATGCTAAAATAGAAGGATCTTCCAAAGGCTGATGAGGGACAATATTCGCAGGTTGACATTGGGCAAGGTGATAAAAAAAAGAAACATTCTGATCAGAAAGGTTTGTACAAAAGAGGAATTGAAAGGGATAACCCAGGCCCTCAAAGATTACATCCATGTCATTTCCTGGATGTATGATGAGCTGAAAACTTGTGACACATCATTCATCACCCACACAATCCCTTTGAAGCTAGATGCCAAGCCTTATAGGCAGAAACAGAGACCTGTCAATGCCTTTCTGGAGCCCATCATCTTTGAAGAGGTTAAAAGACTGCTTGATGCCATGATCATATTTTCTATGAGACACTCCACATGGGTGGAAAGCCTAGTCCTAGTGAGGAAGAAGAACGGCGACATCAGACTATGCATGGACTTTAGGAACTTGAATAGAGCTTCTAAAAAGGATAATTATCCTTTGCCTTCTTTAGATGAAGTCCTATAGATTATGAACGGTGCCAAGATGATGTCCTTCTTGGATGGTTTCTCTGGTTACAACCAGGTGATGGTGGACAGAATTGACAGGTTGAAAACCGCATTCACCATGAAGTGGGGGATCTTCACCTATAGGCGCATGCCGTTTGGGTTGATAAACGTCAGAACCACATTTCAGCGAGCAATGGACATAGCCTTCAGAGGCTTAATTGGTAAGTGCATAGTAATTACATGGATGACTTAATGGTGTTCTCCAAAGATAGAGGAAACCATCTGGAGGACCTGAGAAAGGTGCTGAAGAAGTGTGAGCAATATGGGATATCCTTGAATCCCAAGAAGTGCATATTTGGGATGACCATAGGGAAATTACTAGGCCACCTGATAACTGAAAATGGGATCATCATTGATCCTGACAGAGTGGAATCCATCATGAAGATACAATAGCCTAGAAGCAAGACAGAGCTCAAATCTTACTTTGGTAAGATTAATTTTGTTAGGAAGTTTATCACTGGCTTCACAGAGATTATCAAGCCCTTGAATGCCATGCTCAAGAAGGACGCCAAGATTGAGTGGACGCTGGAAGCTAGAGTAGATTTTGAAGACATTAAGAAGGCCATATCAAAGGCTCCAATCCTGATCAGCCCAGATTACACCAAGGACTTCTATATCTACTCATTTGCTTCAGAACATACCTCTGCAGCAGTGTTGACACAGAGAAATGAAGAAAAGGAGGAAAAGCCTATAGCCTTCATGAGCTGCCCTTTCAGAGATGTAGAACTCAAGTACATGGACGTTGAAAGGCAGGCACTTGCTCTGGTTCAAGTGGTCAAGAAATTTAGGCACTACATTCTGAGAAGTAAAGTGATTGCTGTGGTACCTGATGCAGTAGTAAAGATGCTGCTAATGCAAAGTGAACCGGGAGAAAAGAGGGCTAAATGGATCACTGTCCTCCAAGAATATGATGTGGATATTACACCCATGAAGTTAGTAAGAGGACAAGCATTGAGCCAAATGATATCAGAGATTGATCCGAATATCCTGAGCCAGCAGTATGTTGTGAATGCAAAGGAAGATGGAGCATGGTACTCAGACATCAGACACATCCTGATCATTGGGAGATGTCCCCCAAGGTTGTAGGCCTCACAAAGAAGAGCCCTGAAGATAAGAGCAAAGAAGTACATGATGAAAGGAGGAGTCCTTTTCAAGAAAAACTATGAGGGGATATACCTAAGGTGCCTAGAAAGATTAGAAGAAGATAAAGTACTAGCAGAACTGCATGATAAATTTGGGACTGCACATGGATCATCCTTGGCCACCACTCATGCTATCCTCAGGGTAGGGTATTATTGGCCTACAATTTTTAAAGACACTGCTGAACACACCAAATGCTGTCATATGTGTCAAGTTGCTGCAAGTAGGGAAAAATATGTTGCTCAACCTTTGCATCCAGTGATGGAGATGCACCCCTTTGTTCAATGGGGAATGGACTTCATAGGACCTATCAATCTTCCATCATCCTCAGGCCATAGGTATGTTTTAACTATTACTGACTACTATATCAAGTGGACTAAAGTTGTCAGCAATAAGATATGTAATGCTGAGGATGTCATTAAGTTTTTGGAAAGTAATATAGTGACCAGGTATGGAGTTCCATATGCTTTAGTATGTGATAATGGATCTGCTTTTGCTTTAATGAAACTATCAGGTTGGGCTTTTGATCATGGGGTCATCTTAAAATTCTCCTCCAATTACTATCCCCAAGGGAATGGAATAGCAAAATCCACAAACAAGAACCTATTGAACATCATAAAAAAGTTGATATATAAAAGCCCAAGGGAATGGAACACTTTGTTGAAATATGTCTTGTGGATAGATAGAACTAGGAATAAGGCTGCATTAGGAAATTCACCTTTTCACCTAGTATATGGGGTAGATCCTATCCTCCCTATTAACTTAAAAATTCCTACACTGCAGTTTGCACAAGAATACCTAGGCATAGATAATAAACAGGAAGTTAGATTGCTACAACTGATGCACCTAGAGGAGAAGAGAAGTGAAGTAATTAACCAATTGCTAAACATCAGGCTATTGTCAAGCGTTGGTTTGACAAAAGAGCTAGGATTAAGGCTTTCACGATCTCTGATTTGGTCCTGATGTGGGACAAAGAACATGAAAGGAAGGGTGATCATGGTAAATTTGACAAACTTTGGACATGCCCCTTTCAAATTTATGAAATTTTAGGAGATAGCACCTACAGGCTTAAGACCTTAACAGGTGAGGGTGTTCCATTACCAATTAATGGACAGTTCCTCAAACACTATTTTCAGCCCTAAAGTTGCATCATGACAGTCATGTGTATCATAGTGTACTTTTGTTGTGTGGTTGTTTGTATAGTCTTTTGTTTTGTTGTTTTGTTTGGTTGCTTTGTTTCCTCAATAGGGATCTTTATTTTGATTTAGTGTACTATCATGAATGTAGAGAGTTGTTTTATTTGTGAAATTTTGTATTCAATAAGACTGGGTTGAGTATTTAAGGAATGTTTCTCACAATGACACACCTAAAATCCTTGGGTTTGTTAAACTTACCAGTGTAGATATTAGGTGAAAAATTAGAGGTCACCCTTGCTACCATTACAATTCTCAGCTTAATTTCAGCAAGTGACCACTCCCTGCATCATGAAGTTACAAATGCAATATCTTATGAAGTTCTATCAAATACAAAAAATGTACAAAATAATAAAATGGATTTTACTAAAAATCCAAATTAAGCCATCTAAGTAACTCTACCGAGGCTATAGACGCTCGCTGGTAGTGGGGCTCTACTTAGAAGAATTGTAATGATAACCTTGCCGGGGCTATGGATGCCTACTGGCAACAAGGCTCTATCCAGTTGGCTATGAGGGAACATCCTCACCTACGTAGGCTAATATCAGTCATTGGTTTGTTCAACCGATCTTCAAGATGAGGACAATTAATCACATGCACCAACTTGAACTGAAAGGAAAATTCATACACCTTATTGAATACATTGAGTCCCAAGTTAGATGATGATTTGCAGGAAAGATAGTTGGAAGTTATGAATTTATTCGATTCAATTTTCATTAATGGTTTTGATTTTTGATTGTTTTGTTTGGTTGTTAGTTGTTGTGATGTTCACAACACGTCCCTTTTTGCTCCTTAGCAAAATGAGGACCCCTGATGTGGCTTGCTCCCTTGTTTTTGTGCTCTAGGTGGTAATGGTAAAAAGCAACATCATGTTAGGTGCATTTGTGATCCTTAGGTTTGAACCCAAAAATTCAAGTCTGAATCTTGCCTCAAGAAGCCTGCCATGTGAAAGAGTGTGAAATTCTAAGCAGGTTTGCCTTTTACATCACCCTGAAATTCAGCCAGATAAGAAGGTTATGGTAGGTCAAAGTTCTGGTCAAACTTGATATTCTTGGGGGAGGGGTCATATTTTGAGTATCAGTCACCTTACATAAGATCACCCCGATATTGGTTTATCACCTGAAAATCACCTTGTTCGCAAAATTTGAATGTCAAATTTATGTGATGACCATGTCTATCCATCAAGTACCCTCACATATTTGCGGGAGGTCATATTTTAGATATCACCTGATCTTCCAAAAGTTCCCCCCTTGCCAAATATCACCCTAATGTGAAACGATCACCCCGATCTTTTGTGCATCACCCGATCTTTCAAATATCACCCTCTCGCATAATATCCCCCCTATACCAATATCCTGATGATGTCACCTAGGCCCGATAAACAAAGGAGATCAATATGATGATAACGTCATCACCTTTTCACCTTGTGGAGGCATGTTTCTAGTATCCCCCCATCCTATAACATGACGATGATGTCACGATAACTATAGAAATAAAACGAAGGCACCAACATGCTGACATCATCCTGATCTTTTGAAAGAGAGGTCATTTTACTCACAGGGGGTCATCTTCTAAATATCACCTGATCTTAAAACATGACCTAATGTACAAGGCCTGACATGACGATGATGTCATCCATTCGGGGGGTGATTTTCTTCAAAGATCTTTCCTTGGGGTCATGTTCCTTGGACCCTAATTTTCCTTCAATATGACAGTGGCGTCATCCTTTCACATTCTAATGAAGCTCACCCATGATGATGACATCATCATCATATCCTGACTTAATATGAAAGTGCCCAGAAATCTATGTGTAGGTGGTAGAACTGAAAGGATTATCAAAAGGAATTAAATATTCATACGCATGCAGATTTTCATAGGATCATGACCTGATATATATATATGTTTGCATTTTCAAAGCATGATTTAATATATTTGTCTCCTCCTTCTAGTTATTTAAATGATGATGCTTGACTTCTATATGGTGACCGCAAGTGCGCAGAAGAGGAGGTGCACCAGCTCAAGGAGGATCGTGCTGACGATCAGGATGACATGCAGTCTATGATACAAAGGGCAGGAAAGGCAAGGTAGGTGGATTTTGAAACCATTCCAGAGCTCAATGGCATGCAGGTGGAGATTTGATGGAGCTTTAATGGTGGGGGACATCCCAGATGGCGGGCCGGATCCCAAGAGATCGAAAAGTCCAGGAAGAGACAAAGATTTCAATGCGGGGAAGATGCTGGTGGAAACATTATTGTTGGAGTGGCACTCTGTCTGGACGCTGCTTGAATTTTTGGCGGGATCCATTTCCCACCGTTCGATGCTACATCTGAAGATGCAAACCGTTGATTTGCTAGGGTTTCCTAGGCACTATGTTGGGGGACAAAAATAGAGACATATATCCAGCCCCTGCACTCTGCAAAGGAGGTCAATCATACAATATCATAACTGTAGTAATTTTATGCAAGGGATCAGATTACTGAGACTAGTGGGGACTGGATTATTGAAATAATCAAGGTTCTTTCCTCAGATCATTGTAAATGTACCTATTTTATGAACATACTGTATGGAGATGAATCTTCAAATTACATCCTAATTGTAAAACTTAAGTAATCTTCAAGTTGACTCTTGGATATGTACTGGTGAATGCTACGTTCTATAGAAGCACTTTCATTTCATTGCATATTGTTGTCAACTTTACCTCTAAAGATTTGCACTAGATCATGTTGATTTGTGGAATGTCCTACTGAAGTATGATTTTAGTTTTCTTCTCTTCATTACTGTATGGGAACATGTATGTGGATCAGTGATCTCAGTCAAGTAATTTTAGGAATCTCACTTTCTCTAACCCTTTTCTCATTTTAATTTCATATAAATCACTTCCCATAACTGCATATCATCATAAATATTAAGCAGAATAGAGGAATATGCTAACATCCCGTAGACAATTGAACATCATTAGCATATTTCTTGAGCTAGATGCATGTACTATTAAAAATATCATGCAAATATCAAATTAGACACATCATTTGGAGATATATGTTGTGTAGAGTAACCTCCCTGTATAGCATAGTTGCAGGAACAGAATCTACTAATCTACGTAAGACCCCAAAATGGAAAACAACATTACACATCAACCACTGAGTAACATCAGCAGATTATGAACTAATCAATGAGGACTTGGGACCATGAATTCTTTGAATTCATTGTATCTTTTAGGATAAACAAGGGTTGTTGTGTGACTTTTGTTTTGTGTGTTTGGTTGTGACTAACATCACCATCAACAAGAAGTCCACATGAAGATTTGAAGAAGTTATGGCCATCTGAATAGAACTGGATCTTGTAGTATTCAGAAGAGATAGAGTGATAGTAAGTTGGTCCAGATTGCTCCACAGTGAAATATTATGACTTGCAAATCGACATGTTTGGGAAGTCAGTGTGTATCATCAACTCCAGTGGTTCATGGTTTGGTTGTCTACAAGCCATCCTTCCATTTTGACAGTCATGGAAGATAGTGTTCTTGAGGTTCTAGAGGAAGATACAAATGATTCTGGCAATTTGGTTTAGAGTGGATGTTATTGGTGAGTTCAATGTGCTTGTGGAAGGATCTGGATCATGTGGCTACTATGTTGGAGGTCAGCATTGGAGTTTGAGCTTGTTATTAAAGATTTCCTCTTTGAAGTTATTATTCTTCCTAGTATTAGCCGACCAGATGTTCCTAGCATGTTGCGGATGATCTAAAGATCATTTTATGAAGTGTGGTGTGTTAGTTGAGGAAGATTCAAGTCTCAGCTATGATTGGACAATAGTGTAAAGGTCCACGTTAAGTTTGGCCAACCTTGTTGATCATTTCAAGGTTGATGAAGTGTATAAATACTTGTTGAAGAGTTGTCAAAAATCATCCTTGAGCAAAATAGTTCAAATCCAAATAAAGGATTGGAAGCAGAGCAAAGAAGAAAAGAAGTGAGAGTAGTGTAGAGTGTGAAGTTAGTAAAGAAGAATTTGGGGCAAAGAAGAAGTTTTTGTGAGCATTCATTGAAACTAAACTAGGCATGAAGTAGATGCTATTTCTCAGTTAATTATTTCTATTCTAAATAAATTATGTAGGCAGTGAGCCTTTCTTTTGAGCAGTGAGCTCTGGGCAATGCACCTGAAGGCATGTGCCTTCTATTTTTCTAAAGTACTTTTAACAGGGTATAAATCTTTGTGGGTTAACCTCCACCATGGTTTTTCCCTTAACTAGGTTTCCACGTCAAAATCTTGGTGTCAAGTGTGTTGATTATGTTTTTGCCCATATGTTGTTGATCTATGCTTTAATGTTTACATCATTAATCTGATAGTATTTTAATAAAGAAGGTTAAAAGTAGAAAAAGTTTATTTTGTGTGACAACTGATTCACCCCCCTCTCAGTTGTCCAGTCTAATTCCAATAGTCGGAAGTAATGTTTTCATCTTCACTCATCACCAACCTTTCATATTTACCCTTTAGGCTCTGTAGCTTAGCACATTTGACATATTTATCACCTTCATACAAAGTCTCCAACTTTTTCCAAATTTCACGAGTAGTTTTCAATTCCAGGACATTTGCCATTTCTGTATCAGTTAGGGCACTCAACAATGCTTCTTTAGCTCGAATATTGTATTTAGCTTCCCTGAGTTCATCTAGAGTTGAAGGGCCATTCTTCAAAATATTATACTCATCCTTAGTAATCAACCAAAAGGCATCACCCATACATTGCAAATGAAACTGTATGCACACCTTCTAAAGGGAGTAATTTGTTCCGTCAAATCTCAGACTTTCCTTCTTGAAAGTCGACATCTTAGATCTCCTCAAGCAGTCAAGCTTCTTTTAGAGGAACCTAGCTCTTATACCAATTGTTGGAATTAGGTTAGACAACTAAGAGGGGGGTGAATCAGTTGTCACACTTTTAACCTTTTCTAATTTTAATCTTCTTTCACAACTTACAAATAGATTAATGATGTAAACATTAAAGCATGAATCAACAACACATGAGCAAAAACACAATTAACACACTTGACACCAAGATTTTTAACGTGGAAACACGGTTAAGGGAAAACCATAGTGGGGGTTAACCCACAAGATTCGTACCTTAATAAAAGAACTTAAAAGAAATGGGAAGGCACTTGCCTTAGGGTGTACTACCCAGAGCTCACTGCTCAAAGAGGCTCACTGCCTACAGAAGGCTCACTGCCTACAAGATTTTATGTTTAATATAGAAATAATGAACTAGAAATAACATCTTCTTCATGCTTGGTTCAGTCCCATTGATAGCTCACAAGACTTCTACTTTTCCCCACACACTTCTTTGCTAAATCTTCATCCTCTACTACTCTTGTTCTTCTACTTCTCCTTTTTCCTGCTCTGCCTCTGTACCTTTCTTATGATTTTATCATTTTCACATAAGGACAACTTTCCACAACTCATCCATAAGTATTTATATGCTTCATCAACCTTGGAATGAACATCAAGGTTGACTTGACTCAATACAAATCATTGTACTATCAGCCAAACATATCTGGGACTTGAATCTTCTTCGATCAACACTCTACACTCTAGAGAATAACTCTTAGATCATCTGTAACATGCTTGAATCATCCAGTCAGCCAAGAATGGGAAGAACAACAACACCAAGGAAGAAATCTTCAATCAACAAGGTCAATCTTTAATGCAGACCTCCAACACAGTAGGCACACGATCCAGATACCTCCACAAGCATATTGAATTCAACAATAACATCCACACTACTCTAAATCATCAGAATCACTTATATCTTCATCTAGTACCTCAAGAACACTGTCTGCCATGACTGTCACACTAAAAAGATTGCTTGCGGACCTCCAAACCATGAACCACTTGAGTTGAGGATACACATTGATTTCCCAAACATGCCTCTAGATCTGTAGATCATAAGTTTTCATTGTGGAGCAATCCAGATCAATTTACTGTCACTTTGTCTCTTCTAAACAATGCACAACCTGGTTATACTCATATGGCCATAGCTTCTTCAAATCTTCATGCAGACCTCTCAAATCTTAACTGGAGCTACTTTAGACAATCCTCTTCATAGCCATATGGTCTGCATACTTTGATCTTCATTCCTCTAGAAATGTGGAGCAATCTACTTTACTGATCTACAATGTTTCCTTTGTTTCTGACAAAGGGATATGTTGACATCAATGACAACACATCATAGGCACATATTTGCGACAGATTCATGCATATGTAAATACATTCTAATATCATCATTCACTTGATCCTTAATGATTAATGAATTATTATCAACATATCTTGTTGCATACGACCTATCTATAACTCATAGAGATATTTACCGACTATGATATTCCATTCTACCATAGTGAAGGGTATTTTAATTAGTAAACTAGATCATCTTCTTTATCAAGGTAGTTAACTTATCCATTCTTGGATCAAGCACTAAGAGGAAAGGTATGTTAAAACCCAAACTAGTTTGACAAAGTGATATGGCTCCCATTCTAAACTTCACAAAGAAAGGCAATAATCAAGTTAAAACTAGTCTTGACCCATATAGAGACTCAAATATAATTACATTTAAACTATTCCATACAATTTCTAACTTAATATGGTATTTAACTAAGATATTCTTAGTTTAATTAAATTTTCTAAGACGCTCCACCCACCCATAAGTTTCAAATCCACATCCTTTCAACCGTAGTGCTCTCTCACAATGTCCCCAGAACATGGTATATAGACTGGTTTGACCAAGTTTGATAACATATAACAAATCAATTTGGATTCTAAGCATTGCTTGGGATCTATAAAACTATTAAATTCCTTGAAGGAACTCCAACTTAGAGCTTGGTTGCAAGCAACATGGTTATGTTGATAACTGAGAGGGGGGGTGAATTAGTTATCCTAAACTTGCTTCCAATTCAAACACTTAACTCCACTTTGTTATTTAATAGCATAGCAATTAATCATTCATGAAAGCATAAGGCATAAACACCAGAGCAGCTACACATCAACACATGAGACACCATGATTTTGATGTGGAAAACCCGATCAAGGGAAAAACCACGGGGTGATTAACCCAAAGATTATTCTCTGTTAGAAGAATAAGAAAAGTAGTTGGCACATGCCAATTAGGGCTCACTACCTGAGTACACTGCTCACAAGAGGCTCACTACCTACAAGAGACACACTGTCTACAAAGTAATAAGTAGCACAAACTTGAACTGGAGACTGACATCTTTACCATGCCTAGATCAGTTCCATTTAAGCCCAAAAACTTCTGCTCTACCTTTCGCACTCCTTTTCGCTACCACACACTCATCACACCAAGACACACTACAAATTGAATTCACAATCCCTTATTTATATAAGGCATCGACTTAGGAACAATCATCTAAGTTAGCAAACACCTACAAGATCATCTGCAAGATGTGTAATACATCCAGTCAGCCAGTCTTAGGAAGAACACCAACAATTGGTGGTCTTTACATCAAATACAAACTTTAACTTCAATGTGGACTACCAATAAGAATTGTGCATGATCCAAGGATCACCAAAACCTTTCCTAAGTCACCAAGAACATCCGTACTTTATCAGCTTACTAGAATTCTTCTCTTCTTCATCCAGAACTTCAATAACACAATCTGTCGCCACTGTCACAATGAAAAAGGTGCTTCTGGAACTCCAAACCATGAACAAATCTAGTTGTCACTTCACACTAACTTCTTCAACACTCCCTCTAATCTACAGAATGAGATAATGCAATTCTGGAGCTCACCGGACCAATCTGTGACACTCTATCACCACTAAACATCTGTCGGAACCGGTTCTACTAGGGCGACCATAACTTCTTCATATCTTCATGTGGACCTCTGAAATCTTGACTGGAGCATCTCAAGACTCATATCTGAAAACACTTTAAACTACATCCTCTGATCTTCATCTTATCTTGGACTTTTACCTTAGTGTCATCACTATTCTTCACTGTTCCTGATTGAGGCTAATTTTCTCAATATCCTCAGTACACAGCTCATCCAATCCTTCTCATTAATGCAATATGAGTATGTTGACATCAATAACAACACTGGTTATCCTCATACTTGCAACAATCTCCCCCTTTGTCATTGATGGCAACATATGATGTGAAAAACTATCAAGACAAGAACTTCTCCTTTCTGTCAAAGCTCCCCCTATCAGCAACAACTCTTCACATGTCTTCTCTTTCTTTATTGCTCCCCCTTTGATCAACAACCACTTGTTTTTCACATGTCTTCTCTCCCCCTTTGACATCAGTGGCAAAGGGCTCATACTTGCAATTTTAACATATTAGAATCATACTAGCTGCTCCCCCTGAGTAGCAACTCCCCATCACCAATCTGGATCACAAGATATGACTGTGATATCCACTGGACTGATGCACATCAGTGCATCCTAGTTCATCACCGGAGGGGCAATAACCCCTAACTTGTACCTGAGAAACTCAAAAGAGTCCTTGGGAAGAGGTTTAGTAAAGATATCTGTAATCTGATCCTTAGAGGGTACAAACTCCAGTCTAACTTCATCTTTGTTCACTTGCTCTCTTAGAAAGTGAAACTTAATAGATATATGCTTAGTCTTAGAGTACAGCACCAGATTCTTAGAAATATTTATTGCACTTGAATTATCACAGAAGATTGTGATAGGCTTCTCATACTCTACTTTAATATCTCTTAGCATCTGCTTCATCCATAAAACTTGAGTGCAACTACCTACTGCTACAATGTATTCTGCTTCAGTTGTAGATAGAGATATTGTATCTTGTTTCTTTCTTAGCCAAGAAACCAATCTCTTTCCCAAAAAGAATGCTCCACCACTGGTACTCTTCTGGTCATCCACATCTCCTGCCCAATCTACATCTATGTATGCATGAAGAGAGAAATCATGATCTCTAGGATACCACAAACCATACTCCACTGTCCCTTTTAGATATCTAAAAATTCTCTTGATTGCCATGACATGAGATTCTCTGGGATCAGCCTGGAATCTAGCAACGAGACCAACATCTTACATAATATCTGGTCTAGTTTGAGTGAGATACAACAATCCACTAATCATTGATTTGTACTTTGTCTGGTCTGCCTTAGGAGAGTCATCTTCTTTGCTCAACTTGCATCCGGTTGCCATGGGAGTATTCATTGGCTTTGAATCTTCCATCCCAAATTTCCTCAACAATTCTTTCACATATTTGGTCTCAGAAATGAAGATCCCTTTCTTTGTTTGAGTAATTTGCAGACCTAAGAAGAAATTCATTTCACCAAGCATAGACATCTCAAACTCACTTTTCATTTGATTTGCAAAAGTTTTACACATGCTATCTTTTCCTCCAAAGATGATATCATCAACAAATACTTCAACAATCAAGATGTTTTCATGATCAATTTTAAAATATAAGTTACTGTCAGCAGTAGCTTTGTTGAAACCAATCTATACAAGATGCTTATCCAATCTTTCATAACAAGCTCTTGGGGCTTGCTTCAATCCATACAGTGCTTTCTTCAACTTGCAGACCATATCACCATGATCAGACAATTGAAATCCATCCGGTTGCTCAGTGTATACTTCTTCTTCCAAATCACCATTTAGGAAGGCAGACTTGACATCCATCTGATATACCTTGAAGTCTTTGAAGGTAGTAAATGCAAGAAATAATCTGACTGCTTCAATTCTTGCCACCGGAGCAAAGGTTTCTTCAAAATCAATTCCTTCTATTTGAGAGTAGCCTTTGCAGACCAATTTGGCTTTGTTTTTGATTACTTCACCAACTTCATTTAGTTTGTTCTGAAATACCCATTTGGTTCTAATGACATTTTTATTTCTAGGTCTAGGAACAAGATCCCAAGTGTGATTCTTCTCAATTTGCAATAGTTCTTCCTTCATTGCCTTAGTCCAGTTTTCATCATTGCAGGCTTCATTTACTGACTTAGGTTCAATCGTTGAAATTAGACAATACTCATCTGAATTTTGAGCAATTCTCCTCCTTGTTTGCACTCCTTTGCTTTTTTCACCTATGATCTAATCTTCAGAGTGGTTTAGAGTTACATACCTTGGAACTTTGGGAGTTTCTTGCACCTCTAACTCTTGATCAATTTCATTGACACTTATCTCTTCTTCCTGTCTTACCGGATCAACTTGACTTTGTTTCTCAGAAGAGGCTTGGATACTTTGAATCTAAACACCATTCTGATCATCTTCATCATACTCATGAATTCTTGAGGGTCTTTCAATTTCTTTATCAACCTTCACATTTACACTTTCTACAATCTTTCTCAGTCTCTTGTTGTAACACCGGTATGCTTTGCTTTGAGTGGAGTAACCCAAGAAAATTCCTTCATCACTTCTAGCATCAAACTTTCCTAGATCTTCATCTCTTTTAATGTAATATTTGCTACCAAATACTTTGAAATATCTCATAGTAGAAGTGATGCCAAACCAAAGTTCATAAGGAGTCTTATCAGTATTGCTTCTGATTTGAACTCGATTGAGAGTATAGACTGCAGTGCTGACAACTTCTCTCCAAAACATCTGGGGAACATTTGCTTCCATCATCATTGTCCTAGATGCTTCCTAGATGATCTGGTTCTTTCTCTCTACTACTCCATTCTACTGTGGAGTCCTAGGGGTAGACAACTGTCTCTTTATACCATGTTTCTCACAAAAGTCTATGAATTCACCAGATGTGAATTCACCACCTCTATCAGACCTTAGACATTTTAGTTTTAATCTGGTTTGATTCTATACCATAGCCTTGAAGATTTTGAACTTCTCAAAAGCTTCTGATTTCTCTTTTAGAAAGGTAACCCACATCATCCGGGAATGATCATCAATTAGTAACATGAAGTATCTATCACCTTGCATACTCTTAACTCTTGTCGGACCACATAGATCAATATGAACTAATTCCAATAATCTGGTAGAGGACTGATCCTTGATTTTGAATGAGACTCTGCTCTATTCACCTAGTTGACATTCTTTGCACAAAATATTTGTAGGTTTTACCAATTTTGGAAGATCTCTTACAGCCTGAGTATTGCTTATCTTGATGATGTTATCAAAATTTACATGACACATCCTTCTATGCCATAACCAACTTTGATCAATTTGAACAAACGAACAACTTTTATTAGTACCAACTAGATGGAAGATATTACCTTTTGTTTGAGTACCGGATGCAATCTCAGATCCAAAGCTTTCAAAGATCTTGCATCTTCCATTCTTGAACTGGAGATCATAACCTTTGTCCACCAACTATCCAACACTGAGAAGATTGTGCTCAATCCTTCAACATACAGTACATTACCAGTTTTGTTCTTTCCATCAAAAGAAATAGTTCCCCTACCTCTGATTCTACCAGCAGAATTATCACCAAACTTTACCATTCCTCCTTCATACCTTTCCAAATCTAAGAACTTGTTCTTGTCACCTATCATATTGTGAGAGCATCCCCAGTCATCCTTTTCTTCAACTTGGGCAGCCAGAGCTCTTTCTACAACCTTATGATTGACAAATTCAGAGGATATCAGATCTTCTTCCTTGATGGCAATAAACACCCATTCATTTCTGGATTTGTTTCCTATCTCTGATTCATCATCGGTTACTCTTTCATTATCATCTTTTTCATGAACATAATAACAATTCTTTTGGAACCTTTGTCTATTGGAATTTGACGTTGTAGATCTTTCCAGACATCTTGAGGCAAAATGACCAATCTTATTGCAGTTGAAGCAATTAAAGGGTAATTTTCCTTCATACTTACCGGATCCTCTTGGTAGTCTCTTTACAATGAGGGATTCAAGTTGAGTTGTTTCTGCTTCTTCCACTTCCATGTCTCTTCTTGTTTGATCATACCATAACAGCTTCCTTGAAGAGTTTTCTCCCGGATCAAATCTTTGTTTGCCTTTCATAGAGGCACTAGCTTTGAATGAAGATTTAGTCTTGGGGGGATCATCTCCAAACTTGGTCATTTCAAATGTAGCCAGTTTGCCAGCCAATTGGTCTCTTGTGACAGTTGTGTGGGCTCTAAATTCATCAATGGCAGCAACCTTGATTTTGTAGGCAGCAGGAAGGGATTTGAGAACTTTGCCAACAATCTCATTTTCATCCAAGACTCCACCAGCATTCCTAATTCCACACACCAGCTCATTTACTCTAGGCATAAAGGTAGTAATATTTTTATCAACTATCATCTTCAGTCTTTCAAATTTCCCTTTTAGACTCTGCAACCTTGCACACTTAACATACTCATCTCCTTCATACAGAAGTTCTAGTTTAATCCAGATCTCATAGGCAGTTGGTAGGTCAATAACATTTGAGAGCTCTAAGTCAGTTAAAGCACTTAGAAGAGCCTCTTTGGTCTGCAGATTATTTTTAGCATCTGTGATTTCATTTAGAGTTGTCGGACCACCCTGTGGAGGTACATATGCTTTTGTGACCATGGATAAGTACGCCTTTCCCATACACTCCAAGTGACATTTCATGTGACTTTTCCAAAGAGAGAAGTTGGTTCCATAAAACTTCAGACTATCCTTCTTGTATGATGACATCCTAGATCTCCTCAAGTAGTTAAGCTCTTTTTAGAGGAACTTAGCTCTGATACCAATTGTTGATAACTAAGAGGGGGGTGAATCAGTTATCCTAAACTTGCTTCCAATTCAAACACTTAAATCCACTTTGTTATTTAATAGCATAGAAATTAATCATTCATGAAAGCATAAAGCATAAACACTAGAGCAGATACACATCAACACATGAGACACCAAGATTTTGATGTGGAAAACCTAGTCAAGGGAAAAACCACGGGGTGATTAACCCAAGGATTATTCTCTGTTAGAAGAATAAGAAAAATAGTTGGCACATGCAAATTAGGGCTCACTGCCTGAGCACACTACTCACAAGAGGCTCACTGCCTACAAGAGACACACTGTCTACAAAGTAACAAGTATCACAAACTTGAATTGGAGATTGACATCTTTACCATGCCTGGATCAGTTCCATTTAAGCCCAAAAACTTGTGCTCTGCCTTTCGCACTTCTCTTTGCTACCACACACTCATCACACCAAGACACACTACAAAATGAATTCACAATTCCTTATTTATACAAGGCATCAAATTAGGAACAATCATCTAAGTCGACAAACACCTACAAGATCATCTGCAAGATGTGTAATACATCTGGTCAGCCAGTCTCAAGAAGAACACCAACAACCGGTGGTCTTTACATCAAATCCAAACTCTAACTTCAATGCGGACTACCAATAAGAATTTTCAATGATCCAAGGATCACCAAGAACATCTGCACTTTATCAACTTACTGAAATTCTTCTCTTCTTCATCTGGAACTTCAAGAACACAGTCTGTCACCACTGTCACAATGAAAAAGGTGCTTCTAGACCTCCAAACCATGAACAAATCTAGTTGTCACTTCACACTGACTTCTTCAACGCTCCCTCTAATCTGTAGAATGAGATAATGCAATTTCGGAGCTCACCGGACCAATCTGTGACACTCTATCACCACTGAACATTTGCCGGAACCGGTTCTACTAGAGCGACCATAACTTCTTTATATCTTCATGTGGACATCTAAAATCTTGACTGGAGCATCTCAAGACTCATATCTGAAAACCCTTTAAACTGCATCCTCTGATCTTCATCTTATGTTGGACTTTTACCTTAATGTCATCACTGTTCTTCACTATTCCTAATTGAGGCTAATTTTCTCAATATCCTTAGCACACAGCTCATCCAATCCTTCTCATTAATGCAATATGAGTATGTTGACATCAATAACAACACTGGTTATCCTCATACTTGCAATAGGTTATGGTTATGGTTATGGTTATGGTTATAGTTATGGTTATTCTTGTGGTTATGCTTATGCTTATCGTTATGGTTTTAAGACATTCAACCCTATCACCAATTTATTTTATGCATCCTATTGAATCATGGGAAAAATAAGATGGATTTGGTAAATAATAATCTTGATTATGGGAATCCAACTACTCAATTAAGTTAATAGAAATTTACCAAGAACACAATACTTAATTTGAGGATTTAGTAATCCTCTTATAGCCATGGTGCTACAACACAACACTATCTTAATTCTATTTCAAGATATAATTCCCATCATGCCATGCCACCAAGCCTATCATAGAATCTAAGCTTAAATTGATTATCAAAAAACTACTAATAATATCAAATCAATATAAGTCAATACCTTAGTTTAGATTCCAAAGATATGATTATCTCTTTGTTGATTTAACCAATAGATGGTTTATGGAAATAATTATTAACAAGATCACATACCTACAAAGGTTATGCTCTCCTTTCGAGTTTCTCTCCTACTAAATGTCATCACAGTCTCCTACACCATGTTATGTCTTGCATACATGCTTGTTGGCCTTGTTTTCAACACTTCCAAATTTAAACTTTTTGCATCAAAATGACAAATCTAACCATGCTTTGAACCCTTTATCCAGAATCACCTTTCGATTGCAAAACACCAGTGTCACATTTTCCTTGTATGCGTCATTAAGATAACTCATTTCTAAGATATCACAATCTGTTTCCTTACATTGAACTTTGCATAAAAACATCATTTTGGAGTAAAGATGCTCATCATTTTACTGAGTTTCTTGGGCACACTTATCTAATTTGTAGCATTTTATGAAAATAATTAAATATTGAAAATCCATGACAGATGGTACAAAATAATGTTTATGGTAGTGTTCGTGACTCCATTTAACCTAATCTGGCAACTTTTCGTGTCAAGAAGTCTTATGGTTTGAGAGATTTTAAACTTTCAAATTTTCGGCAGGTGGTTGGTGGAAATAATAAAATTTTGGTTTTTGTAAGGGCTGGAGAAAAATTGTTTGGCACGAAGATTTATAATGATAAAATGGACAATGTGTCGAGATTTCATGACAATCTCACTTTCCAGTTGAAAGTTATGTACTTTTTGTCATTTCTCACGCCTGCACAGTTCAGAAGTTGCAAATTCGCTTAAGTTGAAAAGGCATCACTTGTGAATTTGGCTAAGTGGAGAGTTTGCTTTCATAAAAGAAGTTATTTTTGGCCTCCTTAAGAAAAAGTGAAAATTCACGTCAACTTGTACTTTTGGCAAACCTCACGTCAACTTTTGAATTCCGCTAAGTTGGTGTCGGTTTTCAAATTTGGCTAAGTGAACATCTACTTTCACTTCTGGCAAAGTAGGGGTGTACTTTCAGTTTGCACTAACTTGATACAACATGAGGTTGTGAAAAGTTGTAACTTGTGAATTGGTGGTTAGAAATTTTAACAAGTTATAATTTTCAATAAGGTATAAATTTTTAAGTTATAAATTTTTACAAGTTGTGAATTGAAGGTTTACGGAAAGAGCAAGTTACAGAATTTTAATAGCTACCAATTTAATTTGTGAAGTGCCTTCAAAAGGCTGATGACTAGGTAGTTATTATAACTACCTAGCAACTCACACCCAACTCTCCTCCTCTTACCACCATGAAACTAAGCTTGAAAGCATAAACATGGAGTGAGAACATGTCTGGCAAAGAAGCAGTTGGCTCTGCTACAGTTAGTAACTATATCCATCTTGGCAGTGAAATAAGTGAGAAGATAATTGCTGATATTATCAAAGATGCTAATAAGAACTTTAAGACTACACTGGCTCATGAAGCAAGCAGAATGGTAATTGATGTCCTAAAAAATGTAGGTAAAACTCATTGGGTAGGAGTAGGGCTTTCTTTGGTGGGACATATTCTCAAACAAATTGATAAAATCTCTACCAACATGAGACAATGAATATATGTTTGCTCTAGCTAAACGTATCAAGCAATTGGATGAACAGTTAGAATAGGAAAAGCAAAAGTTGAATGACGTCCTTAAGTTTATCATGAAAGGGTCAATTATGTGTATCTCACAAATAAAGTCCAATAAGCTTTCAAGATTTTTCTCTACTACCATGAGCGCAGAGGGATTGTAGAACTTTGAATCTCAACTAAGCCATATGTATCCAGATCTCATTTTGGCATCTCTAGTGGCTCTTTTGGAAGCAAGGCCTACATTTCTCCCCCCTTCACAAGGAGAATATCCCAATGCAGTTGGCATAGACAAAGCATGTGAATTGTTTAACAGTTTGCATAGAACATTTTCGTTAAAAAAGTTTTAAAAGCTTTCAAGAAAATCTATTGGGCCTTCTATGAAGCTAAACTCCACCACCTTTGCCAGCATACTAGCAGTTCGGGCCAAATGAAAAATTCACAACAAAGATACAATACCGAATATGTATTTTCTAAAAAGGTTTTAGAAACTTACAATTGGTGGAAGGCATAGAGAATGCACACAAACTTTCTGACAAAATCTTCAAAGAAACGTGGTCTCATGGGCTGCACGAAATGGTTTTGTTGCAAAGGTTTTATAAACTTTCATGTAAATGCAATTCGTACATGTGAATCCAGACTCCAAAACTTTTGCCGACATAATAGAACATGAAATTTTGGCAGGTATTATAGTTTGAAATGTTCTTGGTAGACTTGGATACAAATGTGAAAGACTACACACGCGAATTGTTCGACCCAATACCTAAAAGTAATATGGTCTTATGGAATACAATGATTACAGAGAATCTACGAAATGGGTGTGTTAAGAAGACTTTAGAAATTTTCCTTCAATTGCAATTCGTAGGTGCAAAGTTAACTTCTAAACCCACAGCCAGCCACGGAATGAGATTTTTATCAGATATTATAAGTATAATCACTGTGGCAGACTTGTATATAAATTATGGGAGCATACACAAGGTCCATGAACTACATAGTTATGCCTCAAAGAAATGGGTTGCTCTTAACTATCATCCACTGCAACAGTCAAAGGATAATTTTGGCCAATAAAAATAGAACAAATATTTACCACTTTTGATTGTGAACAAAGTGTAAAATTGCTATTGGCTATTTGACCATTAAAACGGATGATATTTAAATTAGAGTGAGAGAAATGCGGTGTCACGAACTCAAGATGATTGCAGGATTTTCACCAAATGGGTTTGTTTTAAAAAAAAAAGGGAGCTTTAGAAACACTTAAGGAAATGCATTATGGTAGGTGCAAAAATGGCTTCCACGACCTACCAACAGGTCAAAAGACTTTACAAACTTTCAAATAAATGTTGCAACCACCCTGGCAGACACGTATGAAAAGTATGGACTGCAATAATTATAGGGGTTTGAACATCCACCAAAGTATAATTGGAAGTTAATTTCTATGAGAGCCATGGTTACAAAGACACATATCTACAAACCCTTTAATCTACAACCTCTGATCCTCATCCTATCTGGGACTTTTGCCTTACTGTCATCACTGTTCTTCACTGTTCCTATTTAAGAATAATTTTCTCAATATCCTCAGCTCACAACTCATCCAATCCTTATCATTAATACAATAGGAGTATGTTGACATCAATGACAACATGGGTTAGGCCCATACTTGCAACAATCTCCCCCTTTGTCATTGATGGCAACATATGATGTGAAAAACCATCAAGACAAGAACTTCTTCTTACTGTCACAACTCCCCCTATCAGCAACAACCATTCACATGTCTTCTCTTCTTATGCTGCTCCCCCTTTGATCATCATCCATTTGTTTTTCACATGTCTTCTCTCCCCCTTTGACATCAATGGCAAAGGGCACATAATTCCATTACTTTAGAATCATACCTACTACTCCCCCTAAGTAGTAGCTCCCCAATGTTAATTCGGATCACAAGATGTAACTGTGATACCCACCAGACTGATGCACATCAGTACACCTTAGTTCATCACCAGAGGGGCAATAACCCCTAACTTCTCCCTGAGATACTCAAACGAGTCCTTAGGAAAAGGTTTAGTAAAGATATCAGCAATCTGATCCTTAGATGACACAAACTCCAATCTGACCTCATTCTTGTTCACTTGCTCTCTCAAAAAGTGAAACTTGATAGATATATGCTTAGTATTTGAATGCAACACTGGATTCTTGGATATACTTATTGCACTTGAATTATCACAAAAGATTGTGATAGGCTCCTCATACTCCACTCTTATGTCTCTTAGCATCTGCTTCATACACAAAACTTGAGTGCAACTACCTACTACTGCAATGTATTCTACTTCAGTTGTGTACAGAGATATTGCCTCTTGTTTCTTGCTTAGCCAAGAAACAAATCTCTTCCCCAAAAAGAATGCCCCACCACTGGTGCTCTTCCAGTCATCCACATCTCCTGCCCAATCAACATCTATATATGCATGAAGAGAGAAATCATGATTTCTAGGATACCACAAACCATACTCTACTGTCCCTTTTAGATATCTAAAAATCCTCTTGATTGCCATGACATGAGATTCTCTAGGATCAGCCTGAAATCTAGCAACAAGACCAATAGCCTACATTATATCTAGTCTAGTTTGAGTGAGATACAACAATCCTCCATCATTGATCTATACTTTGTCTGGTCTATCTTAGGAGAGTCATCATCTTTGCTCAATTTACATCCGATTGCCATGGGAGTATTCATTAGCTTTGAATCTTCCATCCCAAATTTCCTCAACAATTCTTTCACATATTTGGTCTGAGAAATGAAGATTCCTTTCTTTGTTTGAGTAATTTGCAGACCCAAGAAGAAATTCATTTCACCAAGCATAGACATCTCAAACTCACTTTTCATTTGATTTGCAAAAGTTTTACCCATACTATCTTTTCCTCCAAATATGATATCATCAACAAATACTTCAACAATCAAGATGTTTTCATGATCAATTTTGAAATATAAGTTACTGTCAGCAGTGCCTTTGTTGAAACCAATCTTCAAAAGATGCTTATCCAATCTTTCATACCATGCTTTTGGGGCTTGCTTCAATCCATACATTGCCTTCTTCAACTTGCAGACCATATCACCATGATCAGACAATTGAAAACTATCTGGTTGCTCTATATACACTTCTTCTTCCAAGTCACCGTTTAGAAAGGCAGACTTGACATCCATCTAATATACCTTGAAATCCTTGAAGGTAGCAAAGGCAAGAAATAATCTGACTGCTTCAATTCTTGCCACCAGATTAAAAGTTTCTTCAAAATCAATTCCTTCTATTTGAGAGTAGCCTTTGCAGACCAATCTGGCTTTATTTCTAATCACATCACCAACTTCATTCAGTTTGTTCCGAAAGACCCATTTGGTTCCAATCACATTCTTGTCTTTAGGTCTAGGAACAAGATCCCAAGTGTGATTTTTCTCTATTTGCATCAGCTCTTCCTCCATTGCTTTAGTCCAATTTTCATCATTGCAAGCTTCATTCACTATCTTAGGTTCAATCTTTGAAATCAAACAATACTCTTATGAATCTTGAGCAATTCTTCTTCTTGTTAGAACTCCTTTGCTTTTATCACCTATGATCTGATCTTCAGAGTGGTTCAGTCTTACATACCTAGGAACTATGGGAGTTTCTTGTACTTCTAATTCTTGCTCAGGCTCATTATGACTCATCTCTTCTTCCTGAATTACTGGATCTGTTTGATTCTGAGTACCGGAAGGAGTTTGGGCTCCTTGAATCATAACACCATTTTGATCATCTCCATCATATTCATAAAACCTTGAAGGTTTCTCAATTCCTTCATCAACCTTCACATTTGTACTTTCTATCATCTTTCTCAGTCTCTTATTGTAACACCGGTATGCTTTTCTTTGAGTGGAGTAACCCAAGAAAATTCTTTCATCACTTCTAACATCAAACTTGCCTAGATCTTCATCTCTTTTAATGTAACATTTGCTACCAAACACTCTGAAATACCTCACAGTAGGAGTGATGCCAAACCAAAGTTCATAAGGAGTCTTACCGGTATTGCTTCTAATTTGAACTCGATTGAGGGTATAGACTGCAGTGCTGACAGCTTCTCTCCAATAGATCTAAGGAACATTTGCTTCCATCATCATGGTCCTAGAAGCTTCCTGGATGGTCCGGTTCTTTCTCTCCACTACTCCATTCTACTATGGAGTCCCAAGAGCAGACAACTATCTCTTTATTCCATGTTTCTCATAGAATTCTAAGAATTCATCAGATGTGAATTCTCCACCTCTATCAGACTTTAGACATTTCAACTTTAATCCAGTTTTATTTTCTACCATAGCCTTGAATATTTTGAATTTCTCAAAAGCTTCTAATTTTTTTTTAGAAAAGTTACCCACATCATCCAAGAATAGTCATCAATTAGTAGCATGAAGTATCTATCACATTGCAGACTCTTGATTCTTGCCAGACCACAAAAATCAGTATGAACTAAGTCCAATAATCTGGTAGAGGAAAGTTCCTTACTTTTGAATGAGACTTTGCTTAGCTTACCCAACTGACTTTCTTTACACAAGCTGTTGGTAGGTTTTACTAATTTAGGAAAATCTCTTATAGCCTGAGTATTGCTTATCTTGATGATATTATCAAAATTTACATGACACATCCTCCTATGCCATAACTAGCTCTGATCAACTTGAACAAATAAGCAACTTTTATCAGTACCAACCAAGTGGAAGATATTACCTTTAGTTTGAGTACCAGATACAATCTCTGTTCCAGAGCTTTCAAAGATCTTGCATTTTCCATCCTTGAATCAGAGATCATAGCCTTTGTCCACCAACTATCCAACACTGAGAAGATTGTGCTTCAATCCTTCAACATACAGTACATTACCTATTTTGTTTCTACCATCAAAAGAAATAGTTCCTCTACCTCTGATTCTGCCAGCAGAATTATCACCAAACTTTACCATTCCTCCTTCATACATATCCAAATCTACAAACTTATTTTTGTCACTTGTCATACGGTGAGAGCATCCACTGTCAATGACCCAATCATCCTTTTCTTCAACTTGGGCTGCCAGAGCTCTTTCTACAATTTTAAGATTGACAGATTCAAAAAATATAGGTTCTTCTTCCTTGATGGAAATAAATACCCATTCATTTCTGGATTTGTTTCCTATCTCTGACTCATCATCTGTTACTCCTTCATTGTCATCTTTTTCATGAACATAGTAGCAATTCTTTTGGAACCTTGATCTATTGGGATTTGGCCTTGAAAATCTATCCGGACACTTTGGGGCAAAATGACCAATCTTATTGCAGTTAAAGCATTTAAAGGGCAATTTTCCTTCATACTTACCGGATCCTCTTGGTAGTCTCTTTGCAATAAGGGCTTCAATTTGAGCAGTTTCTACTTCTTCTTCTTCTAGGTCTTTTCTTGCTTTTTCATACCATGGCAGTTTCCTTGATGAATTCTCTCTCGGATCAAACCTTTGTTTACCTTTTACAGAGACAATGGCTTTGAATGCAGATTCAGTCTTTGGGGGGTCATCTCTAAACTTTGTCATTTCAAATGCAGCCAATTTCCCATCCAATTGATCTCTTGTGACAGTTGTATGGGCTCTAAATTCTTCAATGGCAGCAGCCTTGATTTTGTAAGAGGCAGGTACGGATCTGAGAATTTTGCCAACAATTTCATTCTCATCCAAGACTCCACCAACATTTCTAATTCCACAAATTAGCTCATTCACTCTTGTCATAAAGGTAGCAATATTTTCATCATCTCTCATTTTGAGTTTTTCAAATTTCCCTTTTAGACTCTGTAACCTTGCATATTTAACATACCGGTCTCCTTCATGCAAAAGTTCTAGTTTATTCCAAATCTCAAAGGTAGTTGGTAGGTCAATAACATTTGAGAGCTCTGAGTCAGATAATGCGCTTAGAAGAGATTCTTTGGTCCGCAGATTGTTTTCAGCATCTGTGATTTCATTTAGGGTTGTCGGACCACCCTGTGGAGGTACATACAATTTTGTAACCATGGTCTAGTACACCATTCCCATACACTGCAAGTGACATTTCATGTGACCTTTCCAAAGAGGAAAGTTGTTTCCATCAAACTTCAGACTGTCCTTCTTGTAAGACGACATCCTGGATCTCCTCAAGCGGTTAAGCTCCTTTTAGAGGAACTTAGCTCTGATACCAATTGTTAGACTTAGGGCACACAACTAAGAGGGGGGGTGAATCAGTTGTCCAAAATTTCCACACTTAAATCTACTTGGTGATTAACAGTATATCATTCATGAAACATAATGCAATTAAATCAAAAGCATAAACTCATCAACACATAAAACACCAAGATTTTGACGTGGAAAACCTGGTTAAGGGAAAAACCATGGGGTGATTAACCCAAGATTGTATTCTCTATTAGAAGAATAGAAAGAACAAATGGCACATGCCAATTAGGGCTCATTGCCTGAGCACATTGCTCACAAGAGGCTCACGACCTACAAGAGACACATTGTCTACAAAGAATTAAGTATCACCTACTTGAACTGGAAAGTAGCATCTTCACCATGCTTGAATCAGTTCCATTTAAGCCCAATACTTTGCTTCTGCCTTTCACTCTCCTTCTTTCTACCACACTCTCATCTCCATAAGGACAACTTTGAAATGACTTCACAACCCCTTACTTATACAAGACATCAAATTAGGAATGATCATCTAAGTCAGTAAACATTTCTAAGAACATCTGCAAGACGTGTAACTCATCCGGTCGGCCAGTCTCAGGAAGAACATCATCATCCAGAGAATATTCTTCAATTGCAGGCTCTAACTCTAATGCGGACCACCAATATGTGCTTGGGCACCATCCAAAGACCTTAACAAGATATCTTGACTCACCAAGAACATCTGCACTTCATCTGTTTACTGAAAATCATCTCTCCTTCATCTGGAACCTCAAGAACACAGTCTGTCACTATTGTCACAAAGGAATACATGCTTCCAGACCTTCAAACCATGAGCCAATCTAGGAAACACACCACAGAGACCTCTTTAACACTCCCTCAAATCCACAGAACATGAGAGTGTATTTTCGGATCTCACTGGACCTGTCTGTATCACTCTGTCACCACTGAGCACCTACCAGAACCAATTTTAGTTGAACTACCATAACTTCTTTAGATCTTCATGCGGACCTCTAAAATCTCTACTGAACAATCTTAAGAAACATATCTACAAAAACTTTAATCCGCAACCTTTGATCCTCATCCTATCTGGGACTTTTGCCTTACTGTCATGACTGTTCTTCACTGTTCCTGTTTGAGACTAATTTTCTCAATATCCTCAGCTCACAGCTCATCCAATCCTTATCATTAATACAACAGGAGTATGTTGACATCAATGACAACACTAGTTAGGCTCATACTTACAACACTAACTCTCCTCCTCTTACCGCCATGAAACAAAGCTTGAAAGCATAAACATGGAGTGAGAACATGTCTGGCAAAGAAGCAGTTGGCTCTGCTACAGTCAGTAACTGTATCCAGCTTGGCAGTGAAATGAGTGAGAAGATAATTGTTGATATTAACAAATATGTTGATAAGAACTTTAAGACTACACTGGCTCATGAAGTAGGTAGAATGGTAATCGATGTCCTGAAAAATGCAGGTAAAATTCACTAGGTAGGAGTGGGGCTTTCTTTGGTGGGACATGTTCTCAAACAAATTGATAAAATCTCTACCAACAAGAGACAATGAATATATGTTTTCTCTAGCTAAACGTATCAAGAAATTAGATGAACAGTTAGAATAGGAAAAGCAAAAGTTGAATGACATCCTTCAGTTTATCATGAAAGGGTCCATTATGTGTATCTCGCAAATAAAGTCCAGTAAGCTTTCAATATTTTTCTCTGCTACCGTGAGCACAGAGGAATTGCAGAACTTTGAATCTCAACTGAGCCATACGTATCCAGATCTCATTTTGGCATCTCTAGTGGCTCTTTTGGAAGCAAGACCTACATTTCTCCCTCCTTCACAAGGAGAATATCTTGATGCAGTTGGCATAGACAAAGCATGTGAATTGTTTAACAGATTGCAATAATTGCACAGTTTGCATAGAACGGTTTTGTTGAAAAAGTTTTAAAAGATTTCAAGAAATCTATTGGGCCTTTTATGAAGCCAAAATCCACCACCTTTGCCAGCATACTAGCAGTCTAGGCCAAATAAAAAATTCACAGCAAAGATACAATACTAAATATGTATTTGTTGAAAAGGTTTTAGAAACTTAAAATTAGTGGAAGGCATAGAGAACGCACATGAACTTTTTGACAAAATCTTCAAAGAAACGTTGTCTCATGGGTTGTACGAAATGGTTTTGTTGCAAAGGTTTTATAAACTTTCATGCAAATGCAATTCGCACATGTGAATCCAGACTCCAAAACTTTTGCTGGCATAATAGAACATGAAATTTTGGCAGGTATTATAGTTTGAAATGTTCTTGGTAGACTTGGATGCAAAATGTGAAAGACTACACACATGAATTGTTTGACCAAATACCTAAAAGTAATATGGTCTTATGGAATACAATGATTACAGAGAATCTACTAAATGGGTGTGTTAAGAAGACTTTAGAAACTTTCCTTCAATTGCAATTCACAAGTGCAAAGTTAACTTCTAAACCCACAGCCAACCACAGAATGAGATCTTTATCAGATCTTATAAGTATAATCACTGTGGCAGACTTGTATATAAATTATGGGAGCATACACAAGGTCCATGAATTGCATAGTTATGCCTTAGAGAAATGGGTTGTTCTAAACTATCATCCACTTCAACAGTCAAAGGACAATTTTGGCCAATAAGAATAGAACAAATATTTACCACTTTTGATTGTGAACAAAGTGTAAAATTGCTATTGGCTATTTGACCATTAAAATGGATGATATTTAAATTAGAGTGAGAGAAATGCGGTGTCACAAACTCAAGATGATTGCAAGATTTTCACAAAATGGGTTTTTTTTTTTTTTTTTTTAAAGGAGCTTCAGAAACACTTAAGGAAATGCATTATGGTAGGTGCAAAAAACCTGCCAATAGGTGAAAAGACTTTACAAACTTTCAAATAAATGTTGCAACCACCTTGGCAGACACATATGAAAAGTATGGACTGCAATAATTACAGGGGTTTGAACATCCACCAAAGTATAATTGGAAGTCAATTTCTATCAGAGCCATGGTTGCAAATGCCTTGGTAAACTTGTATACCAACTGTGGGAGTTTAAACAAAGCATATACTATTTGATGGTCGGCCTCGAAGAAATCTCCTGTGATGCAATGACTGCAAAATATTTACAAGATCGATTTGTTGAGAAGGATTTAGAATCTTTCAAACAAATGCAATATACACTTGCCTACAACATGCTGGGTAAGGTGTAGATATCCATCAAAGCATGAATCTTTGTCAGATGTTGGAGTTCCTACTACCTTGATAGACATGTAATCAGATTGTGGAAAAACAGATGAGATTTACAAGCTGTTTGACAAGAAGACTCAAAGAAATATGCTTTCATGGTTTGCAATGGTTGCAGGACGTACACATAATGGCTTTGATGAAGAGACTTTGGAAACTTCCAAGAAAATACAATTGACGGGTGCAAAGCTAGATTCCACAATGAAGAGCATGATTTGGAAATATTTATAAAGCATTGCGAGTTGTTTGACAAATTAGCTTAGAAAAATGTAGTTTCATGGAATGCAATGTTGTCAGTTTTTTATAAGCTTTGGTAGGCATGCATGCAAAATGTAGAAGGAAACATATAGAAGGCACGTGAATTGTTTGACAAAATGCTTCAAAGGAGTGTGGTCTCATGGCAATCAATGAATGCAAAAGCTTTCACAATAAATCGGTTGAAAAGACTTCAAAAAATTTCAACCAAACACGCTTGGTAGATATAAAATCCAGTTCCATAACCTTTATCTCAGACTATGTTGACGTGCATGCATAATGTGGAGGACACTTGATCACCTAAAGGCCATTGGAGCAGATGAAGATGGAGAGTATCTTAGCCAAATCCACAACTTGAAAGTTGCAAGTCCTAGTTACCTTTTTGTAAAAGTGAATTATGTCACTTATTGTAAGTAAAAGTTAGAAAATGAACTTTATTTCAGGAAAGTGGTATAAAACATAACCAAAAATAAAATTCATTATTCTATTGTATTTCAAAAAGGTAGTTATGAGGTAGTTACTTGAAGTGGTTAGGAAGTAGTTACAAGTTGGTTATTAGGTGGTTATGAGGAAAAGTCTATATATACTAGACTTCACATTGTAAGAGGGAGGACTCTTTAGAGAGAACTTTGATGGGGGAACCTATAAAGAAACTTCTTGGAATATTTTTGGTCCTACACATTGTATAGTTTATTTTGGAATTGTATAATTTCAAAAAGATAATGAAGAATGCATTTCAGTTCGTATGTTCTTGATGTATTTCTGAATTATGATTACTAGTTTCTCATATGTCAAATTGGTGATCTTTCTATGTATTTGTGTAAATCAAAGTTATCCATTGAAGCATGCAATTGGGGTGATGAAGTGCAATCATGTCTCAGTATCCTGATTTGAAAGTGTTAAGATAAATTATCACTTCGTATGTTGAGATTTGCCATCTTTCTTCATTGTTGTTGCACACATGTCATGAAATTCATCATGGAGTTTAGGAAAGTGGTTTCTAGCTTTATGGGGAAACTCCCTTGTACTTTTCAATAAGATTGTGAAACTCCTATTGGTTTTCGTACGTCTACCATAAGTGTTTCTACATGCCCATTTCTCTTGTTATTTTGCTTTTCTTCCTTTTTATACTTTTAGGATAAAAGTACACAAAAACCACAAATACACCCATCATACGAGGGAGCTGCCCCTCTCAAACGCAAAGGAAGATTGTTTCTCTGTCATGATCTCTCCAACTATTGGGACAATTTAGTCACCGCTCAAAGGGCAACGAGTCATTTTCAAAAGTTATTTCATGGTGACAAATTTGTTTACCAACAATGCTCTATCTTTTTATTTTAGCAATTTGGGGACCCCCTCTTTCTTATTTCAACTTCCCTTTTATTTTCTTGTTTTTAGAGTGTCTTTATGTTTTGACTTCTTTTGGGTCTTTTGTTTTTGCATTTAGTTTTTATTTGGCCTTATTTCTTTCAATTTGAGGCCTCTTCTTCAAGTTTTGAGGTTTCCCAAAACCCCAAGATGCCAGGTCCTGAGTTTGTTCCTCACCCAGCTCTGGTTCCCATTCTTTGGTTTGAAAGTTTAGACTTCTGGAGATTCTTTGCACTTGACAAATTTGTCCAAAAGTTATTGAACTTCCTAGACTTCCAATGCCCATTTAGTCCTCTGTATTTTTTGGTTTCATCATTAGACTTTCCTAGCTCCAAGAAACCTAAGATTATTGGGATGAAGTTCTAAAGTCTAAGTTCCTCCTAGATTTCCACTTTTTTCTACACTGTAAGCATTAATGGTACATGAATGGATTTAATACTTGTATATTTAATTGATTTTTGGATGAATTATTTGCATATTACATTCAAAATCCTAGCTTCTTGAGTTCAAAGTTTTCCCTAGTGCTTCTTACGATCAAGTACATCAATTTCTTGTTATAACTATTAATTTAGCGAGAGGATTATTTTCCCAAGTTTTTAAGGCATAGTGAGACCAATTCATTTTCTTCATTTTCTTCCACTTCAAAATTTTGATGTAGGCTTCTTTTGGTTTCTTTTGTTTTTGTTAATTTCTTTCCTGCTTCCTTTTTTTGCTTGTGATTTTATTTTTTTTCTATTTGTTTCCTTTGTTTTTGTTCATTTCCCTAAGCTTAGTTCCATTTGAAATCAAGGCTTAGGTTTTCCTTTTAATTTATTTGATTAGTTGGTCTATTTATGGAACTTAGGGGTTAGCTTGTTGTTTACATTCTAGTGTTTTGGTAGGTTTATCTAGTTTTATTCTTAATATTGTTGCTCAGAGCTTAGTCCAGGTTATTCTCTAGCCACAAAACCTTTAAATTAGGTCAAAAACCCTTAATTCTTGGTGCAGTCACGGTAGGAGGGTTCACAAAATGAACTGTTTGGACTGCGTAGCAAGAGTAAATACAATGGAAACAACTCAAAGAAATAGAACAAATGCAGATTCAGTCATTTAGTAAATCATAGAATTCAAATAGAGATCAGCTAGCAACATGCAGGCTTACAATTAGGGCTCACAGGCCTGATTACATACATACGCAAGATAAGGCTTTGAAGTTCCTTCACATAAAATCTAACCTAAGAATTATGAATCAATCACTCACTACTTTCCTAAGGATCTATTACATCAATATATATCAAGTCTGGATCAATAGATTCCTCCACATCGACCAAGGATGATCACAAATTCCAAAGAAGAGATGTAATGTGTGTACACAGATAGGTCAAACCTAAATGCATAGAACACTTCTAGAAAATGAGTGGAATGATGTATGAATCTCTTGGGAAGGTTGGCCATGAACCAAAGATCATTGAATGATGTGTCATTAGGTTCCAAAGATCAGGAAATGCTCCCACAAGTTTCTCCTTCAGCTGGTTGCCAGTGAATATTAGGATGCTCTACTCTAAGAAATAGTCAACTTCTGATAGCGATATCTTTCCAGTATTAACATGCGGATCTCTAAATTCTGGAATTGATGTAGATGAATGAATGTAGATGCTAAATCTAGCTCCACAAGATCTAAAATACAATTGTGGTGAAATGTTAGACCAAAAGTAGAAACTACTTCTGACTGAACTACCTGAATTGAACTGGAAAAGAAACAAACTGAACTACAAAAAAATTTAAATGGAAATGTTTTTGGTTGATGCAAGATTGCTCTTGAACTAGAGATGCTCCTGCATCAGACATTCGAGGTTATTGAAAAAGTGAGTCCCTCACTTTGTTGGGGCTAGGGGAGAACTAAGACAGTACACCTTAGCCTAAGAAATCCATGATGAATTTCTTTCAGTCTACCTTTCCACTTCAGAAGATATTCTTTGTATTGTCTTCCACTAGTGCTACGTCCAACTCTGTTGTCCAAGATGTCTTCAATCTATTTAAGTGCTTGTTGTGGTAACTGCTTCTTCAAGTCTTCTTCCATGCTATCATTGAACTCTGCTTCATGTTACTGATATAAGTTCGCAATGTTGAAAATAGGTGATATACCTAAAGTCTATGGTAATTCCACTTCATATGCATTTTGTGAATCAAATTTCCTGAGTATCCTACAAGGTCCAAACTTCTTCATCTTCAACTTGTTATATGTCCCAACTGGAAATCTCTCTTTTCTCAAGTACACCATCACTTCATCTTGAACTTTGAATTCTTTATGTCTTCTCTTCTCATCATCTTCTCTTTGTACTTACTATTCATATCCTCTAAACGCTTCTTAACCTGATTATGTATTGTCTTCATATGATCTACAAATTCTTCTACTTCTATACTCCTCTTTTCTTCCATGCTGATATCTCTTAATTCTACCACTCCTCTAGGGTTTACTTTGGTAACAATCTCAAAAGGTGTTCTTCCAGTACTCCTATTTACTAAATTATTGTATGCAAACTCTGCTTGTGAAAGAATCAAATCCCAACTTCCTGTCTTCTCTCCAACCAAACATCTCAACAAGTTTCCCAAACTCCAATTCACCACCTCTGCCTGTCCATCTATCTGTGGATGAAAAAATAAACTAAACTTCAAATTTCTCTTCATCTTCTTCCAAATTGTCCTCCAAAAGTATCCAACAAACTTTGTGTCTATGTCTGAAACTATGCTCTTAGGTAATCCATGCAATCTCACAATCTCCTTGAAAAATAGGTCAGCTACATGCACTACATCAATTGTCTTCTTACAAGGTATGAAATGAGCCATCTTTGAAAATCTGTCAACCACTACAAATATTGAATCATGTCCTCTCTATGTCTTAGGCAATCCCATTACAAAATCCATGCTTATGTCTTCCCAAGGTCTCTCCAGTACTGTCAAAGGTTTATACAATTCAATGTTCTGACTACTCCCTTTTGTAGCTTGACAAACTCTACAACTCTGTACAAATTTCCAAACATCCTTATGTATCTGAGGCCAAAAGTAGTTTTCACTCACCAAAGCCACTATCTTATCAATGCCAAAATGTCCTAATCCACCACTATGCTTCTCCTTAATTAGGTTATCTCTTATCAAACTTCTAGGTATGCACAGCTGACTTCCACTAAACAACATATCTTCTTGAATGAAAAAGTCCAACCACTTACTCCTATCTATCACAATAGGTTCCTTACATGCTTTCCAAGGTTCTACAAAATTAGTGTCTTCCTCATACATGTTCTTCAATTCTTCAAAACCCAACACCTCAATTCTCATTTCTGTCAACAAGTTTCTTCTTCTACTCAATGCATCAACAACTTTGTTTTATTTTCCACTCCTATGCTTCACCACACAAGTATAACTCTGCATGAACTCTACCCACCTCATATGTCTCTGATTCAACTTACCTTGACTGTTCAAATATTGTAAAGCTTGATAATCTATATACAACACAAACTCCTTCTCCACTACGTTAAGGCTTGAATTATGGCATAGAACTCTTGATCATAAATTAAATATCTTCTCCTTACATCATTCAACTTCTCATTGAAATATGCTATAGGTCTACCTTCTTGACTTAACACTACTCCAATTACATTTCCACTTGCATCACAATCAACTTGATATACCTTATTAAAAGCTGGTAATGCCAAAATAAGTTTCCATGTTACCTTCTGCTCCAACAACTCAAAACTTTTATCTACTCTAGATGTCCACTTGAAATCCTTTCTATCACCTCTCATTGTCTCTATCATAGGCTTACAAACTGAACTAAAATTTTAGATGAACTTCTAGTAGAAACTAGCCAATCCATGAAATGATATAACTTCTCCAATGCTCTTCAGTGTAGGCCATTCAACAATTGCTCTTAGTTTCTCAGGGTCCATCTTCAATCCTTCCGCAAAAATCACAAATCCCAAATATACTAACTCTTCCTTCATGAAACTACACTTCTTGATGTTTATCAGCAATTTCTCCTCTCTCATTCTCTACAAAACTTGTCCAATATGCCACAAATGTCCCTCTTTTGTTTTACTAAAAATTAGAATGTCATCCAAATATACAATCACAAACTTACCCAAGAATTTCTTCAAGACTGCATTCATCAACCTCATGAAAGTACTCAGTGCATTTGTCAATCCAAAGGGCTTCACTAACCACTCATACAATCCTTCATTTGTCTTAAAAGCAGTCTTCCATTCATCACCTTCTCTAATTTTGATATGATGGTATCCACTCTTCAAATCTATCTTTGTGAAATATTTTGCTCCACTCAAACAATCCATGATATTATCCATCCTAGGTAAAGGAAATCTATACTTAATTGTGATCTTGTTTATTGCGCTAGAGTTAGTATGCATTCTCCATTCTCCATCCTTCTTCGGTGAAAGCACTGTAGGTACTACACAAGGACTCAAACTTTCTCTGATCAAACCTTTCCTCAACAACTCTTATATCTATCTATTCAGTTCTTCATTCTCTACCAGTGTCATTCTATGTGCTTCTTTGTTAAGCAAACTTGCTCCTGGTATAAGATCCATGTGATGACTCGTACTCCTTATAGGTGGAAATCCATCATGTACATTATCTGATATGATGTCTTCATACTCTGTTAGCAACTCTCTTATCTCCTCCGGTTGTGATTCTTCAGTCTCTTTCTTCAATGTTTTAGGTTTTTTAGGAATCAAGGCATAACACATATTCTCATGTTTCAAACCATCCAGAAATTTTCTTCCATCTACCAAATAGATTCTAGAATTCCCACATACCACATCTTTAGGATCATCCTCTAAAGGAATCAAAGTAATTCTTTTCTCATTTGTTGTTATAGTGTATGTATTTTTTCTCCCATCATGTATAAGTTTTCTATCATACTGCCAAGGTCTACCCAACAAGATATGACATACATCCATAGGCATAATATCACACAAGACTTCATCATGATAAGATCCAATATGAAATTTCACCAAACATTGTTCACTCACCAGTACCTTATGATCATCCTGAATTCATGCTATCTGATATGGCTTAGGGTGTTTCAATCTTTTCAATTTTAGCTTAGTCACCATCTCTTCTGAAACTAGGTTATCAGAACTACCACTATCAATTACAACTTTACAACACTTACCTCCTGATTTGCATCTTGTCCTAAATAGACTCTTCCTCTACGATGGTTCTTCATTTGTCTCTGTTTGAAATAGTGCTCTCCTCATCACCAATGATTCTCCTTTCTTAGATTTGCCAATAGAACAGGGGTCATCTAATTCAATAGATTCTTCTTCAACATAGGCTATTCTTCCACTATTTTCTATCCTCTTATTTGTACTACCCTGATTACATTAAAATGCTCTATGTCCTTCACCTCCACACTTGAAACAAGTACCTTGAATGTTCTCTTATCAAATCCTCTTCCTTCTCTTTTGTACCCTTCATTCCAGTATGAATTATAGTTGCCTTTGGGATGAAAATTTTTGTCACTTCTCTGAAGCACTATTATCTCTGTCATCCTTCTTAAATGGGCTATCAAACTTGTTCTGCTCTGGATGTGATCTATCTCCTCTAAAATAAGTCCTACCTCTCTAAAATTTACCTCCTCTGCCTCTCTGTTTTTGATCATGCCTCTTATTCAGCTTCTCTTCAACCTTCAAGGCAAACTGATATGCTTCTTCCAAAGATGTCATCCTCACCAAGCTTAGTTCCTCTTGAATGTTCAATCTTAGTCCATTGATATATCTAGCCACTTTCTCCTTTCTTGCTTCACTATACCCTATTCTTATGATCATCTTACGAAATTCTTCAGTGTACTCTTTCACAGATTTCTCCTTTGTCAACAGTTCCAACTCATAGTCAACAGGTATAAATTGATTCTTCAACTTTATCACCATCCTATCCCATTTTGTAATCTTTTCTTTTCCTCCTCTATTTCTTTCCAACTAAACTTCTTTCCACCATATAGCAGCATGTTCTTTCAACTTTGTCTTTGCAAATTTCACCTTCTCTAGATCTTCAATTTCCTCATATTCAAAGTATTCTTCCACATCATTTATCTAGTCAATCAATTCTTTAGGGTTCATATTACCAATATAGTTCGGCACATCAACTCTAGGTCTCTTTCCAATCTTTGAAATAGCTCACAACATCTTTACTTGATCTGATTCTTCTTCTTCATTACCTCCTAAGGTTTCACCAGTTTGTTTAACAGATTGAAATTCTTCTTCTCATCGCTTTCAACATTAGGTCTCGGTGTCAATCCTCTTCACCTATCTTCTTAAACAGTATCCAAATAAATTCACATTATTTTCATTATATCCATCATCTCATCTATTATACTAGCCATTGTTCCAATAGCAGCAACTCTCCTCAATGACATTCTTCTTAGGATCAAGTGTAAACTACCTCAGGTTCGGTGATCAGGCTACAAGGTGACAACTATCTCTCAATCGGTGATTGGTTGTGACACAAGTAACCTTCCTCAATTTAGTGATATGTCCATAGCAAGATCTTACAGAATTCCCTCGCTAACTTCACTCAATTCACTCCCAAAGATTTGAACTTTTGCTTTGATACCACTTGGTGCAGTCATAGTAGGAGGGTTCAAAGAATGAACTATCTGGACCATGTAGCAAGAGTAAACACAATAGAAACAACTCAAAAAAATAGAACAAATGTAGATTTAGTCATTTAGTATATATAGAATTCAAATAGAGATCTATCAGCAACATGCGGGCTTACAATTAGGGCTCACAGGCCTAATTACATACATGCGCAAGATAAGGCTTTGAAGTTCCTTCGCACAAAATCTAAACTAAGAATTATGAATCAATCACTCACTGCTTTCCTAAGGATCTATTACATCAATATATATCAAGTCCGGATCAATAGATTCCTCTACATCAGCACAGATAGGTCAGACCTAAATGCATAGAACACTTCCAGAAAATGAGTGGAATGATGTGAGGATCTCCTAGGAAGGTCGGCCATGAACAAAAGATCATTGAATGGTGTGTCATTACATTCCAAAGATCAGGAAATGCTCCTACAAGTTTCTCCTTCAGCTGGTTGCCAATGAATATCAGGATGCTCTCCTCTAAGAAATAGTCAACTTCTGATAGTGATATCTTTCTAGTATTAACATGCGGATCTCTGAATTCTAGATATGATGTAGATGAATGAATGTAGATGCTAAATCCAACTCCACAAAATCTGAAATGTAGTTGTGGTGAAATGCTAGACCAAAAGCAGAAACTACTTCTAACTGAACTGCCTAAACTGAACTGGAAAAGAAACAAACTGAACTACAAACAAATTGAAATGCAAATGTTTTTGGTTGATGCAAGATTGCTCTTGAACCAGGGATGCTCCTACATCAATTCCTTAGGACCTCGATACTTCACCTTACAATGAAGAGAAAAATGAAATATTCCATGCTTTTAGAAATCTTGAATGCCATGAAACTTTGTCCAAAAGTTCCTAGTTCTCCCAATTTCCCAATTCTTGTTGTTTAATATTTATGTCCTATCATCCCTTTGAAACCCAAAGTTCCATTGAGATATTTTTTTAAAACTTGAATATTTCAAGATCTGAGTCTCAATGAGGATAATGGACTTTGGTCCAAAAATCCTTTAGTTCCCTAGATTTCTGCTTTCCCTCTATGTTGAAAAATAAAGTTCTTGTAGACTTTTTTATCTCGATAACACTTTTGCATTGTCACTAGGTATGTGAGTCTCTTGGGTTCCTGATTCCTACTTATAAAGAACTTATCATAATCCCATGTTTCTTTTGTACCTTTGCACTTAGGTTCCTCATCCTTGTGTCTGCTTGAAACAAACCCTACCAGAGACTAAAATATTTAAAATTTCACTAATTTGATGGGTTTTATTGCTATAGTTGTACTTATATAAGGTTTTCTTTGTTTCGTAGGGATTCTAAATGCCTAAAAGGATAGAAAAGTTGACTCAAATAATTAAGCATCAATTTTAAGGAGTTCCAATGGCTTCCTAGATCACTTTGACTTGTTGAATATCATAGACATAGACTTGCATCATGTGAGTCTAGAAGAATTTAATAAGGATACATTTGGGGAAAGTTCTAGACTTCCAGAGCAAGAATCATAGCAGGATCAAAGCTTACACACATTGAAAGGTTTCATATTATTGTTTAATGTCTTAATTTAATACTTACAATTGGACAATAGTACCATCTGTAGACACCCAAAAATGACCATTGTAAAATTCACCTTGCATACATCAATTCTTATAATTCACCTTAATCCAACATTAATTAAATGATTCTTAATTATTTAATTAATCTCATCAATTTGTCACCTTATTCTTCTATTTTCTCATTAATTAAATAAAATAATTATTTAATTAATTCAACACTTTAATTCTTCCTATCTACACAATTAAATAATTTTAATTATTTAATTGGCTAATTATTCTTCCAAAATTAAATAAATTATTCAAATTTATTCAATGTTGACTTTTCTAATCTTCTAAATAAATAAAATCAATATTTTATTTGTTTCCTATTTATCCTTCCATCATGCACCACAAATTAAACAAATTTATTTATTTTATTTCTAATTATCCACTCATCTTCCAAAAATATCTTTTTCTTCTAATATATTTTCCATACACACAATTTAAATAATTTATTATTTAGTTTTATTCATAGCATGTCAAAAAGCAAATCAAAAGTTTAGTTCACTTGGCTCTAAATCTTCATTTTTCTCAATCAACTCATAAACTAGAAAAAGCATTCTATTTTTATGAAAATCAATCCTATTGTAAATCAACAAAGCAATTAACTCAATAAAATAGCTTTTTGCATGTGCACATTCATTCATGTCTTCTCAATTTATCTCATCTGTTAGTTTCATCTAATTTTCCCCACCATTGATTGATCCTTATTGAGAGATATAAATACACCCAGTCACCTCTTCACAAACCATTCACATTTTTTTTAGCATTGGTATCCATATCTCCCAATGCTTTGAGCATTCATTGAAGCATCTCACATCCATTTGAGCTATCATCAATCCATTTGAAATCATGGTTATGCTACATTTAGAGAAATCCACATATCAATGTACCAAGGAATAAATATCAGTGTGGTAAAATAAATTGTTGTTTGCTTTGGATTTCATTATTATGCATTGCAGGTGTTTCTTGACTTGTGTAGATATTGGAATAAGATCTCTTTTGTTCTTGTTTGCATTCTGATTTCTAGCATATACATTTTGACATGCCCAGTGGGACCCACTCCCTAAATTTAACATATACTTGCTTGAGAGATTTGATTTTTTAGGCTATAGGTACGGAGTTGCACTTCTGGTTAGCAGAGTTGTGCTTTTGGTCAATATAGTTGCACTTTTGGTATGAAAAATTGCACTTTTAGTCAACAGTGTTGTGCTTTTGGTCCGCAGAGTGGCGCTTCTAGTTTCAACCTTTTATCTTGTGTTTTTTGACTTTTCCATGGTTTCTACGCATTTGATTTACCCTTTTGCATGCAATCTGATGTATTTGTAGGCATTCATCTTAATTTATTTCACAAGCTGATGTATTTGTGGACATGTTTTATGGTCTTTTGACCTAATTAATCATTCATCTCACTATTTACTTTCTGATTTATGGAGGTCTAACATATTTACACTTCCAATCAACCACCTATCCCATCCAAAGCATACTTATTCACTTTTAGACAAGACGATTGAGCTTTTAACTACCTTTGTTTTTGTTTTCCAAGACTCAGATAGAGTTACACTTTCGGCTGATAGAGTTGCACTTCTAGTAAGCAAAGTTGCGCTTTTGGGCAAAATTATTACACATCTAGTATACATCTTTACACCTTTGGTTAATTTTGATGCACTTTTGGTTAGCAGAGTGTACACTTTTAGTTAGTTTTATTAGACTTTTGGCTAATTCTGTTGCACTTTTGGTCATTGTATTGACCCTTTTGGTTTTGACAGTCCTGATTTGTGTTTTTCATCTAAAAAGTGGCTTTTTGGAAACTAGTATCATTTGTGCAGCCTCTTAACACTTGTCAAAGAAGCAAGAAAGTGAAACTACTAATGAGTTTGGTACAAGACGCTTGACAGAGATTCATTTTTTTATTACTCATCTAGTAGTACACTTCATTTTCTTAAGGGAATTTACAATTGTTTGTAATGTCTTGAATATCTATGTACATATGCTCTCTTCTCACAATGAAAGGTGATATTGGAGATCATAGATACTATATTATTTACTTTATCACTTTATTTGCTTTATTCCTATGGACTTGAGAAACATATGTATGCTTTTCTCTCACATCACAAGATGCTCTTGAGAATCAATAGTACTCGATATCCTCCATAGAAGGTGTGTTAACAGATTTCATCACACTTAAGGACAACCTTAACTATGTGTTCTAGTGTAGGATATAAATGATGAGAATTGAAAGACTCATTTCAAAGGAAGGACCTAGGTTCTTGCTTAGCAAAAACCTTGATATCCTCGATCCATGGAGACTTGATTTGGTTGGTGCTTGGTCAAATGTTTGGGACACCCCCATTCACAAACATGAACCCCACAATACCTTGCATATATTTGGGGGCTCCCTAGACACCTTGTTAACCTAGATAAGACCTTCAACCATCATATCCTACAGTGCATTGTTGCAAAAGTGGGAGAAGAGCTTGCACTATTCCCTTCATTGTTTGAGTTGGAATACACTTTGGGCAAGACTTTGGTCTCCAAAGTAAAGGGTGTAAGGTAGTACATGACCTTGCATTCCCTACCCTTCCAAGCAATGGTAGATGGTATCAAGGGGATGGAAACCACCATTATCAAATAGTAGGGGTTGAATTCGCACCTAAGTGAGTCCATGAGATATGACACTCCTTGATTGAATAAATATCAAGCTTGTGCAAGAGAGTTTGGTGTGTTTTCTTGTTATCTACTAGCATTTTCCATTTGTTATCCACGAAGTTTTATAGCCTTGCGCACCTAATTCCAAAAGAGTCTGTAGCCATTATGTCTTATTGTTTGATTCTCTTACCAAAGAACTCAAATCCATCCTACATACAAATAAATAGTCACAAAATTTCTACTTTTGAGCAACAGATTTTCTCTTCTAAATAGTTAATTACACTTCTGGCACATAGAGTTGTACTTCTACCACACAGAGTTACACTTCTGGTTGATAGAATCACACTTTTGGTTGATAGAGCTATGCTTTTGGCAAATGGAATTATGCTTCTGGTTCTATCTTTTATCCATTGTCATCTATAAAGTTGCACTTTTGAGCTATCATGCTATCACTTATGGTCTACAGAGTTGTTCTTCTAGTCCACATAATTGCACTTCTTGTTGACAAACCTATGCTTTTGGTCTATCCTACTACCGTCGTTGCACTGTCTTGCTATTACTTCTTGTAGACAGTCTTGCACTTTTAGTTTCACATAGTTTCTAGTTAAAACATCCACCCAAAATCAATGACCTTTTACATTTATTGGATTTTTCATTAGACCTAAGACCATTCATACCATTCACCATCAATCCTTTAGTCATCTAGTCATCTTCATCCATCTTCATATCATCATTTGGACTTTAGAGATTTATCCCCTTGAGACTATAGGATATCATCATCATCATCTAGTACACATCCTAGACATCATCCATCCTTAGTATCAGTTTGATTATCAACCAAAATATAGATTACATCTACTAGCTTATCTCTAATTTGAGAAGTTGTGTCTCTTAGACTAGTAGATAAGTTAGCATCTATCAACTAGTGAAATAGCTAGCTTAGGAGAGTGGCTCCTCTTGAGTTGGTGAATGTCACTACCTTATATTGCCTCTCCTTGAGTTCATTAGTCTACCTCTTGAAAGATAATCTCAATCCAAATCCAACTCAGCATTGATCTAGATTTATCTTTTATCCAAAACATCCAAACAACAATCATCCTAGAGTCTCAACATTTTCATAAAAAGTCTAAAAAAAAACCCCATCCATTCTTCCATCCTCAACATTCACAAGGTCTAAAATATCATATGCCTCTTACTAGGTCTTAATCTAGGAAAGCTATGGAAACTAATCAAAGAAATCCTCAACATGACCTCAACACATCCATTGATGCAACACAATTCACCATGGGTATGAATCCTCATGTCTTCCTTCTGAGTGGGTACACAATGGGTCCTTTATCTTCCAATGACTTTGGACAACAATCACATGACATATCACAAGACCCCGCTAAAGAATTACAAGACCCTAATGTCCTAAACACTATAGATAGGCTCTTACCAATGGACCCCAATAGATTCTTTCTTCTACTTGGTAAGAAAGGAGCTAAGTTGCTTAGTGACATTGACACATCTACTGGCAAGGAGGAAGACCTCATAAACATTGCTATAGCTACTATGGGAGGATCACATCCTATTCAAACCATGTCTCCCATAGTACCTACCATACCAACTACACCTACACATAACATTCCTCCATCACCATTCACTAACCAATTTGTCAATCCAATTTACCTACCCCCCACATCAATTGGTCATGTTCATTCTAGTATTTGATCATTTATTCCTCTAATCATTCCATCCATGTCATCTATTCCTCAACCCAACCAAGTCATCTCTTCACATACACCCCAAACATCTCACACATCAACATATCAAACATCACAACCCCAATCTTCTAATCCAAACATATCCTATATCAATCTACCACAAACATCACAACCTCAATCTTCCACTCCAAACATCTCATATCTCAATCCACCACAAACATCACAACCCTAAGCTTCTAGCCCAAACATCTTCGACATCAATCTACCACTTACATCATAACCCCAAGCTTCTAATACCTACACATTACCCAACAATCCACAACATATCTATTCATACTCATCACACAAAAATCCCCCTCAAATGTCACAACAACCACCATCATCCAATTACCAGGGTCTTGCTCCAAATAAACATCACACAATAGAAACTGATAAAAAATTCTTGCATCTCCAAAAACATATTTCAGATATCACTTTAGGACATACCAAGAAAACATTCTATTTAGAATAATTTTGTCCTTATCCTTTCAATAGGTCACTCCCTATGATACCTTTTCCTCCTAATTTTGAAATGCCAAAATTTGACAAGTACAAAGGAAAAGGTGATCCTAAAGAACATCTTAGAGAATTCTATATCGCTTGTCTAGAGGTTGTCCACAATGATACATATATTTTATGCCTCTTCCCTCATAGTCTTGGAGGGAAAGATATATAATGGTTTTCTCATTTACCTCCTAGTATCAAGACCTATAATGAATTGGCTAAAAAGTTTGTAACTCACTTTTCATTCATTATCAAAAAATGAGATTTCCATGACTTACTTATGCAACAATAAACAAAGAAATAGGTAAACCTTTATATCATTCTTACAATGATGGAGAAATATGGTTAGTAAATTTCCAAGGCCTATTCCTAAAAAGAAATTAGCAAGAATATTTGTCTAGAATCTAAATTAGGATTTCATCTGCAAGTCCAATGTACAAATTCTTTTAATGAGATTATCTCTAAGGGAACAAATATGGAAAAGGCCCTAATCACAAAAGGACTAGTCAAAATCTTTAAGGAAAATGTTGTCATTTGGATTTGCACCCTGTGTTGGAGAGGTTTAATAGTCTTCAACAATCCATTGAAACATTGAGATAACCTCCAAGTGTGGGACCCTGCAAGGAGGCCAAAACTCTAAAGAGAGGCTAGTTCCTTTGATGAATGTGAGATTCAGCTATTCCTAACACTAAACCTAATCTATCCACCATTGAGGAAAAGAGGAAGAGGGATAAAACTAGAAATTAATAGGGTGATACACCAGGTTTGAATATAAAATCTTTCATAGAACTGACAAAATGCACAAAAAAAGAAATACAACTGAACATTCATAAAAATCTAGCAAATTATTATTAGATTAAGAGGAAATAAACATTCACAAACAACTAATTCTAAATTATTATTATGTTAGAAAATGACCCCTTGGGGGCTTTTACCTCTTAAGGTTTAGCTCCCAGGTCCTTAGAATGCATTTAGAGCATATTGTGTATTAATTTTGAATCCCAATGAGAAAACCCCATAGTCTTGTGGCAAATAGGACATAGGCGGTGCTATTGAGATGGCTCCTACCTAAAATAAGGAGGAGGACTTGGGCGCTCACACCCTAGTCTTTCCCTATTTTGGGTTAGGCCCTAATTTGAAGTGTCGATTATATGACCGTTGTTAGGTCCTATGCCGACACCAAAAGTTTGAATTACAAAATTCTTAGTGGGAATGTTTGTAGCTGCATATATAAGCATGTTTAGGACTTCATTTGTAAACTAGAAGATGATTGTGAACTTTAGGCATACTTATAATTTTAGAGCATTCATGATATTAATTGTTTCAAAGCAGAGCATTATTATTGTATTTGTGATTGCAGATTTGAATTCATCTTCTCATGTGATTGAAGAGCCTCCATTTATGTGAGATCTATACTTCAAGGTGACATTTATTTATGTTTGAATCATTTATCATTTGGATTTTTCCTCTATCTTATAGGGATATGCACTCTTATCTAACAATGGTGTTTGAAAGACTCGAATGTCTCTTTGGGGCTTTATTGAGGCAAGCCTCTAAACACCACAACCCCAAACCACACTCCTTTGTGATTACAAGTTATAGGTACTAAATTTTGTGGAGTGGAGTTATAGACAAAGATTCCAGATGACAAGGATTCAGGATCTAAAATAAAGAAGTGAAATGAAGCATTTTCGGGACATGGGCACCTAGGGAAATGTCCACCGAAGTTACACAGATAAAAATCAAAGTTACTGGGACATTCTACATCTAAAGGAGATTCTATATCCCAAGAATTAGTCTACCTTGGACTTGGGTGCCCAAGGTAGTGTCCTCCACATTTCAAATGATGAAAACAATCAGAATAGTTATTATTAGTGTCGAAAGGAGTTCTGCATTCCATGAAGAAAACAGTGCCTTGGACATGGGCACCCAGGGCATTGTCCTAGAATATTCCAAATTTCAAACTTCAAAAAATGGTCAGTTATTAATCTATGTCCTTTTCCTTAATCTATAAACATTTATCAGAATTTACTAGTTTATTCTTTGGCTTGCATGATTAGGGTTTTAAAAGTATTTGAGCATTAAATTGAGATATTGATTAATAACATCTAAGCTTTTGCATAATTTCAAGTGACAGCCCAACCTGTTAGGTGAATTTTCTCACTTAGTGGATATTCAACTCAGTTAATATGTCCTTGAATGTTTGTGGTTAAGGGGAATCTAAAACCCTCAAACCTAAAACCAAAATCACTCCCCCCTTTTTACCACTAAATAATTACATAGAGCTAAAACAATAGAGAAGGTAAAAACACAGTGTGTATTTCATCAAAAGGCAAGGCTATAGTAGAGGATGGCTCTGTTTAGAGTACAAAAATGTCTCTATATCCAACCCTTATTACATCTTTTTTACATGCATGTATAGCAATTAAAATACATTGACCTCAATCATTTCACAATAAATTCACCCCCATGGGCCTATAGAAAATATCCCTATCAAAGGGAATGCCTGCCTGCTAAAATTAACTGCAAAAAATATCTTGGATCATGGAGTAACCAGGAGATATTTTGCCTCCAATGCAAATAGTTTATTCATCAAATTGCAACAATAAATGCAAAAATATCTAGGAATGGAGTGGTTGGGAGATGTTTTGCCTTCAATGCAAACAACTGATTCATCAACCTGCAACAATAAATGCAAAAATATCTAGGAAGGGAGTAGCTGAGCAGATCTTATTTGCATTAATGGAAAAAGAGGAAAATCAAAAATATTTTCCCTCCAAAATCCCTTCTCACATAGATTTTACAACACTTTAAATATCTACATTCAAATATTCAAAATTTACAATATATTATAACTACGTTATTCTTTATTTCTGATTTTTTTGGAAAATCCCAAGACTCAAGCCTATATTTTGCTATGTCAGCAAAAATTGATATTTTCTAAACATTCTTCCTTTGTTTTTGCACATTTTCATCCACAGTCGGCAAATATTTGGTTTTCTAGACTATGGCCTATTTCTACATTTTTGCCTCTATCAGTAAAAATCATCTCTTCATTTCTGTTAACTTTTGCTTTATCAACAAAAATCTAATTTTCAGAACTATTTCTAACTTCTCCTTTTCATTTCACTTTTGCCTTATTGGAAAAATATCATTTTTTTGAACTTTGGTTTTGGCTCTCTTTTCTCTTCTATATTTCACCTTTATTGGCAAAAAGTCATTTGACTGAACTTGGTTTTTGGTCCATCTTTTTGGTCTATTTTGCTTTGTCATAAAAATCATCCTTTCTCAAACCATTCTTGGGGCTAGCTTTTACCTTTCTCTTCTATTGGCAAAATCCTCCTTTGTTGAACCATTCTTACTTTTACCTTATCAACAAAAATATAATTTCTCAAACTTTCTTTACTTTTTGCCTTATTAGAAAAAAGTCACATTTGCAAACCATTTGCCTTGTCAGTGATTTTGTGCTTTTCTGAACCATGAACTTGCTTCATCTTTCGCCTTATTAGCAAAATCCCAACTTTTTAACCAAGCTTAATTTTTTGCCTTATTGTCAAAAAACTAATCTCTCTAACTTTGCCTTGGCCTTTGTTCTTCTCTTTATTGGCAAAATCCAATTTTGCCGAACCAAGCTTGTTTCTACTTTTTCCTTTGCCTTGTCAAAAAATCCCTCCTATCGATGAACTAAATGAATTCCAAACTTTTCAAAAGTTTGGCCTTTGCTTGATTTGCCGATAAAAGGGGCCTATTTTCTTCACTTAGCCAATTTTCATGTTTCCAATTTTGCCTTATCGGCAAAATGTTACCTTTTTGAACCTACCCTCTGTTGGCAAGAGACACTACTCCAGCCTAGACTTGTATGTTGTCATTGATGGGAACAAGGATTAGAGATCTCATCAACATGATAGGAAGACATAACTCTAGAAGATCTTATTGGAATTCAGATTTGGTTGTCAAAAATGACTAAGTATGGGTGAGAAACAAAGTAAGGGATAGTAAGTGGATCAGTGTGCCTCTGTAGATGAAGACATGGAAATGCGGCTTAGGTATAATGTTCATAATTGTTGGATGTTGTTATATTCCAGTGATCAAGTCCTGACTTCCTCCATAATTCACTTGAAAGAAATATCTATGTCTAGATGAACAGAGGTATAACAGAGATAGTGAATAGGGCATAGTATAATGGTCTGCATTCCTCTGCAAGTATATATTTTGGTTTACAATTTTGAGGCAACTAAGAGACATGTAATGAATACCAAAATCTAGGATTATAGCCTTTGAATTTCAATAGATCATATTCTACAAGCTCTCCAGTATCAGTTTCCAATTCAACAGTATTTTTCTGTGATAGAGTAGCAGTTCCATGATCTGCATTTTGACATGTAGAAGTATTTTTCTCCATGGTTCTAAAGATATGTCAAGTAGTCAGTGATGAACATTGGATATGATGTTTGAGGTCCCATTTGGTCCGTAGTATGAGTTGTGATGTGACAGATGAATTTGTCAAGTATGTTCTTATAGAACAGGCTAATTGGTATGTTAGATCCTTATGCAGAGAAGATATAGAATCTAGATAATCAATCTAAGTGTTCATATAATTGAGGCCCATCTATGTGAAGACTTGTACTCATTTTTCTGAGTCTGCATTGAAGATTTAACACAAGAACAAGTCGACATGATATAACACTTGGTATACACGCTTCACAGTTTGCTTGCCGACCTAATCATGAGAAAGAATTAGTTGTGGATATAAATAGAGAATGGATTCAAGGTTTGTGGGTGTGTAATGTGAATTTGAATGGTATTGATGTGAACATGAAAATAGCAAAGCAGAGATAGAAGATCAATAAGGATGAAGACTGAGGATACAATATTCAGCTGCTAAATGACTGCACCTTAGCATACTAGTAGATGCTTTTTGTAGTATTTATTTTCATATATAATTTTCACTTGTACTTGGTAGAGATCCATCTTCATCAAGGTAGTGAGCCTAGCAATGAGCCTTTAGTAGGGTTTAATAGCTCTCATTGTAATCTTTCTAGGTTTAGGGTTGAGGTAGTGAGCCTGCTAGACCTAGTTGTACTTCATGGCAATAAGCCAGCATGTTTTAGGCCCATGGAGTGACCAAGCTTGAACATCACCATTTGTAAAAGATTGCAATATATATATTAAGAGCTAATCCTCTCCGTGGTTTCTCCCCACCTTGGGGTTTTCCATGTAAAAAACTTGGTGTCCATGTGTTACATTTTTGTGGTTGCTATTCATTTGCATAATGAGATTTTGTTTAATTAATTTTGTAAAATGGTTCAAAGTGAAAGTGAATGAAAGGTTTTATGGAACACCAATTCACCCACCTCTCAGTGTTCCTAATATTCAACAATTGGTATCAGAGCAAGGTTCCTTGGAAGAAGCCTAACAACTCAAGGAAGATCTCGGATAGTGTGATCATGGTAGCAAGAAGATTTGGAAATTAAGAAAGCAACAAGGAGCTAGAAACAACCCTTATGGATCTTGAAAAATCTAAAGCAAAAGTCAAGAATCTAAAGGAAAACTTGCAACAAGATGATGAATGTATCTCAAAGCTAAAAGAACAAGTCAAGAAATTCAAAGACAAATACAAAGAAGTTAATGATCAATTGATATCAACAAATGAAGCCCTGAATGATTTGGAAGTAGAAGATATAGAAAGAACAAAAATAGAAGATGATCTGAATTTAATTGTGAAGAGCAGATTAGAAGATTGTGCCAAACTTGAAAAAGAAATTGTAAGTATAAAAATAGACTTGGAAAAGGCCAAGAGCTTTGAGGAAAAATTCAAGTACTGCAAAGCTTGATGAAATGATTGCTAGCCAGAAGAGTGCTGATGACAAGCAAGGTTTGGGACTTGAGAAAGAAGAAAGTTCAAAATCTAGTCAAACAAACACTGCGTCAAGGTAAAATAGAGGAAACTAGTTTAGAAATTAGAGAAGAAGACCTAAAGGACCTCTGGTCAGGCAACCAAATGCTCAAAGGTACCCATCTTTCAATGGTTACTATTTTAAATGCAATTAGTATGGTCATAGGGCTACTAAGTGTAGAAGTAGAGTGAATCAAAATGTTCCATCTTTCTCTAGTCAATGTTTCAATTGCAAGAAGATTGGTCATAAAGCAAATGAGTGTAGTAGTGTGTCAAGAAATATGTCAAACTATTCTAGGAATGGTCAATCCTTCAATGGCAAGTGTTTTGCATGCAATAGATTTAGACATATGGCTAACCAATGTAGATCAAGGCCAAATTCAAACATCAGAAGAAATTAAGGTCAAAGAAATATTTTGTGTCTTAATTGGAACAAGTCCAGACACTTTGCTAAATTCTACAGAACCAAAGATGTGAAAATAAACTATCATGCAGAACAAAAGAAAATGGAACAAAGGAATTATAAAGGCAAGGAGAAGGTTGATCCAGTGGAAACCAAGAAGGAGATGAGTATGATCTTGATTAAAAAGGATGTGAATGAGGTTAAGGATGGATCCACACTAGCATCTGGTACAGATACTTCCTCCAAGAAGTAAATTGAGAGTTCTAGCTCAGGGGAACATTGTTAAAAATCCAAATCCCCTAGCTAGAAAGTTGGTGCTAGAATCCAGCATAGAGATATATGGTGAAATATGACAAGACAAATCATATGAAAGAATAACTGGAAGAGAACAAACCAATGCGGAACATTGCGAAGAAATTTTAGTCAAATGTATCTATCAAAAGGGGGACAAACACCTTTTTGGAACAAGCATTAATGATGATTAGGTTAAGTCATGCGGAGAATAAAAGGGAACTAGTTTAGTCTCAAAATCACTTTGCACTTGAAGCTATCAGGCGTCTAGAGAGATTGAAGCAGAATTTGAGCAGCAAAAACTAAGATTTGAAGAGTTCGAAACAATTTAGAGAAAGGAAACCCCTAATTCGGTGAAACAAGGTATTTATTCTATTAACCTGACTGAGAATTTGTTGCAAATAAATGGCAAACCCTTTAGTTGTTGATATTAATGAGTGACCATGGCCCAAATTCAAGAAACATCCTCACAAAGCAATTGAAGTTGATCAAATCGGGGCATTCTCAGGTATACCATACAAAGTTTTATATGTGGAAGATGTTAGGGCATATATCCATGTTGCCCTAGATGAGCGCGGTGGTAGTAGATTCACAAACTTATATCAAAATCATTTAAGTGATGATCAATTTTCCCTAAAGGAAGAATACAAAATACTAGAAGAGAAGAATTTCATCCAATATGTAGACTTTCTTACATTTACTGAGGACGAATGGGTTTGATATGTGCTAAGCAAGATTCATGATGAATTCATGTGGTTAGGGAAAGGGTAACCCTTTAAGATAAAAAAGGATGCAATTCAGGTAGTCACTGGATTAAACTCCATTGGAGGTGTGCCATCATTAAAAGTCGTCAAGAATCAAATGGTCACAGATGCTACTGGAGCACAATTTGACAAAAGGGTGTTGACAATAAATGATATTACTGATCCTATAGTAAAATTTGCTTCAATGCTCATAGGCTACAAAATTTACTTCACAAGCAGAGAAAATTCTATCTTCGGTACGGCTATTTACACAGCATACCAAATGATTAAGGTGAATGCAGATTATGACTTGTGTGACCTGTTGAGAATTCAATTATAGGATAACCTGAAAAAGGTCAAAGAAAACAAGAACTATCCTTTCAAATTTGGTACATTTATTATCTATTTATTCTTCTATTTTCTGAATGAATTCCCAAACCACAAGGACTTGATTTGGTTAAGTAATCAACCAGTAGATGTTCAAATCAGAAACTATCTTAAAAACCTGGGAAGTTATAATGAGCAAAAAGCAACCCTATGGGGGTTTTTCAAGAACTTTTAGAACATGATGCACTCCAAGGAAAGAATTCCAAAGGCTATTGTGGAAAAGTATAAGGACACCATATGTTTCATGGTCACAAAAGATTAATGTTTGATAGAGGTTGTTGAGCTTAGAATAGTTTGGATCATGCCCATGGGATATGAAGTGGATGGTCAAGTATTGGATAGCTATGCCCAATACATGCTAAGCAAACCTAAGGACACAAAGGAAGAAATGTTTGGTACATATGAAGAACTATCTATAAAACCTCATGTTGAATTCAGGAAGCTAGAATCCACTAGGAAGGTGAGAAGAGAGGTAGAATAAATTGCTGCAAGGTATGGCATCACTAAAGAACAACTGAAAGAAGTAAGGGAAAGAGCAGAAAAAGAAGAAGAAGAAAAACAAAAGAGTGAACCAGTACAAGTTCCAGTGAAACAAGACAAGCCTAAAAAAGACTCAGAGATCTACAAGGAGCACTACTACCTCCTCTAGTACCACATCATCAGTGACTATGGAGCAAACATCAAGGAAATCTACTATCAAAGATACAAAGAGGAAGAAAATGAAGGGAAGAAGACTGTATATCAGTGTAGGGAGCAAGGATGAAGAAGAAACTGAGTCTGATGAAGAAGTGACAAGGATGAAAGATGAGGTTACAGAGGCCTCCAAAACCAAGAAACCCTCTGGTATGGGTAAGACTACAAAAAGACAAAAGCAAGATATGTCTATGACAGAGGAAGCAACTATAAGTCTTGAGGATGTGCTCAAAGCCATAATAGTGGATGCCAATCTAAAACCAATTGCACAATTGTATGATGAATATAATGATCTAGATAAAAGGATCATTGAGACTGCTATGGTAGAATACCTAAACATATACAACAAGGCCCTAATTGAAATAGTTGATGATCTTCCACACAACCTGGCAATCATAATGAGTGAAAGGAAAGAAGCAGCTATGGAAAAGGATATTGAACTCAGGGAACACTCATTGATAAGATTATGTCTGAAGATCACCCCTGAGGACAAGGTCAGAATCTCTAAAGAAATCAAGGATGCTTTCAAGACCAAGAGAAGAATGAACTCATTGATGTTGGGAGAAATTGATAAAGTGGTCAAGGAAATAGAGGAGATCACTCTGGTAACTCTAAAGAAAAACAACATTCCTACCATTTATGACAAAGAAGAAACAAATGGTGAAGATAACACATTTATTCTGGGAATCAATGTTGAAAAGGAAGAATTTGATCAAACTCCTATTGCTAATGATCAAGATACCACTAAAAGGGATCAAACTAAAACAAGTCCTCTAGGACAATAGACTAATAATCTAAAAAACAAGGAGGAAATTGATGAATGGATTGAAGTTGATAATCAAGAACAAGTTGAGGAAAGCCCTGCACCGGAGTGAAATATTGGTCAACATTGGTCAACAAGAGAATATGAACATGGAACCTCTGGAACAAAATCAAGAAGAAGAAGTGTCTGAAGAAGCAACAAGAGACACTGCAGAGACAGTAAAAGAGATTTTGAAAAAAGAAGAATTAGCTCTAGATGAGCCAGAATCAATCCAAGGTCCAATAAACCTGGACACAATGTCTCCTGCTCAAATGTTCAAGTTGGCTTTAGTTGTCCAAGCAAAAGCAAGAAAAGAGATTTTGAAGTCCCACATTGAGGATAGTGAACTCATAAATGATGCATCCAACATTTTGGAAAAGCTGGTGCCAACTTATCAGAAGGATGCCTCTCTATCTACCACTTGTCAACTCAAGGGACTAATTCATTCTGTAAGTACACAATTTGAATCTCTTGAAAAATTTGTTGAAACAAAAATTAGACAAGAGTTTGATTAGAAAAGGTTAGGTGAGTTGACAAAGTTGATAGCCCATGATAAGGCTCAACTAGATAATGAGATACAGAGTGTTTGGAGTGCTATTGTAGAAGCTAGTGACGTATAAAAAATTTGTCTATCATGGCCGGAAGTTACAAAGAAGATAGAAGAAAAGATCAAGGAATTGGAAGGAAAACTGATGGATATTTCTAAGAATTTTGATCTGGTACATTAATCAACTAGCAACCAAGAAGCTCAAGTCATCAACATCCACAATGACTTGAATGGTTCAATAAATTAGAGGTATCAAATAAAAAGTAGAATGGGACAATTGAGAAGACTGGTCAGTCCCAAACTGGATTCAATGACTAAGCTTGTTGCTAAAGCACAACTTGTTGGTCAAACTACTACACCATTAGATCTACAAAAAGTTGAAACTCTACTTTTTCTACTCAGTGGGCATATACAAATTTTGGATGGTGCTAAGAAGAGCTGGGATGTTGAGATAGCTCAACTAAAGAGCATCTTTAGTGAGATTTTTTAGCATATGTAAAATAAAGTAGAAGACCGTACTTGTAAATATGTGACAGAGTACATAAAAATTTTGAAGACTCAACAAATTTTTGGTTCTAGATCACACCCTTTGCCATTGATGTCAAAGGGGGAGAAGAAGATCAATGAAAAATGGATAAACATCTCAAGGGGAGTAGGAAAATAAAGTATATATAGTAAGGGGGAGCAGTCAAGCATTTTTCACTAAGTGTTGCCATCAATGCAAAAGGGGGAGCTTGTTGGCAAGAGACACTACTCCAGCCTAGACTTGTATGTTGTCATTGACGGAAACAAGGCTTAGAGATCTCATCAGCATGATAGGAAGACATAACTCTGGAAGGTCTTATTGGAATTCAGACCCAGTTGGCAAAAATGACTATGGGTGAGAAATAGAGTAAGGGACAGTAAGTGGATCAGTGTGCCTCTGCGGATGAAGACATGGAAATGTAGCTTAGGTATAATGTTCATAATTGTTTGATGTTGTTATATTCCAGTGATCAAGTCCTGACTTCCTCTGGAAGTCACTTGAAAGAAATATCTATGTCTGGATGAACAAAGGTATAATAGAGATAGTGAATAGGGCACAATATAATGGTCCACATTCCTCCGCAAGTGCATATTTTGGTCTATAGTTTTGAGGCAACTACGAGACATGTCATGAATACCAAATTCCATGATTATAACCTTTGAAGTTCAATAGATCATATTCTACAAGCTCTCCAGTATTGTCTTCCAATTCAACAATATTTTTCTGTGATAGAGTAGCAGTTCCATGATCCACATTTTGACATGCAGAAGTATTCTACTCCATAGTTCTAAAGGTATCTCAAGTAGTCAGTGATGAACATTGGATATGATGTTTGAGTTCCCATTTGGTCCATAGTGCAAGTTTTAATGTGACAGATGAATTTGTAAAGTATGTTCTTAAAGGACAGGTTGACTGGTATGTTAGATCCTTATGAGGAGAAGATATAGCATCTAGATAATCAATCTCAGTGTTCATATGATTGAGGCTGACCTATGTGAAGACTTGTACTCATTTTTCTGAGTCCACATTGAAGATTTAACACAAGAACAAGCTGATAGGATATAACACTTGGTATACACATTTCATAGTTTGCTTGCCAAACTGATCATGAGAAAGAATTAGTTGTAGATATAAATAGATGATGGATTTTTGGGTTTTTGGGTGTGTAATGTGAATGTGAATGGTATTGATGCAAACATGAAAGAAATATCTATGTCTAGATGAATAGAGGTATAACAGAGATAGTGAACAGGGCACAGTATAATGGTCTGCATTCCTCCGCAAGTGTATATTTTGGTTTACAATTTTGAGGGAACTAAGAGACATGTCATGAATACCAAAATCTAGGATTATAGCCTTTGAACTTCAATAGATCATATTCTACAAGCTCTCCAGTATCAGTTTCTAATTCAACAATATTTTTCTGTGATAGAGTAGCAGTTCCATGATTTGCATTTTGACATGCAGAAGTATTTTTCTCCATGGTTCTGAAGGTATGTCAAGTAGTCAATTATGAACATTGGATATGATGTTTGAGGTCCCATTTGGTCCACAATGCAAGTTGTGATGTGACAGATGAATTTGTCAAGTATGTTCTTAAAGAATAGGTTGACTGGTATGTTAGATCCTTATGCAGAGAAGATATAGCATCTGGATAATCAATCTAAGTGTTCATATAATTGAGGCCCATCTATGTGAAGACTTGGACTCATTTTTTTGAGTCTGCATTGAAGATTTAACACAAGAACAAGCTGACAGGATATAACACTTGGTATACATGTTTCACAGTTTGCTTGCTAACCTAGTCATGAGAAAGAATTAGTTGTGGATATAAATGGAGAATGGATTCAGGGTTTGTGGGTTTTTAATGTGAATGTGAATGGTATTGATGCAAACATGAAAATAGCAGAGCAGAGATAGAAGAACAGTAAGGATGAAGACTGAGGATACAGTATTTAGCTACTAAATGAGTGCACCCTAGCATACCAGCAGATGCTTTTTACAGCATTCATTTTCATATATAATTTCACTTGTACTTTGCAAAGAGCCATCTTCATCAAGGAAGTGAGCCTCTAGTAGGGTTTAATAGCCCTTAGGGTTTAACAACCCTCAGTGTAATCTTTCTAGGTTTAGGGTTGAGGCAGTGAGCCTGCTAGACCTAGTTGTACTTCATGGAAGTGAGCCAGCATGTTCTAGGCCTATGGAGTGACCAAGCATGAACATCACCATTTGTAAAATATTGCAATATATATATTCAGATCTAATCCTCTCCATGGTTTTTCCCCGTCTTGGGGTTTTCCATGTAAAAATCCTAGTGTCCATGTGTTATGTTTTTGTGGTTGCTATTCATTTGCATATTGAGCTTTTGTTTAATTAATTTTGTAAAATGGTTAAAAGTGAAAGTGAATGAAAGGTTTTATGGAACACCGGTTCACCCCCTCTCAGTGTTCCTTATACTCAACACCCTCCTGGTTGGCAAAACTCATCCTTGTAGACCATTTTCCTTAGTCACTTCTTCACTCCTCTTTTTTCCCTATCAGAAAAATGTTGATCAACAAAACCTTGAAATCTTGAACATTAGATGCCTTAGCTGATTTCCCTTTATTGGGTTGATTGCTCCTTGGTGAACCCTTCCCTTTGCCTTCTTTTTATTAGGAAATCACCCAATCATAAAACCAAAGAATTTTTGAACTTTATGAAAGTTCATGACTAGGGAAAATTGTTGATAAAGGTGCCCTTTCCTTTGCTTTTGCCTTAGCCACATTTTGAAGAAACTCGTCCCTTTATCGCTTTATCGATAAAATGTCGAATTGGTGAACCTTGAGAAAAAGTGAACTTTCCTTGAGTTCATAAAACCTAAATTTCTCTGATAAAGGGGGAAGAGCCTTTCATGCCTTAGTCATTTTCTGGTTAGTTTAGGAAACTAAAACTTTGATGATAAAGGCCAAAAGGGGGGCAAAAAATGAGGTTAAAGCTTCAATTTTTTGGGGGTTTTTTGGGTTTTTCTCAAGGATTCTCCAGATGAATTTTCAGGGATATTACAAGGATAACACTGAGATTTTGAAGGATTTTAGGCTTGCAGAGCCAAACTCTCAAGGTATTTCAACAAGATTTTTGAGTTGGGCTATTTGACTTTGGGTGGAGGAAAATAGGTCAATAGAAAACAAAGACAATTGACAACAATCAAATGAAAAACCTCATTTCTGGTAAAAAAAATGTTGTCAATGATGGTGTTGTGAATACTAAACACATTCAAAATGCCCAAGCACCTGTCAATCTTCAACTAGCTAAAAATGTCACATCTACTCCCAGGGAGCAACCTAGACAAGACTCAATGCCTAGACACAAATTTACTTCACTAGGAGAACCGATTGAATCCATCTCAATAAAACTTTTCCAAACTAGTCTCATCATGCTACCCAAAGCACATCAATATGATGAACCTATATTAAAACCTTCTTGGTATGATGACAATGAATATTGTGAATACCATAGAGTAAAGGAATGAAGAACAACTAGATGCATGAAATTGAAAAACCTCATCCAAATTCTTCTTGATAGAGGAGAAGTAACTATTGATGAACCTCCTAAACAAACTTCAAACAATGATCTCAACATTTATAAGGATATATTTCCACCCCATGGTAAAGGAAATGTTGCACACAATAGTAAAAATGTCAACCATGCCTCAAGTTCTTATGATTCTATTGTTGGTCATATAAAGGGAAGTCGTGTGTCTACTTTCTCCATCAATGGAAAATCCCCTAACTATGCTATTACAACTCATCATGTTCATGTTACCCTTTGTAGGAGAACACCAAATATCCATCCAAATTCTAAGTACAACATTCTAGATCATCTAGGGAAAACACCAACTCATATATTTATCCTAGATCTCCTTCGAGCATCACTTGCACATAAAGCTATACTCGATAAAGCCCTTCAAGAGTTGTCTATCCCAAACAACATTGGTGTTTCTCAATTCCAAGATATGATAGGGCATATTCACCTCACCACTTGGTTTTCACTAAAAAAGACCTTCCATTGCAAAATCCTCACCATAATGATGCTTTACATATTCAAGTCTACATCCATCAATGCAAAGTCAAACTTATTCTTATAGATGGTGGTGTTGAGTTAAACATTTGTTCTCTAAAGTTTCTGAAATAATTGGGATACTCAGAGGATGTTATTGATTCTAACAAAATTCTAACCTTAAAATCATATGACGATGTAGAACGAGAGTCGGAAGGTGTTATCCATCTACCTATTCAAGTTGGTCCTGCTGTAATAGAGACTCATAGACAAGTACTAGACCTTGATCTTCCTTACAACATCATTCTAGGACACCCATGGATCCATACCATGCAACCTGTGTCATCCACATACCATCAAGGCCTCAGTTTCCTTTCAATTGTACAAAAATTACTATCCTTGGGGACCCCAATTCTTTTGAATCTTGTCAAGCCATGCAAGGGCAATACCAGAATTCTAATAAAATCCATAACAACATTGCAACTTAACCATTATCCTCATATCTTGATCCATCCATGCTAGGCAAGGCCACAGTTGACTCACCCTTTCCCGAGATCAAGGTTCAGTACAAAGACACAAGATTTGGTGAGTATGACCTACATAAGTCTTGCTATGTGGGGAAATTGCCTCAATCACCCACATCATATGGAAAACTAGCAATTGCAAAAGCAAGTCCAAAGGTAGTCATACATGTTAACCCTACAATATTCATTCCTTGGGGATTGTTAGAGGATGAGTCCACTGATGACATCTCCTCTTGGATATTCACAGAAGACAAAGATTCAGTCACAATACCAGTTGACCAATATAAAAGAGGTCTCTGCATTATTAAGAACATGGGTTACAAAGGCCAAGGTGGTCTTGGATTACATGGACAAGGAAACATAGAACCCATATTTGTGACAAAGAAAAATAATAAATAGTGTTTAGGATACAGAAAGGAGGTACCATGATCCTCGGACATTGAGTTTTTTCTTGACGAAGTAGAAAAAGATTTTCCCACAATTGTAATTTCTAATGAGGATACCATTGATGACTCCTATTTATACCTCACTAATTTATTTCATGATACTTTTGTATTCATGATATCTTGTGTATCCCTTACATCTACAACCAAAACCTAGATCCTTTCACTCGTATACCCTAACTTTATTGATTGGGATCAACAAGAGGATCCCATTCTTGATATCATTCAGAATGATGAGGCTATAAAGATCCTCTAGTCAAAAAATTACAAATCAAAATATCAGATACCTTGGTGAAAACCACATTGTGGTGCCATCAGATCCTAAAATACTAAAAATAAAGGATGTATTTAACAGTGAAGACCTCTTTGAGGCACCTGAGGATGGAGGTTTTGACCTTCCCTTGCCTTTAGCATATCAAAAAAAATCTTCACTTTTGGTTGAGAAATCACAAGAAATCAATTTAGGAACCGCATAGAATCCAAAAATCGCCTTCCTAGAAGCATCTCTTTCAAAGAAAGAGAAAAAGGATTTTATAGTTTTTTTCATGAAAATGATAGTTAATTTCACTAGGCATACATTCCTAGGTTGGATCCTTCATTGTGGTCCATCACTTAGCAGTATTCCCTAATGCTAAGCCAATTAAATAGAAGCTTCAAAAAATGCATCCCCAGATAGCATTACTTGTCAAGGTAATACTTCAGAAGTTGTTAGATGTGAAATTTATACACCCTATTGACTATTTAGAGTGGGTTTTTAATCTGGTACATGTATCCAAAGTCACTGGGGGAATATGTATCTATGCTAATTTCAGGGATCTTAACAAGATATGTCCAAAAGATGATTTTCTTCTACCTAATATTCACATCATTGTAGACTTGACAACTGGTCATGAAATGCTTTCCTTAATGGATGGTTTTTCCGATTATAATCAGATTATCATAGCACCTGAAGATCAACACAAGACAACTTTTAAATATCCTTGGGGCACCTATTGTTGGAAATTCATGCCTTTCGGCTAGAAAATTGTAGGAGAAAAATACCAAAGAGCGATGATTGTTATATTTCATGACCTTTTTCACACTATCATGGAAGATTTTGTTGATGATTTATTGGGAAAATCTGAAACTAGAGAATGACACTTACAAGTTCTAGAGTAGATCTTTGATAGGTTAGAATAGTACCAAGTTAGACTCAACCCTAAGAAATGTGTCTTTGGCATTACATTAGGGAAATTGTTGGGATACATAGTGTCTCGAAGAGGAATTGAAGTAGATCCCGCCAAAGTCAAGGTTATAGTTGATATGGTTCCTCCTTCTAATCTAAAACAACTAAGAAGCCTCCAAGGAAAATTGCACTATATCAGGTGTTTCATCTCACAACTTGTCGACAAATGTCAACCTTTCCTACACTTACTCTATAAATATGTAACATTCAAATGGGATATTAGGTATCAATGAGCATTTTATCAATTGAAAGAATATCTCACTACACCTCTAGTTTTGGTGCCACCAATTTTAGGGAAAGCTTTACTATTATATATATCTACCACATCAGTTGCACTAGGTCCTCTTCTGGTACAACATGATGATTCTAGTAAAGAATAGGCAATATATTACATCAGTCGCACCTTAGTGGTTTATGAGCTTAACTATACTCCTATGGAGTGGGCATGTTTAGTTGTTTTTTTTTCTTCCCAAAAGTTATGAAACTACATGTTGAATCAACAAACTAAGCTCATTTTGATGATAGATCCATTGAAATACTTTCTATCCAAGGCAACTCTTATAGGAAGATTAGTGAAATGGGTCATGATTCTTAGTCAATTTGATATTGAGTATGTTGAAAATAAAGCAATCAAAGGACAATTCACCATTGATCAACTATCAGAGGCTCATGTTGTAGATACACACCCTATTCTTTTTTATTTTCTAGATGAAGGGATATTCAATCTCTATCCATCAGTTGTATGGTAGCTTTACTTTGATGGTTCATATACTCAGCATGGTTCAGGAGATGACATTCTCTTCATCACACCATAGGGCAGTTGTAATCCTAAATCATATCAACTAGCGTTTCCTTAATTAGAGGACTCCACATGGTAGTATAGTTGAATATCAAGTAGCTATAGGTCTATGGAGTCCCAATTGGTCATTCACCAGGAGACAGATGAATATAAAACCAAAAATAAAAAATTTCTTTCTTACAAAAGGATGGTCGATAACTTCAAGCAATACTTTTCCAAAATATTCTTTGAATAGACACCTAGATTAAACAATAAGCTTGTTGATGCTCTGGCAATAATTGGATCTCTCTTGGATATGCCTACTAATACTCAGCGTTGTGAATTTTTAGTCAAAAAACTCTTGATACTAGATTTTGATATTCCACCTTTTGAATTAATATGTGAACTTTTTGGTCCCAATTCTCCCTAGTACCAAGACATCTATGATTACCTCCATGATAACATCCTTCCACTAAACCACACCAATACCCAAAAGAAAACCTTTATCCATTGAACTTCCCGATTTACTACCCTTGGTGACACATTATATCAAAGGAGTGTCTAGTATCCTACTTAGATGTCTCAACTCAGAAGAGGCCAACATTGATTTATGAGAAGTTCACAAAGGTGACTATGGATCACATTACACTAGTCCTACCCTTGCTAAGAAGTTGCTATGTACATGATAATATTGGCCCACCATGGAAAAAATGCACCTCAATTTGCTAAGAAATGTCTTCAATGTCAATAGCACAGAGACCTGATCCATACACCAACACATCAGTTGCAACATGTTACTACTCCATGGTTGTTTTCACAGTGGGGGTTCGACATCATAGGTAAAATATATCCATCATCCTCCAATGGCCATAACTTCATCATCACCACCACTAAGTATTTCACGAAGTGGCTAGAAGCCATCCCTATGACATACATCACTCACAAATATATAGCTAAGTTCATCTTGCATTACATCATTTTTGGATATGATATTTCACTTGTTATAGTAACTAATAATGGAAGACCTTTGAAGAACTAGTATGTCCATTCCTTGTACACTCAGTTCCATATTCATCATCACTTCTCCATCCATTAATATCTATGAAGTAATAGCCAAGTTGAGGCTTCAAATAAAACCATATTGATAATCCTTATGGTTGAGGGTATATGGTAGAGGGTTGAGAGTTTATAGTTGATGGATAATGTTCAATGTTGAGTGTCTAAGATATAGAGTTTAGCGTTTAAGGTTGAGGGTATAAGGCATATGGATGAGGGTTGAGGGTTTAGGGCATAAGTATGGGGTTGAGAGTATAGGGTATAGGGTTTAAGGGTTTAAAGGTATCTAGGGGTTGAGAGTTTAGGGTTTAAGGGTTTAAGGTTTGAGGGATTAAGGGTTAAGGGTTAATGGATTAGGGTTTAAGGTATAGAGTTGAGGGTAGAGGGATTAGGGATAGGGTTTAGGGTAGAAGGTTTAAGGATTGAGGGTTGAGGCTTTAAGATTGAGGGTTAAGGGATTAGGGTTTAAGGTATAGTATCGAGGGTAGAGGGTTTAGGGATAAGGTTTAGGGTTTAAGGTTTAAGGGTTGAGGCTTTAGGGATAGGGTTTAGGGTTAAGGGTTAAGGGATTAGAGTTTAAGGCATAGTGTTGAAGGTTGAGGGTTTAGGGATAGGGTTTAGGATTTAAGGTTTGAAGGTTAAGGGTTGAGGCTTTAGGACAAGATTTAGGGTTTAGGGTTAAGTGAGGGACCTAGATGGCTAAGGATAGATGGAGAGGCAAATAAGGAGTGACTAAGAGATGCAGAGAGTGGAGAGGTAGAGAGGAGAGGGGGAGACAAAGGTGAGAGATAGAGAGGTGAGGGGAGAGATATAATAAAATGAGAGTGAAGTTGACAACTTGAGGGAAAGATGGGTAAGGAGGAGGGAGAGAGGTGGAGAGGAAGGAAAATATCTAGAGATCCATGAGAGATATACAAGTGAGAGACCTACAACCTAGGGATTGAGGGGTGAGAGAGATATATGAGAGATGGGGGTGAGGTGAATAGGGGAGGAGAGGGGTGGATAAGGGTTGAGGGTTTAAGGGTCAAGGGTTCAGGGTTTAAGGGTTGAGGTTTTAAGGGTTGAGGTATTAAGGGTTTAAGGGTTGAGGGATTAGGGTTTAGGGTTAAGGGATTAGGGTTTAAGGTATAGTGTCAAGGGTTGAGGGTTTAGGGATAGGGTTTAGGATTTAAGGTGTAAGCATTGAGGGTTGAGGCTTTAGGGATAAATTTTATGGTTTAGGGATAATGGATTACAATTTTAGGTATAGTGTTGAGGGTTGAGGGTTTAGGGATAGGGTTTAGAATTTAACATTTAAGAGTTGAGAGTTGATGCTTTAGGGATAAGTGAGAGACCTAGATGGCTAAGGGTTGAGAGATAGGGGAGAGATGGGGTTAGGCAGATAGGGGAGGAGAGGGGTGGATAAGGGTTGATGGTTTAAAGCTTTAGGGTTGAGGGATTAGGGTTTAGGGTTTAGGCATTAGGGTTTAAGGTATAGTGTTGAGGGTTGAGGGTTTAGGGATAGGGTTTATGATTTAAGGTTTAAGGGTTAAGGGTTGAGGCTTTAGGGATAGGGTTTAGGGTTTAGGAATAAGGGATTAGGGTTTAAATTATAATGTCTAGGGTTGAGGGTTTAGAACAGGGTTTAGGATTTAAGGTCTAAGGGTTGAGGGTTGAGGCATTAGGGATAGAGTTTAGGGTTTAGGGATAAGGGATTATGGTTTAAGGTATAGTGTTGAGGGTTTAGGGATAGGGTTTAGGATTTAAGGGTTAAGGATTGAGGGTTGAGGCTTTAGGGATAAGGGTTTAGGGTTTAGGGATAAGTGTTAGAAAGAGACACTGCTTTGGTGAAGAATTGCATGTTGTCAAATTGATGGAAAAAGGCAAAGGGATTTCACTGGCATGACAAAGAGACATTACTCTAGAAGATCAACTTGTTTTGGCAACAAGGCACAAAAGTATTCTGGTCTAGAAGGCTAAAATGATTAAGTATGGACAGTATACAGAGTAAGTGATAGAGAGAGTCAGTATGCCTTTGTAGTAGAAGATCATTATATGCAGTTTAGGTATGTTGTTCATAGTTATTTGATGATGTTATGTTCCAATGATCAAGGCCCGACTTCCTCCGGAAGTCATACTATGAAATGTCTAAGTCCGGGTGAACATAACTAAGATAGGAACAATGCACTATGCCTGAGAAAAAGGGTCCACATTTCTCTACAGTTACATATTTTGTCTTACAGTTCTAGAGGTATGCTAAGAGGTCAAGAATGAGTGCTAGTTATGAATCCTTGAGTCTCTTCTAGTCTGTAGTGAGAGTTTTGATGTGATAGATGAGTTCGCCAAGCATGTACTTAAGAGATAGGCCAACATGCATGTAAAATCCATTTGCAGAGAAGATATATTGTTTGAATAATAAATCTAATTGGTTGTATGATTGGTGTTGACATATAGGAAGATCATTATATGTTTGGTTTGGTCTGCATTACTATTTGTACACATGATCAAGCCGACAATGTAGAATACATTGTATACACACTTCATGTCTGGCTTGTCAACCTGATTATGAGATGAATCTTGTTGCAAATATAAATACTTGATGGATTAAGGGTATTGAGGTAACAACAGAGTGAGTGGAGTATGTGAATTTGAAGTGTGAAGGACTATGAGTAGATGACAAAGTTAAAAAAGTGAACAAGGGCATAAAATAGAGTATATGTAGTTAAGTTGAGAAGTAGGGAAAATAAATGAAGACCTTTGAATATGTGTAGTGAACCTCCAATGGAACTATGATCTAGCATATGGTAGATGCATTTACAACAGTTCATCTTCTGGGAGTGAGCTAATCTTTCTTCTTTCTTCTATATTTCTTTCTTTGTGGACAGTGAATCCACCTACAGTGAGCCCCATGGCAATGAGCCTTTTCTAATTCGATATTGTTATCATAATATATTGTGAGCTAACACTCACTGTGGTTTGGTGCAGGAGCACCTACCTGACAGCTGGCCTTCATGAGGCAGTTAGTAGTTTAGGTCTTGTTTGTGTTTCCAAGAAGGTCTGTTAGACCAACTGCATGTAATAAGGTCATGCTGATCAGGATAAGATCATGCTGACCAGGCTTTTGCTATTTTTAGCTAGTTAGTTATAACAGCTGTCATGATGTATGTTCGGTGGGATCTCCCAGCCGCTTGGAGAGTTCCCAGCCACTTGGAGTCGGGTCAGTAGTACTCGTAGGCAAATCTTTATAAGCATGAGATCGGTTGATTGGAGATCATCGATCGGCAGTGTAGTGTTGCATCAAGCAGAGGAGTTGAGTGTTCTGTGTGAGGAACATCATATTGTATTGCATCTTTGAGTCAATAAAGATCCTGTTTCATTTTCTGTTTGATCTCCTTCCTGTAATCGATTGCTGGTTTGAGAGGTTTTCATGGATATACTGATCCATTCCACCGGTTGACTCATCTGATCGGTGGAATGGCAATGTACAGTAGGTTAGTAGGTAGTTTGTTTGTTTGCATGCAGGTGTGCAGGATCGCGGTCAAGAGATGTTGAAGACCCTAGCATCCTCATGTGCTAGGTCAAGTTGAGAAGTTCAAGTTGAGAGAGATCACCCTAAGACTGGATCGGGTCGTCCCTGGAGGATCGGCGAAGTGAGATTTCGCTAGGTGAAGAAGTCTGTTAAAACGGCATCATCAGGATATTTCTGCAAATATCCTGCAGACAGTTCGGACATCGTCATCCGGATAAGTGGAGAAGATCGGCATGATGTTGTCGATTGCATGAAGTGTGAGTTCGTCGGGGTGATCATCAGCAGGAGGAGCCGAGGAGTGTATCGGCATCAGGATCATCATATCGGAGTGCCAAACATCCGCATATCGCGTGTAGATGCGGGAGTGGAAGTTGAGTTTTTTTTGACTAAGTGTTGAGAAGGTCATCAGGATATTTGGTGACGTCATCGTCATCAGGATATGACGTCATCATCATCAGGATATTGAGATATCCCCCCTATGCGAGTTTATCCTGCCGTCGTTATGTGCTTGGGTATCGGCAGAAGTCCGTGGCAGGAAGTTGTGTTAACATCATCATCAGGAGGTTTCGAAGAGAACCGGATAATTTATATCATGATGCTGTTGCTTGTATCGTCGGGCAGTGGAGCGTCGAAGGTAAGCTGCTGAAGGTGATCGTCATCAGGATATTTGGAGCAACCGGATGTTGAATATCCTGCTGACGAAGGGAGTGTTGCATATGATGATGACGATGGAGTTCGGAGCCCGATGAACAGTGCAACCGGAGGATGTGTGCGCCCGCTGAACATCATGATGATGATGTTAGGAGGAAAGTGGAGGAGGTGAATAGTAGTCGGCAGGAGGACAATTGCGAGTGTCCGAAATATGATGATGCTGTTGGTTTTAGGAAACATGATGATGCTGACAGTATAAAGCGGAATATGATGATGATGGCGAAGATGATGATGATGAGGTTGGTCTGCAGACATTCATGCTATATGCGAAGGTTATAGTGTGGATGCCTCTGCATCATGGTTCTTCTCTTTTTAGGTTTTCCACATAAAAATCTTGGTGTCCATGTGTTATGTCTTTATGGTTGCTATTCTTATTCTTATTCTTCTTTCAGGTTATTAATTTTGGAAATTGGATTAATGAACATGTTAAGAAGTTGTTTTGCGGAATACTGATTCATCCCCCTCTCAGTATTCCTTACTTTCAACAATTGGTATCAGAGCAAGGTTCCTTGGAAGAAGTATAATAGCTTGAAAAAGATCTAGGAGAGTTCACTCATGACTACTAGAAGATTTGGAAACTTTTCATATGAAAACAATGTTGAACTAGAAGCAGCTCTTATTGATCTTGAAAAGTCTAAAGCAAAAATTAGGGATTTGAAGGATAAAATACAAGAATCTAATGAATGCATTCTAAAGATGAAAGAACAAGTCAAGAAGTTCAAAGAAAAATACAAAGATGTTAGCGAACAATTAATATTAGCAAATGAAACCCTGGAAGATTTGAAAGTGGAAGTTATAGAAAGAGCTAGAGTAGAAGAAGATCTAAATATGATGATAAAAAGAAAGAAGAATGTGCCAAATTGGAAAAAGAAGTTGTGAGCCTGAAATTAGACTTGGAAAAAGCAAAGAGCTATGAAGAAAAGTTCAAGATAAGTTATGCAAAACTTGATGATATGATTTCTAGTCAAAAGAGTTCCAGTGACAAGAAAGGTTTGGGATTTGAGTGTGCTTCAGTAAAAACTCTGCTACAGTCCTAGAAACAACAAATTAAAACCCTAACTATGCAATAGAGAACTTAAACAACCTAGAATATAAACATGCAAGCATGAAAGCAAGAAAACCTAGGATATCTAATGTATTTCCTCCATTGCTTCTATCTATCCTAGCTATGATGATGCACTCAAATTTATAGGTTTGCAAATTGGATGAAAGCTTAGTATTGACAATGGCAGAAGTCAAATTCTCAAGTGATGAGGTGAAAATAAGAGGGTAAGAGTGGTTTTATAGATCGTGAAATGGGAATGGATGGCTAAGATGGAGAGTTAACCTAGGGCTAAGATCAAGGGCTGAGAATGCTTTAGGGTTTCTAGCCACAAGAAGACAAAAGGTAATTTTTAATTAGAGGAAATAGTGAGGTTGACTATGTTTTAAAATTAAATAAATTGTAGTGATTTTTTTTTTTGAGAAATGGATAATGTGTAGGAATTAAATTAAATAAGTGGGAACTTATTTAATCTAGGACAAGGTTGATAATTTAAATAAATGGGTATTTATTTAAATTAAAAGGGGATATAAGTATTTGATTAGTGAATAATTAAATAATAATTAAATTATTTAATTATAGAGGAATTTAGAAGAAGTCAGCTTAAATAATCAAATAAATGAAATTTGTTTAATTAAAAAAGCACAAGAGGGAAGGAATTAATTAAATAATTAAAAATTTATTTAATTAATAGCAAAATATGGAATTAAGGTGAAATATGTGTTGAAATGTCGTTCGTAGGCCCAAGACATTTTTAAGTGTCTACATTTTGCCTCTCTTTGATATAATGTTGAATCCAGCATTATATCAAAGAAAATTATGAGAGATGTGCTTTGAATGTGCCCTAGTGTTTTTTAGGTGAAATGTGATGGTTCTATGCCCCCTTGGGAAATTTTTCAAATTTTCTAAAAGGTTTCAAAAAATTTGGAAACTTTTCCAACAGGTTGTGTGGGATGCCCTAACTGATCTAAAAGTGAAAAAAAAAAGATATAAAAGGCAACTGACATACGAAAGAAGGCCACCGATTGATCAATTTAGTGAAAAGGGGACCCACTTAGGTCAAAAGGTCCTATAAATACCCCTTAGAGGGCTCAAATCCTCATTTGTGCATTTGGAGCTTTAGAATTTTGAGAGAGAGAGTAAGCCCTTAGAGATTTCACATGGAGCTACTGTCGAGATGTCACCTATACCACTTCACCAGCACCATGGATCGATAGTTCGGACATATGGACATCTTCTTGGGATAGATGGCCCGGTATGCATCTAACCCTAACCTGTCAATTTGTGTGTCTTTTGGTAGATTTTAGGGCCTAAAATAGGGCACACATGCGGTGCACTTTTATGTACCACATCTGTCATCGCTTATATGTGGTAGTGCGATGCATGTAGTTTCTAGAGCCACATGTTCCAGTGGGTGCGATGCCTCTGCTTAGGCGGTGCGCATCTGCTGGTCATGATGCTTAGGATAAGTAATGTGTCACCTATGTCCAAGTGTGACGCATGAGTTAGTCTGTGTGATGCATGGGCTTGGGTGAGTCGCATGCATTGAATAGTGTGACGCATGGGCTTAGCCGTAATGCTTAAGAACATTAGTACAAAACATGAGTCATCCTAGCTAGAAATAGTGGATTGTGCCCTAATTCCTACCCTTGTTTGACCATAAAGATTGCATTTAGGGTTTTCTAATTGATGCGGTGTCTTGGCTGGATGGATACAGGCATGGTTGCCACCCATTTACACATGGGAGACTCATCCGACCGGATATCAATTGTGTGATTCCTTGTCAATGGCTAAGGGGGATATTCTTGATGCCTTATGACTATATGGTGTCACCTTTATGCCTGAGATTTAGGCTAACCATGGTTTATTGACTGCAGTGGTTGAGAGGTATCACTCAGAGACCAACTCATTTCATTTTCTAACAAGAGAGGCCACAATGACTCTTCTTGATGTGTGGCAAATTCTGTAGCTACGCATTCATGGGGAGCGGGTGATCTATAGTTTGGAGACCAGGTTCGCTGCACTGCATCAATTATTTGAGACAACAAACGATGCAGCTTTGGGAGTCAAGGAGCATGAGATTCCATGGGACACATTGATAGATCATTATGATCGGCTAATCATGGTTATTTGCACTTGCATTGGCAGTCTCATTTGCCTAGATCAATGTGGCCATGGGTTTCCTATTGGCTGGGGAGAGATGTTAGAGGGGATGATGGTAGATGCTACATCATATGCCTGGGGAGCCTGCCTCTTAGTACAATTGTACCACCAACTTCATGGCATTGTGTATCGGGGGAGCAGCCTATCAGCTGTGGTGTGACCTTGCTTATGATAGGGGCATGGGAGCACATTGTGGTATGTAGGCCACCAGTGGATCGATAGATTCTGGATGAGTTACCATACATCTTTTGCTATACCGGGGCAATACCATAGGTTTAGATGGGTGATGTTGGCTACTAGAGGAATGTGATTGATCACCTGGATTCATTCACTTACATGTCATATAGAGATTGACCGAGGTGGATGGAGGATGAAGAGCAGTTACCATATTGCAGGCACACTTGATATCTCATTGCCTAGATTGTATAGGCGCAACATGTTATAGAGCGGCATCTACCATCACGAGTGGTTAGACAGTTCGAGGAGTGACAGGATGAGCCTATAGGTATTGCAGTGTTCGTACAGGTAATGTAGGAGATTCCCATGTCAGGGTCAATGATCCTAGTTCAGACTACTATTGATGAGATTGTAGGGTTGTAGCCATTGTAGTGGGGGTATGGTGATGTTGCAGATCCAGGCATGATTCTAGCATATGATGCTTGGTGGGCCACACATAGGTTTGTTTTGTATTTGAATCTTGATGTACCAGCACTAGTGGAGTGATTGGGTCAAGGGCTAAGAGACCGGTTTAGAGGGTGAGGTAGGGACAGAGGAGCTGGAGGTGGTGGTGGAGCTAGAGGAGATGGGGGAGGAGATGATGGTGGAGCAAGGGCGGTGGAGACTAGGGCTGAGGAGGCCATGGTAGAGGTGGACGGGGTAGGGGTGCTATACTTGTCCCTATCCAGGAGGAGGGAGAGAGAGAGTTGTAGGGTAGGTGGCTACAACTATGGGTGAGATGCAGGTGGGGGAGGCTAAAGAGGATGTGGCGATGGAGGAGGATGAGGAGGACGAGGAGGAATGGATCAAGGAGCAGACCTTGCAGGATGTACCCATTGTGGAGGTTGAGGATGATGCCATAGAGGAGGAGAGGGGTGCTCAAGAAGAGGATATGGTGAAGCAGATAGCAGCAATGCAAACTTAGATCGATATTATGTAGGCTCAGATGCAAAGTATGCAGCAACAGATCTTGGAGGTAGAAGGTAAGCTTGTGCAGAGAATAGCCAAGAGAGATATGGCTATGATCAGAGCACAAAGGTCAAAGCAGTGGTGTATTGACCTTGCAACAACTATGAGTGGACCATCAGTGGATTTTGCACATACTTTGGTTAGGTCAGCATAGGAGGCTCAGTATTATTGGGGCCTCTATGAGAGTTCAGTGCCAGCAAACCAGAGGGCTCTAAGTTTTTAGAGGAGTGTCAGTCAGTCCGGCTTTCATAGATCACATAGCACTATTGGGCATTCGCAGAGGCAGCCATCATTGTAGGGTGCTACCACAATAATGGGTTACACTTTCTAGGACATCCCAATTTTTGTTGAAATCACATATTTTAAAAAAATATAATGATTTAAGCCTTGAAAAGTTCCATTTAAAGGATTTTAATTGAAGAGGGTTTGATCAAACCTCCTTAGATTCAAACCCCCTTGGATAGAACCTTGCTAGTTTTAAACCATACCTATAATGGAGTCTCCTCTACACCTATCAAAATGCTAATAAAAAACCACCTTTGATTTACTTTTTGGGGGATCAAATGAATTTATTTAAAATTTATGTTTTGTAAGTATGTAGTTCTTATTATAAGCTTCCCAAATAGTATAATTTTAAATATATTTAATTTGATTATTATATTTATTTTTTATTTCTTGTGAATGTAGGTTTTTCACTGAACATTAAGTACTATGTTCTACACAGATGGAAAATTAGTAAATTAGTGAAAAAAAATTCTAAAAAATATCTATGCCTTAGGTATTGATGTCCTTGTTTCAACAAAAAAAAATATTGAATTTCGATACATACAAAAAAAATTATGTTTTAGGGAATATGCCTATGTCTAAATTATAATTGGTTTGACTTCAAAACTTAATAAAAAAATATTCAGCAAAACATTATGCAACCAAATGCATGCCATATATATCAGTGTTACCAATCTAAATTCAAAATAATTAGAATTTTGTCCTTTGTAGAAAAAAGGTTATGTGCTACAGAATACACTTCACTTTAAAAAATGTTGTTTACTATTAAAAACTAGTTATCAAAGGAGATGCAAAAGAATTTACAATTTAACTCCAATTTTTAAAATATATATATATTTAGAATCTACAAACAAAATCTCACAAATCACTAGTTCACATCATCTTCAAATTCCTAACGGTTTAGTGGCTATAGGTTTCAGAAAGAGAAGATTTAGTTCAAAATGTTGATTTCAATGTCAAGTTTGGCTAAAAAGTGTAACCCATTATTATGGGATGACCCTATATGATAGGCCTTCTAGATTGAAGGCTGGTTCAGAGCACAGGGGTCCTCCCATAGGGCAAGCAGGATTAGGAGGCCATGATGGCACGAGTTAGGCTATTTTGATAGTCTTGATATATTTTGATCGAGCCTGCATGCTCTTTCTTATGATTTAGCCTGTGAGCTCTAGTTTTTGACACACATATATGTATTGGGATTGTACTGTGACACTTGAGATGTATATATATAAGATGGACCTATTCTAATCGATCATGTTATTTCCTATATGCACGTGATGTGATTATGATTATGATGCACTATGTGTTATGGTTTATGATTCATGATGATGCAACACTAGTTGCGATGATGTTTATGATGCTTATGTGATGTTTATGATGTGATGCAATGGTTACTTTATTTCTATGTGATGCTTATGTATGGATGCAAATACTTATATGGTAAATTCCTATATGTATGGTTTTGAGCAAATAATGATGATGTGATGTGGTTTTATATGGTAAATGCCTATGCTTATGATTATGATAATAATAACCTAGTATGATGATTATGAGAATGAGTATGTATTATGATGATTATGATGATGATGTTATATGATGGACTAACATGTGTGTGTATGCAGATTATTTGATGGAATGTTGTTTTTGGTGTGTCACAATAGGATGGAAGATGAATGGAAGAAATGGCAAGGATGAGATGAAGGATGTGGATGAGAGTGGAAGATGTGGAAGAGTGGATTCAGACTTCTCCGTGATAGATTTTGAGCATATTTAATGTAGTTATTATGTATCATCATAGTGCTTATTGAATCAAAGGACAACAAATGCCATGTGTGAATGGGAAAATGAGATAAATCAATGAAGATGATTAACCCAATCAACAATGGAATGTGCAAGCAAAGGAGATATAAAGAACTAACAAGTGATATTTACAACCTTTACCTGTCAGCTTCCATTGGTTGCCTATTCTCTCTCAATCTTGACTGATGAAGGTTGGCCCTCAGGGAGCTTGCTTCCTTGCTTTGATTCCTCAAGATGACAAGGGGGAAATGGCTATGTGAAATGATTCCTGCATTACGATGGTATGAAGAAGAAGATCCTAGAGAAAATTGGGTATAGAAGAGGGTTCTATTTATAGATCCTCTGAAAATAGAATGGAGGGTCAGGATCAACTGATGAGATCGATGGCTCTCATTAATTGTGAATCTTTAATTCATAATGGATGAATTAAAAATTCAGAGTGGAGGATAGTGAGTTATGACAATTGAATTGAAAATTCAAAGTGGAGGATAATGGATTATGACAATTGAATTGAAAATTCAAAGTGGAGGATAGTGAGTTATGACAATTGAATTGAAAATTCAGAGTGGGGGACAATGGGTTATGACAATTGAATTGAAAATTCAGAGTGAGGGACAATGGGTTATGACAATTGAATTGAAAATTCAAAGTGGAGGATAATGGGGAACATTGAATTAAGAATTCAATTGTAGATTTTGGAGGATATTAGCTAATTAAATATTAGGAATATTTAATTGTATGTGCAACATGGTGAGGTGGAAGGGATGAGGTGGATTGATGAGGTGGATTTGGGATTTGAGACATTAGATGAATTTAGGGATTTCAATTAAATGAACCAATCAAATAAACTTTGAATTTTTATTTGATTGACAGAGGAAAATAAGAATTAAGATAAATATTAGAATATTTACTTAATTTGACCTGTGCCAATTTTAGGCTATTACATTTTGCCCCTCTTTGAAGCAATGTGTTTTATCACGTTGTTTCAAAGAATAAATAGTCTGATAATGATGCATGCCCCAGTTTGGCCTTGGTACAGGTTGTGATGATAGGATGCCCCCTCGGGAGATTGGACAGGGAGAAGGTGGCAGGCGTGAGACGGACAATCTCACGATAAGATATGTTGACAAGAATGAAATGGTTGAATGTCGAAGAAAGGGATGAATGATATGGAATGCAAGATAAAAAGATGACACACACAAGTAAGTAAGCAAGTATGCACAAATGATATAGGAACAAGCAAGGTATTGCCCCTGTCAAGCGGTAAACCAATGATATGGGTCGATGATGTCTGGTTTTAGGAATGAAATATGTCGTATAAGACTCTGGGTCTGGTTTCGACAATATAACATCCTATCTAAGACATTTGATACAACAGTGTTGTCATGGCGGGAAATGATATATCCCTAGAACAACACAAAGGATAGTGTCTGGTTTCAAGAAATGAAGCATGTCATGTAAGACGTGTGTGTTGGTCTGATTTCGACAATGCAACATCCTGTATAAGACCATTGATTGATTAACTGATTGAGTTGGTTTACGACCGGACAAGGATCAAGACCACTAATTGTGATTGGATCATTTGACAAGATTGATTTGACTTGATTGGCATGGATTAAGGATATACTTGCAATTGGATACGGTATGGATATGGATATGATACGTAATTGGATGTGATATGGATATGAGATGCAATTTGATGTGATATGGATATGGATATTTGTCACCTTGAGATAGCAAGTATTTTGAAGCGCTTTCATCATTGGGCTTTATTATGTTGTAAGAAAATACAAGAATCTAGGTATAATTGAACCGAGATGACCTGAGTATTACTTACATGGATTTTTCAACAGACAAGGATTGCCCTTGTTCATGTTTAGACCTCGGAGTCCTCAATGATCTTTTGCCGATCATGTTGTTAGACAAAAGTCGTCACATTACTAAGGTTTGATCCACAAGCAGCAAAAAAAGAAAATAATCATGCCCCCATCCTAGCATCTCTAGCTTTTGGCATCCTTGAGTAGCATAGGAGGACATAATAACAAAAATCAACACTCTCTAACTTAACCATGATTTCAATCCACAAAAAATTCTTGCATTTAGATGTGTTCATTTCCTACTGTAATTTGAGTAAAATCATTTAGAAGGCCTTGGGTACTTTGCTTTGCATTTTGAATAGGTTAAGCTACGGAAAGTCAGGGTTCTTGCTTGGAGCTTGGGTTCTGCTTGTACCTGTTTACTTGGTGAGAAGAGATTCTTGCAATGTTTATTGGTGAGATGGACCCTAAGGGACTAACCTAGTGCCTCAGGGGCTCATTGTTAAATGGCCTTGCCTACGTGACGACGCAGAGGCAACGTAGTTCAGGGTAGACCCTAACGAACCTAAGACCTAGGCGAGAGAGAGTGGAAGTGGACTCAGTTGGATAGACTGACTAGATATGGGACGGAGGGGACAATGGAAAGCCTCGGGGGTGCATTAGACTAATGGCCTTGCCTACGTGATGATGCAGAGGCAACGTAGTTCATGGACTTGGACCATGGACGGACTAGACACTATGCTAGGCTCACATTACCAAGACGGTATGGAACAAAACCTTGGTTGACAAGGCCACAAAGAGAGTTATCAAGCCATGATAGGTAACTGCTTGGTGTTTATTATGGGATAGATATGGGTCGAATGAGATGTGAGTGAAGAAAGACTAGACTCAAAGTGAATGGATTCTCAGAGATGGCGAAGGCGGTTTATCACAAGTAACGCTTGTTTGCCAAGTTTTCATCACTTCTTTTTATTTGTACAAGAAGATAGAAAGTAAACATGACGCCTATTTGCCAGGTTTTCATCATGATACCCATCCAAGGAGCTTGTTTGCCAGGTTTTCACCAAAGGATGATTTTTTTGTACTTTTCTAATTTTTTTTTTCCCCCCCTTGCACTGGGATTCTTCTAGGTATAAAACTAGCGAAGGTGTCTGCTGTTGATTGGATCCTCGAACAACTCACCCTCTGACGTGGCCAACTGATATGCCCCTGATCCGTAAGCAGCTACAATCACATAGGGCCCAAGCTAGTTAGGCTCAAACTTTCCTTTCTTTTCCCTATCTTGTTGATTGTGGGGATTTTCTCTAAGGACTAGATCTCCAACTTTGAAGATTCTTGGGTGAACTTTGTGGTTATAGCTTCTTGACATCATTTGCTGATATGCTTTGAGATGGTCAAAGGATTTCTATTTCCTTTCCTCTAGTAACTCTAGCTCTTGTAATCTGGAGACTCTGTATTCTTCGTCTGATATAAGACCTTTCAATGACACCCTGAGAGAGGGTAGTTCAACCTTAAGGGGAAGGATGGCTTCTGAACCATAGACAAGGGCATAGGGTGTAGCACCTATGGGGGTGCGTATACTAGTTTTGTAGGCCCACAGAGTGGGATTGAGTTGGATGTGCCAATCATGGCCAGCATCATTGACAGTTTTCTTTAGTATTTTCAAAATGGTTTTATTCGATGCCTCAGCTTGGCCGTTACCTTGGGGGTAGTATGGAGAGGAGAAGCGGTGTTGGATTTTGAATCGCTCATAGTGTTCCTGGACATCCTAATTTTTGAACGGTCTTCCATTATCTGTTATGATGGATGAAGGAATGCCATATCTACAGATAATGTAATTTAGAATGAAAGAGGAAATTTGTTTGCCTGTGATGGTGGTTAGAGGAACAGCCTCAATCCACTTTGTAAAATACTCAGTGGCGGTTATGATGAATTTATGGCTGTTGGATGAGGGTGGATGGATCTTTCCCACAAGGTCAAGTCCCTACTGGCAAAAGGGCCAGGGTGTTGTTAAAGGTCTCAACTCTTGAGCAGGTGCATAAATCAAGTTCCCATGTATTTGGTACTGCTTGCATTTCTTGACAAACTGATATGAATCCATTTCCATGTTCGGCTAGTAATAACCCAAGCGCATGAGTTTCTTGGCCAAGGAAGGACCACTAGAGTATGTTCCACAAATCCCTTCGTGTACATCTTGCAAAGTAGTTGTAGATTCTTCTCGTTCTAAACAACGGAGTAAAGTACCATCTAGACCACATCGGTATAGGGTATCGGCGATAATGGTATAGTGAGAGGTTTGGCGTATGAAGGTTCGTCGTTGGTTTGAAGATAGGTCAGGTGGGAAGGTGTTGTCCTTGAGGTAAGTATAAATCTTATCATACCAAGGTGAATCAGACCCAACTAAAAGGCATATGGTATGGTTCTCTGGAAGATCATAAGCTGGCTGTCGAATAGTTTCTACTAAGAACTCATATCATGACTCATTCTCTAGAATCTCAAGAAGGGATGCAATGGTTGCCATGGCATCTGTAGCTTTGTTCTCAATTCGAGGTATCTTCTCAAAAGAAATGGTTACAAAGTATTCCTTAAAGTCATCGACCATCCGCTTGTAAGGGACAAGCTTTTCATCTTTGGTTTGGTAATCATTATTGACCTGATTTATCACTAGTTGAGAATCACCATAGACATCTAGCTCTCTGATTTTCCATTCAGTTGCCATCTTGATACCAATGACCAGGGCTTCATATTTAGCTATGTTGTTGGTGCATGGGAATAGCAAACGGTAAGACTTCAGAATAGTGTCTCCATGAGGAGTTACAAACAAGATTCCTGCCCCCGATCCGTGGTTGGTGTAGGACCCATCAAAGTAGATCTTCCCGGAATGTGTTGAGATGTTGAATAAGGATTCATCTAGAAAGTCAAATTGCATTGGGGTGGTGTCCTATAGCGGTGCCTCTGCTAACTGGTCAGCGATGACTTGCCCTTTGATTTCTTTTCTATCTATATATTCAATGTCGTATTCACTCAGGAGCATTACCCATTTGGCTAGGTGACCTATGAGAGCTGCTTTGCTCAAGAGATACTTCAGTGGGTCAATTTTTGCAATGAGTTTAACTGGATGTGCAAGCATGTAATGTCAGAGTTTTTGTGAAGCAAAAACTACCGCGAGACATGATCTTTCTACTTGTGAGTATTGCAGTTCGTATCCCACTAAGGTTTGACTAATGTAGTAGACAGCTCTTTCCTTGTTCTCGTAATCTTGCTGCACTAGAAGAGCTCCCAGAGCAGTAGGTGTAGCTGATATGTAGAGAATTAGAGGTTTTCCTTGGATTGGAGGCATGAGAATGGGTGGATTCAAGAGGTACTCCTTTAGCCTGTTGAATGCTTCTTTGCATTTCTCATCCCATCTGAATGGAATGTTCTTGTGTAGGAGGTGACTAAATGGATGGCACTTGTCTGCTAGCTGTGATATGAATCTGCGGTTTCCTTGCAGCTTGCCTTGTAGTGATCTTAGTTGTGTAAGAGTCTTTGGAGGTGGCATGTCTATGATAGCCTTGACTTTTGTGGGGTCCACCTCTATTTCATTTGTTGACATGATGAAACCTAGTAGCTTGCCTGAAGTGACTTCGAATACACATTTCTTTGGGTTCAATTTGACTTTGAATTGGTCTAATCTCTGAAAGACTTTTTCTAACACACCTAGATGTGATTCTCTTGTGAGTGACTTTGCTAGGATGTCATCGACATAGTCCTCCATTGTTATGTGCATCATATCATGGAATATAGTTGTCATAGCACATTGATATGTGGCCCCTGCGTTCTTTAGCCCAAATGGCATGACGTTCCAACAAAAGGTGCCCCATGGGCAAGTGAACGTTGTCTTGTGTTGGTCTTCTGGTGCTATCCTGATCTGGTTATACCCTGAGAAACTGTCCATGAGAGATAACATGGTATGCCCTGCTGTCAAGTCAACTATGATATCTATATTCGGCAATGGAAAATCATCCTTGCGGCAAGCTTTGTTTAGGTCTCTGAAATCACTGCATAGTCAGACTCGGCCATCCAGTTTAGACACCGGCACAATGTTGGATATCCACTCTGGGTAGTCTATAGCTCTGATGAACCCCACATTTAGTAATTTCTTGAGTTTCTCTTTGACCAACAGTGCTATGTGTGGATGCATCTTTCTAAGCTTTTGTTTCACTGGTTTTACTCCTGAGTCTAATGGAAGATGGTGTAGAATCAAGTTTGGGTCTAGACCTGGCATGTCTGCATATGACCAAGCGAAGCTGCCCCTCTTTTCCTTGAAGAACGGTACAAACCTGGTCTTTTCTGGTGGGGTAAGAGATTTTGCAAAATGAATGATTTTAGGCTATTCCTCTGTACCAATGTTGACTGGCTCTATATGTTCCACAACAATCTGAGACTTCTCCTGATGCATGTTGTCAGGGAGAGTGTCAAGCCTTCCATCGTCAGGTACCACAGCTAGGTTTTCACTTTCAAATGTGTCCTTTCTTTTTACTGTTTTGGGATTTGACACTACCGCAGAATGGTTTTCACCATTAGATCCCATTTTTACCTTGGTATTTTTGTGACTAGAAGGCTTGGCACCCTCTCTAAAATAAGCCACAGTATTAAGTTCAATAGAGAAGCCAGCTTTATGATCTCCTTTGGGTAGGTGGTCCCTAAGGTTCATATAGTCAATGTAGGCATTCACAATCACATTCTGGCACGCCTGCTATCGAATCCAATTGTCATTTTGAGAAGGTTTTGTGGTCAAACTCTTCTTTTTCTAACAGTTTTGTCAAGTTTTGGAAGTGGACTATTGCAGGTTGTGTCTTGGGTGAAAACTGACCTCATTTTTGCGATCAGGACGTCGATTCCGTGAATTTTGACTATAAACTTCAATATATTTTTTGAAAATTTTTTACGGGCCCTAGGCTGTACCGTACGGATCCCATGACCCCCATCTCTAGTCTGTTGCAGGTTAACCTTGTTCATGTAGGCTTCGTTTGCAGGTTTAAAGTTTCTTTTTGCAAGTTTAAAGTTTTTTTTGCAGGGTTGTATTGCTCGTCTTGCAGGTTTACCAGTGCACCACCGTTCAACCAGTGGTCACCACCCGACACGCCCCAGTCGACACCACCACACCATCCTCCCGGCCGACCCAACTCCCCGCAACTACCACAGACACTCCCACCACCTAACCAAACCCTTGTTGCTACCTCATCGCCACTGCAGACATCAGTCGCCACCCCGTCGACACCACCTCCCAGCCACCACCTAACTACAAAAGTGTTGCTACAATGCACGTATGCGCAGCTTCAGTACATGCGCCGCAACATTCGGCATATGCGCCACCATATTATGGAAGCCCTGCTAAACTCAGCATATGCGTGACTTTCACATATGCGTCGCTACATTAATCATATGCGCCATCTAAATATGCATGCGTAGCCTAACTACAAAAGTGCAGCTACAATGCACATATGCACCGTTTTCATAGATGCGTGGCCAAATTACGCATATGCGCTGCAAAATTACAAAAGTGCCATTGCGCGCGGTATTTGTGCCATTCTACAGTATGGCGCATCTGTTTGACCTATTTTCTACATGCATTTATGATGCCCTAACTTGACCCTACGAAATTTTTTTCGAAGCACATACCGGGGGTCCTACCTCTGCTGGCCGCTCGAATCGACGGACTCGCTCAAATCAGTGCTCCTCATGCGGAATGTTTGCTGCTCTGGCTGCCATGCTGCTCCTAGTTTGCTCTAAGCTCTCTATCTCCAATCCAGATCAAACAAGTGTACAAATGAGTAATCTTGTGGACCCAGCTCCTATTTATAGCCTCCTAACCCTAATTCTGGCTAGGTGATGACTGTGACTACTTCCCTGGCCCGTTTTCCCTCTATTTTTTTTCTTGTTTCCCTCTCTCCACTCCCCGTCCTCCAACCTAACCTAACCCCTTCGTCTTCGTGAGATTGTTTGTCTCAAAATCTGTCACCTTTTTCCCGTCCAACCTCCTGAGGGGGCATCCTATCATCATTAAACTTGTACCAGGGGCAAACTGGGGCATGTATCACTGTTAGACTATCGATTTCTTTGAAACAACACTATAAACAATATTGCATCAAAGAGGGGCAAAATGTATATGCCTAAAAATGACATGATTCATCCTAAATAAATATTCTAAATATTTATTCAGTTCTTATATCAATTAAATAAATGTTCTAAATTTATTTAATCGGTTCATTATCCTACAATTAAATAAAATTATTTTTATTTAATTAAAATCCCTAAATTCTTCTAAGGTCTAAAATCACACAATCCACCTCATCTTTCCACCTCATCTCCTCCAGCTCACCATGTTGCACATATAATTAAATATTCTTAATATTTAATTAGCTAATATCCTCCATTTTCCAAAATAAACCTTAAAATCAATTATCCTCCACCAAATTGAATATTTAATTCAATGTTCCCCACTCCCCTTCTCCAATTGAATATTTAATTCAATTGTCATATTCCACTGTCCTCCACTATTGAATATTTAATTCAATGTTCCCCACTCTCCTTCACAAATTGAATATTTTATTCAATGTTCCCCACTCCCCTTCTCCAATTGAATATTTAATTCAATTGTCATATTCCACTGTCCTCCACTATTGAATATTTAATTCAATGTTCCCCACTCTCCTTCACAAATTGAATGTTTTATTCAATGTTCCCCATTCCCCTTCTCCAATTGAATATTTAATTCAATGTTCCCCACTCCTCTTCACCAATTGAATATTTTAATTCAATTGTCATAATCCACAATGAATAAAAGATACACTTTTATTCATAGCCATTGATCTTCATATCTTCTCTCAACCATTGATCTTCATTCTTCCAAATCTATAAAAGAAGCCTCATCCCTCCATTCTATTCATCTAGGTTATTTGTATTGTTACTCTGCAAGATTCTACTCATACTCCTCTCAACATTCCAATACCATTAGCTTGAGATCAGCCATTTGCTTTGAAGCTCTACTTCATAGTAATATTTATCAATATAGCCATTTACCATTGACATCCTACTACATAGCTCAAAGAGTGCACTCACTGAGGGCCTACTTTACCAGCAAAGGACGATTGTAATAGGCAAACAACATAAGCTCTGAATTAGGGAAGGTTTGCACTTGTTATTCATTTGTTTCATCTCCTTCTGTCTTTCTTGTTTTCTTCATTCTCTTGATTGTTTGGGTTTGATTTTGTATACTTGATTGATCTCACATTAACCCCTTACACATTTTATTTAAGTCGTCTACAAAAGATTCTTCCCGCCGACCGCTTGAAATTGTTATCCAAGGTTGCTCCGACTAGGCTGTTGCACCGATCGGAGATAGCCAATGACACAGGCCCCTGGGGATGCAAGAGCACCCCTACTGCGGGTCGCGATGCAGCTAGAGAGAGAGATGCACCGCATCTAGCATGGATTCTGACTTAGAGGCATTCAGTCATAATCTGACACATGGTAGCTTTGCGCCACTGGCTTTTCAACCAAGCGCGATGACCAAATGTGTGAATCAACGATTCCTCTCATACTAAGTTGAATTACTCTTGCGGCACGGATCATCAGTAGGGTAAAACTAACCTGTGCCAAAATGTGAATGGGAAAATGAGATAAATCAATGAAGATGATTAACCCAATCAACAATGGAATGTGCAAGCAAAGGAGATATAAAGAACTAACAAGTGATACTTACAACCTTTACCTGTCGGCTTCCATTGGTCGCCTATTCTCTCTCGATCTTGACTGATGAAGGTTGGCCCTCAGGGAGCTTGCTTCCTTGCTTTGATTCCTCAAGATGACAAGGGGGAAATGTCTATGTGATATGATTCCTACATTACGATGGTATGAAGAAGAAGATCCTAGAGAAAATTGGGTATAGATTTGATGCCAGAAGAATTCTCTCAAATGGCTTAGAAGAGGGTTCTATTTATAGATCCTCTGAAAATAGAATGGAGGGTCAGGATCAACTGATGAGATCAATGGCTCTCATTAATTGTGAATCTTTAATTCATAATGGATGAATTAAAAATTTAGAGTGGAGGATAGTGAGTTATGACAATTGAATTGAAAATTCAAAGTGGAGGATAATGGATTATGACAATTGAATTGAAAATTCAAAGTGGAGGATAGTGAGTTATGACAATTGAATTGAAAATTCAGAGTGGGGGACAATGTGTTATGACAATTGAGTTGAAAATTTAGAGTGGGGGACAATGGGTTATGACAATTGAATTGAAAATTCAAAGTGGAGGATAATGGGGAACATTGAATTAAGAATTCAATTTTGGATTTTGGAGGATATTAGCTAATTAAATATTAGGAATATTTAATTGTATGTGCAACATGGTGAGGTGGAAGGATGAGGTGGATTAATGAGGTGGATTTTGTGAGGTAGATTTGGGATTTGAGACATTAGACAAATTTAGGGATTTCAATTAAATGAACCAATCAAATAAACTTTGAATATTTATTTGATTGACAGAGGAAAATAAGAATTAAGATAAATATCAGAATATTTACTTAATTTGACTTGTGCCAATTTTTGGCTATTACACCATGGTATAGCACTACGAAGGCACAAACTGTGGTCCTTTGGGAAACAAACACAAAAAATAGACAAGGATTGTCAGGCTCATTCGAAGTCACTAAGGCACCTTGTCGGATCATGTGATGAGAACAACCCTAGGTGTATAAGTCTTGATACATGGAAGTATCTAGCTATTCCAATGTATAGGATGTGTTTGATTCACCCAGTAGTGTCCCAGTCACACATAAGGAACTTAGTTGCCCCCATTGTTTTACCTAGACAAACCACAAATAACAATCAAAGAAAAGAGATCTCACCCCATCCTTGCCTCTCTTCATCCCTGAAGGACTACCTTGAGAAGATTAGGAATGAGATCACATAAAATAAACCAAAATGAAGTGTGAGACAGAGCCAATAGCCATCAGGACCTATGCTGAGTGTAGATGTGCTTGCCTGAATGATTATGATAGGTTGAATGATGCCTGGTTTCAGGATAGGAAGCATGTTGTATAAGACATCGAGTCTATTTCTAGCAATGTGACCTCCTATATAAGGCATTTGATAGTTGCGAGACATCTTGTATAAGAAATGTGGTCTAGTTTCAAGATTGTCGCATGTTTGTGAAATGATTGATTTTTGATGAGCGATAATGTCCAAAAGATGAGCAGCGTCATCTAAGGCTTAGAGCCTAGTTTCAACTACATCCCATGCTTGTTGTTAGACATGTGTCTGGGAGTGTTAGGTAGTCATAGTGATATTTGATTATCACTGTGTGGGTGATGAGTGACAATGTCCTGGCTATGTTGTTGAGTTGTCTTATTTTGAGTGTTTTGGATGTTTGTTGCTTTTTGCCTGCTTCAAGTGTCTATCCCATTAAAGGACTACTTATTTTGATGATTTGACATGATGGGTCCTAAGGGGCTGACCTAGTGCCTTGAGGGCCCATCAAAGATGGCCTCACCTACGTGAAAGCTCAAAGGCAACATAGTTAAACAAGGGTGGACTTGATTTGACATAGAACCTGAGGGGAATGCCTCAAGGGCGCATCAGAGATGGCCTTGCCTACATGAAAGCTCAGAGGTGATGTAGTTCAGTTTATTGGCTAACACTGTGTATTATTTGGGATGTTTTGGTTGACTATGTGATTTTTTATAATTTTGTGAAATATTTGGATGTTTTTGGATTTTTGAGAGTATTTGAATGTTTTTATACTTTTTTGGGAATTTTTGAATGCTTTTGTATTTTTTGGGGATTTTTGAATTTTTTTGGACTTTTTTGGGAATAGGTATCCTCCAACATCAATTTCAGGATCAGGAACTGCCCCCAGTCAAGTGCATGACAATGTTAGGATGAAGGTGAGGTGAGGAGGATGTGAAGATACGAAATGTTGATTTATTTCCAGGTCATGGGAGGAACAGTGTGATTATGGTGGATGTGGGATGTGGAGTATGATATGGAGTGAGCATGGTTTATTATAGAGGATGGAATTGAGTGATGGTAGACAATGGAGCATAGATCAACTACACATGGTGCCTATTTGCTAGGTTTTCACCAAGGTACTTATCCAAAGTGCCACTGAAGTGGTTTTCACTTTTGGACAGATTATTTCTCTTTACTATTTTTATGCTTTTTTTTATTTTTTATTTTTTTGACCTTTTTGATTTTAATCATAATACCACCGAAGGTGCATGCTTTTGATGGGCTCAAGTAATGGTTCCCCTTTAAGAGTAGCCAGCTGATATGCGCCAAACCCATAGGCTGTAGTAATGACATAAGGCCCTAGCCAATTTGGCTCAAACTTTCCTGGTTTTTCTCGTTCCATCTAATTTTTTGGGTTTTCCTTTAAAACCAGGTCTCCAATGTTGAACTGTCAAACTCGAACCCTTTTGTTGTAGCTACAACAGAGACGATTCTAATATGCCTGTAATGGGTTAAGGTGTTTTGTCTCCTTTCATCTAGCAACTCCAATTCTTGTATTTGGGATGGTCTATATTCTTCACCATCAACCAACTGTTGTAGTGATACTCTCAAGGAGGCTAACTTGACCTCTATAGGAAAGATAGCTTTGGACCCATAAACCAAGGAATATGGGGTGGCTCTAGTGGGGGTACAAATGCTAGTATGATAAGCCCAGAAGGCAAGGTTAAGCTAGATATGCCAGTCATGGACAACGTTATTGATAGTCTTTTTGAGTATTTTTATGATAGTTTTATTTGACGCCTTAGCTTGGCCATGCCTTGGGGGTAGTATGGAGTGGCAAAGTGATGTTGAATGTATAATTTCTCACAAAGTTCACAGACATCTTGGTTTTTGAATGGGCAGCCATTATCCGTTACGATGGATTGTGGGACACCGTACCAGCATATGATATAGTTAAGGATAAACTTGGTGATTTGTTTGCCAATAATGTATGTCATAGGAATGGCTTCAATTCATTTTATGAAATATTTGGTGACTGTGAGGATGAATTTATGTCCATTGGCCGAGGTGGGGTGGATTTTTTCCATGAGGTCGATTCCCCATTGAGAAAATGGCCATGGAGATGTGAGCGGTTGTAGGTCCTAAGCTGGTGCATGTATAAGATCCCCGTGTATTTGACACTATCTGTACTTTTTTGCAAAATGATAGGCATCCTTTTCCATGGTGGACCAGTAATAGCTAGCTCATATGATCTTCTTTGCAAGGGTCGGACCACTTGAGTGGGATCCGCATATACCCTTGTGTACTTCTTGTAGGGTTGTTTGTGCTTCTCTAGTGTCGAGACATCTTAGGAGGGTGTTATCAAAGCCACGGTGATAAAGGGTGTCACCGATGATGGTGTATTTGGTAGCTTGGTAGATGAAGGATTTGCCTTGGTTGGATGAGAGGTCAGTGGGTAGGGTGTGGTCATGTAAATAGGAGTAAATGTCATGGTACCAAGGTGACATGGGACCGACAATTTTGTAAACTAACTCAGACTTAGGGATATCAAAGGTAGGGACCAATAGTTGTCCCACCAAGAACTCGAACTGAGTTACATTACTTGGGATATCTAGGAGAGATCCAATGCTTTCCATTGCGTCAGCTGCTTGATTCTAGACCCGAGGAATTTGATCAAAGAGCACTTTGTCAAAATAGAGCTTGAAGTTATCCACCATTCTTTTATAAGGTATGATCTTTTTGTCTTTGGTGTCATACTCATTATTGACTTGTTTGATAACTAATTATGAGTTGCCAAACACTTGTAATGTTTTGATTTTCTAGTTGACAGCCATTCGAAGTCCTATGAGCAATACCTCATACTCTGCTATGTTATTCGTACAAGGGAAAAGGATTCAAAATGCCTTGGGGATGACATCACCTTGGGGAGTAATAAACATAGTACCCACGTATGAACCATGATTTCTACATGAGCCATCAAAGAATAGTGTCTAGATTTTGGGTACATCTACTGTGAATATTGACTCATCAGAGAAATCGATGACCATCAAGTGATCTACTGGTGTAGGTGCTTCTACGAGCTAGTCTATGATCACTTGTCCCTTGATTTCTTTTCTATCAACATATTCTATATCAAATTCACTCAATACCATTACCCATTTGGCCAGTCGTCCTATCAGAGCTACTTTATTGAGTAAGTAATTTAGTGGGTCAATCTTAGCAACTAGCTTTGTCTTATGATTCAACATGTAATGTTGCAACTTTTGGGTAGAAAAAACTATAGCAAGGTAGGCGCGTTCGATAGGATTGTAGTTTAACTCATATCCCACTACAGTTTTTTTGATATAATAGATTGCTCTTTCTTTTCCTTCCTCATCATTTTGTGCCAATAATGCCCCCAGTGCTGAATTACTTGTTGATATATATAATAAAAGGGGCTGCCCTAGTATTGGTGGCCTAAGGATTGGTGGTGATAGAAAATAGTCTTTGATCTTTTGAAAGGCTTCTTGGCACTGTTCTATCCACATAAATGGTACCCCTTTGCAGAGTAAGTGTTGAAAAGGTTGACATTTGTCGGTGAGTTGTGTAATAAAACTCCAGATGGATTGTAACTTTCCTTATATGCTGTGCAACCATTTTAGGGTGGTAGGTGGAGGCATTTCCATTATTGCTTTCACCTTGGCGGGGTCGACTTCTATTCCTCGATGTGAAACAATGTAGCCCAACAATTTGCCTGATGTAATGCCAAACACACATTTCTTAGGATTTAATTACACTTTGTATTCTTCCAGTTATTTGAAGATTTTATCTAATACTTCTAGATGAGAGTTTTTGGTGACTGATTTAGCTACCAAGTTGTCAACATAACCTTCAATACATGTATGCATATAGTCATGGAATATAGTTGACATTGCCCTTTGGTATGTAGCACCTACATTTTTGAGACTGAAGGGCATGACAATCTAGTAGTATGTGCCCCAAGGAGATGCGAAAGCCATTTTATGCTGATCCTCTAGTGCTATCCATATCTGATTATATCCTAAGAAGTCATCCATTAATGAGAGCATTTTGAATCCATTTGTCAAGTCGACTATGATGTCTATGTTTGGTAATGGAAAATCACCTTTCAGACATGCCTTGTTCATGTCATGAAAGTCTTCACATATTTTGATATGGCCATTGGGCTTCATGATTGGTACAAGATTAGACACCCACTCTAGATAATCTATTGGCCTAATGAAGCTGACATCAAGGAGCTTTTTCAGTTCAACTTTCACTAGTAATGCGATCTATGGGTGCATCTTTCATAGTTTTTGCTTGATTGGTTTGGCATTTGGTAGCAGTACTAGGTGATGTAAGACAAATTGTGGGTCAAGCCCAGGCATATCAGCATATGACCAGGTGAAGTTGACTTGTCATTCCAAGAAGAAATCTTTTAATTCAAGATTTTCCTTTTCTATGAGTGACTTGGCAAAGTGAATGATCTTGGGCTTTCTTCGGTGCCAAGGTTGGTTTCAATAGTTGTTTCTACCAATAGTGGCAATTTTTTTTGTGTGATAGGAAACACTTCTAGCCCTCCATCCTTGGGCACCTCAGGGAGGTTTTCACCCTTAGATACATCCTTTATTTTTACTTTTGAATGATCTAAGGGCGTCTTTCAGTTTTCACCCAGAGACCTATTTTTTCTTTTTTACTTTCTCTTTTGTGACTATAAGGTGGAGTGGATTCTCCAAAGTATGCAAAGTTGTCCAAGTCCATGATGTACCCAAATTTATGATCCCCAAGAGGTAAGCCTTCACGAAGACCCATGAACTCAGCTATCACTTCGTCATTCTCAAATAAATCTAAGCTAGGTGGATCTTGTTGGTCCCAGTCGATTAGTTTAGGATGGACTAATGGTAAGCCATCATTGGTGTTTAGATAACTCATGATCATGGGAGGCATGGTACAAATGGAAGTGTTATCAGGATCCCAAAAGATACCGATCCATGTGGCCCCTTTGGGGAGGTTGGGTGTGGATGATTTGGGTAAGTCAACTGTGGATGATTTAGGCTCAGGTTCAGGCATGTCCCTTGATGTCTCAACTTGTCTGGAACTACTCGTCTCCCCTTTTAGAAGTAACTTGGTATGTGGATCCCTATCTCTTTGCGAGGTATATCCTAACCCTTTATTGTGTGGCCGTATTATTGGTTGAAGAGGCTCAGTTAGTCCATTTTCGTTAGGTCCAAGTCCACTATGCCAATCATATCCTTGTTTTTTGACAAATTCATATCCTTTGTTGTATTGTTCTACGAGCAATTTGATGTGTTCACCCTCTTCTTCTTCTTCATTATAGAGCCATGTGGATATTTCTTCACTAACATCTTCTTTGTTGAGTTTGCCCCACTTTGTGAATGTGGTGGGACTAGTTGAGAGAGTTTGCTTTGGTAGGATAGGACTAGGTTTTCCCTGAGACTTAAGTGATGCAAGCAATTTTCCAATGTAGTATGACCATTCCATCTTGTACTCACCGCATCCTTTGTCTTAGATTTGGACTTTGGGGCTGATCGGTGGAGTGAAAGTGGTAGTGGATTTGGATAATGTAGATGGGTCAACATAATTAGATGAAGTGAATGGTGAGATTCCCCTATTTATATGCACCTAATGTTGGGATACCTCTCTTAGGTGGCTACAATATTGAAAGACATCAGGATCACATGGGATGGTAATTTCCATGTCATTATAAGAGAACTTGATGCACTGATAGTAGGTAGAAGGGATGGCCTTCATGGTGTGAATCCATGGTTGACCAAGGATGAGGTTGTATGGTAGTTTGGTATCCAAGACATGGAATACGGTGTCTTGTGTGGCAGGTCCAACCCTTATAGGTAGGGTGATGAACCCCTTAGACAAGCATTCAGTATCGTCATATGCCTTGATGATGATTCTTTTGGTTGGATCAACACAAGCCTCAAAGTAGCCCAATGTTATTACCAATTTTTAAGGACAAATATTCAATCCTACTCCATCATCTACTAGGACTCGTCTGATTTTATGCTTATTTATGAAAAATTCAAGGTGTAGAGGATCAGTGTGGTTGGGGTGATGTGAAGGTAAGTCACGTTCTGTGAAGGACACATTGTTCATAGTGGCTAAGTGTCCCACCATGGCCTGGAATTGGTTAACATTTAGGTTAGTGGGAATAGAAGATTCTAGGAGTGCTTTGTCCAGAATGGCCTGATGTTTAGGTGAAAGGCGGAGCAATTCGAAGATGGATATCTAAGCCAGGGTCTTTCTTAGATGGTCCAAAAGGTTATATTGGCCTTTGGGTTGTGGAATGGATGTATTTATATGGTTAGTGAGAGCACTTTGCAGTGTTATCTTAGCTTTTCAGGTGGTCATGGTGCACTCTGGATGAACTTTAATGGTAATCATGGAAATGTTGTTATTGTATGTGTGGATGCTATTAATGGTATAACCATAAGCAACGTTATTGTAGTTAACACTCTCATGTAGTTTGGTTCCTAATGTAGAGGCTTTTCCTGATTCATGATTTTACAAAGTGTCAGTAAAGATGGTATGATCAGTGTTGGAGGAACCAACTGGATGATCTATGCCTACAATACCCCTGTCAATGAAGTCCTAAAAGATGTTTTTCAATTTGTAACAATTTGACATCTTATGACCTTTGATTCTATGGTAATCATAGAAGTTGATGTCATTCCATGATGGAGGTTTGAAAGCCAGGTCATATTGTCAAATTTCTGGCAATTGGATAAGGTTGTTTTGCAATAACTTCTATAAAATTGATTCAATTGGCTCTGTCAAAGGTGTATAATTGTGTTGGGGTGTGTTATTCCTAGGAGGCGGTCTCTTTTGATTATTTTGAATTGTGTTTGTTGATTGTTGTTGTGGTGGTAGTTGTCATCATTGTCGTCATTGTTGTTGTTGTTGTTGCACATGCGGTTAGTTGTTTGTTACGAGGGGTGGTTGAGGTGTGATAACAGGACCAGCCCTAAATGCCTTGGCATCTACCACCCTATCATTGGTGACGTTCTTATTTCAAGCCCAAGTCTTGTTCTTGTCGTAAGGCATGTTTTGGGTATTTTGTTTTTTATTAAAGATTTTTATTGTGCCTTTGGCAATAAAAGCTTTTTTGATGGCTGTCCCCTTCTCGACCACTTCTCCAAAGGAGGTGCAACAATGGATTTGCAATTGATGCATAAGCTCTTTGTTGAGATTTTCTAAAAAGATGGGCACTAGCTGATTCTCAGGAATGTGACAAGGGCATTTACTTGCTAGGCCCCTCCACCTTTGAAAGAAAGAGATAAAGGTTTCTCCATCCTCTTGTCTTGTTTGGCATAAGGTGGCAATGTTTACATCCATCTCTATGTTGTAGGAAAAGTGTGATATGAATTTGTCTATGAGTTCAATCCATGTTCGTATCCTTGTGGGGAGATGTAGGAACCACTCAAGAGCTTGGCCTATGAGGCTCCTCGAGAAGAGTCTCATCAAGTAGGTATGATCATAAGCGAGCTTGAGACAAGCAATATGGAACTCACGTACATGTTCAATAGGATTCCCCTTTCCCCTATATTTGTTAATGTTGGGCATAGTGAAATTTAGTGGAAAGGAGGCATGTAAATGTTTTTGTCAAATGGGTATGGGCATAAGTCCTCCATAGAGTATGGTTTCTTTATCCCTAAGACTTGTAAGCTTGAGAATTGCTATTTTATCTTATCCAACTCTTGGGTGAGGGCTTCGATGGGTGTGTTAGCAGTGTTTGTGATCATGTCTAGGTAAGGGTTCGTCATGTTATAGGTTCCCATGTTGCCAATAAGTGGGTTAGTGTGGGTATTGTAGTGAGTAAATTATGGTATCGTGTTTTGGTTCTAGTTGTTGGCTATGAAGGAGATGTTAGGGTTGATGTATCGATAATGGTATGACATACCTATGGTATTGAGGTTTTGAAATGAAATGTTAGGATCCACTTGTTGTTACATGGGATCGATATGAAAGGCATTAATCACATTATTATTAATCCCAAGTGGATCTATGGGGTTTGAGTTGACATAGGATGTACCCATACCTTGGCTAGCTATGTTGTTATGTTGGTTGAGGGGGTTGGGATTGAGATTGTTTGTGTTGGAGTTACAGTTGGACCCAAAGTTCATGTTCACACTTGACAAGGTATTAACTCCTTGGGTTTGGGCTTGTGAGGTCACAATGTGTATTCTTCATGTTCTCTTAGCTTGACCTTGAGGATTTGCAGAGAAAATAAAAAGATTTTATGTGTGAGTCATGGCATTTGTGTTATTATCCTTGATTCGTGTGATAGATTCATGTGAGGTTTGTCCTTGAGGTATGTTGACATGTTCTTGGGTCTGATTTGTAGGACTAGAGGATGACGCATAGCCTTGACCTACCATGATGGCATTAGTGGGTGTTACTACGAGGGTATTTATGTCAACACCTTCAGGAAGTTTAGTTCCATTTTGCAAGAGGTTGACAAGATAGCTTTTTGGATCTATGGCAATCATTTCATATAGGATCCTCAATACTCTAAGATCTTGTGATACAGCCTCAAGGACTTCGAGTGTAACCCCGGGTTCGTCATCTTGCAAGAAGAGATTGTCAAAGGGGTTCCCCATGTTTTGGTTGGGTTGTTCATTAGGGATGTTGCCAAATCTCATTGTGTTGGTATGAGGATCTATGGATTGTTCTAAGGTTTCTTCTCCCTTTATTTTTCTTTGCAACTGTGTTTCAACCATAAAATACCTTGCTAGTTTTAAAATGGTGGGAAAATGATCTTTATCATAAGGATGAAATGAAATGTTTTTGTGTTTTGGGTATGTTTTGGATAAGATAATGCAAGGTGAGAATGCTCTTATGGAATGTATTAAGGATACCTAATGATGCTAAGGATGAAAATGCAAGGATATTTTTTGGTTTTTCCTCAAGTTGAAGATGAGTGTATGCTATGAATGCGGTTAAAATGGTTTATGCAAAATGGGGGTAGAGATATGTTTTTGGTATTTTCTTGGGATATTTTACAGGGATGCAACTATGGTGATGCAATAATCTAAGGCAATTATGCCTAGACTATAGTATGTAAGGAAAGCATAGGTGCGGAATACAACTTTCCTAATGTCAATTCAAAGGGGATAATGTAGACAGGTAACATTTAATTCAAATACATAGATGAACACACCAGAAAATATAGAATAAACATACAGGATAATAGAGAACAACACCAGATGTACGTGGGAAAACCCTTTCGGGTAAAAACCCACCACCACAAGAGAGATAATCTTTATTTACAGTAAGCTTAGAAAGATTACAGTAAAGATCCCAGCCTTCTTGCTCAAGTATCGATTCTCAAATCATATGCATAGTTCACTTCACCTGTACATCTACAGAATGAATAGTTTGATTGAATCTCATCATCAATCAGATGACCTCACCAAATCTGTATATATTTATTACAGTCTTCAAGAGAAAAACTATTTTTAACTTCTACCCTAACTATTCATTTCAACTAATCCAACATCTCTATCTTCCAACCGTCGTAACTATTCATATTCATGTGAGACCTTTAGTCCCACATTTACCAGCTCAAGTTTGATATTCAGGTTTATATACCTGAACACATTGTAAGACTATCATCAGCAATTTTGTTGCCGATTATGCCAGTCTAAGTCTCATTGGAATAGCCCAATCCATTGGAGACCACTCCACCATTCACACTGATAGTTCCTTGTCCCACTGATGCCCAAACCTTCATCCTTCATCGGTGTAACAGAAGACTATCGGAGTAACTGCCATAGGCTTAGCTGATGCCCAACCTTATGCTGATAGACATATCACATCAGTATGACATAGATCGATCAGATAAGCTAAAACATGTCAACCTAATAGAGCATATCAACCTGACAGCTTGCCCTTCATCGGTGTAACCTTCCAGATTGCCCAAAGACTCTTCGCTTCTGTCGACACAGAAAGTCTACCCGATAGACAAACCACCATCGGTGAGAGTAAAGCGATCGGTGTAGCATTAACAAAGTCTGTCGATGCTCTAGTGTGGCCGATGACCAAACAACTATCAGAGAGACACTATCCATCGGTAGAACAAGTTAAGAGTTTGCCAACTGTTCAAGTCTTGCCTATGAATGACTGAGGTTCCAAGTAGTAACTTGAGACATTAGGTCTCTTCAATCTCCCACTTATCGAAGAGATTACTGCTACCTCTTAATCCTCATTTGATTACTGAGAATTATGGGCCCGAAGACCCATTTCATCTGAACATCATTTGAACTTGGTTGTGCTCATTGGTTTAGTCAAGGCATCTGCAACATTATCCAAAGTATCAACCTTTTCCAACTTTACCTTTTTGTCTTCCACCATATCATGAACAAAGTGATATTAGACATCAATATGTTTTGTCCTAGCATGAAAAGTAGGATTTTTTGCCAAACAGATAGCACTTTGACTATCACAATGCATTTGTATCTGCCTTGCATCAAAACTGACATCAGAACACAACCTCTTCAACCAAATGGCTTCTTGGCATGCACGAGTAGATGCCATGAACTGTGCCTCTATTGTGGACAAAGCGACTACAGCCTGTCGCTTGCTCATCCAACTGATAGCACCACCATTTAACGTGAATACATATCCACTGGTGGATCTTCTACTGTCAATGTCTCCTGCCAATCAGAATCAACATTTCACTAAATACTGATAGATTTCTAAGATCCAACTGAGTTTCCATGATAGAAAATAGCATAATCAGAAGTTCCCTTCAAATACCTCATGACTCTCTTCACAGCATCCCAATGTGATTTGCCTGGATTTGCCATAAATTAGCTCAAAACTCCCACTACCTAGGTAATGTCTAGTCTAGTACAGACCATTACGTACATTAAACTTCCAATAGCACTTGCATAAGGCACTTTTTTCATGTCGTCAATTTTATTCAAAGATTTTGGATGATCTTCAATAGATAGTTTCATTCCCTACAAAACTAGAACAACTAACTGTTTGCAATTAGAAATATTAAATTTATTAAGAACATTGGTAATATACTTTCTCTGGCTGAGCCAAAGCTTTCTATTAGATCTGTCCCTTTTGATTTCCATTCCCAAAATGTACTTCGCTACCCCCAAATCCTTCATTTCAAATTTTAAGGACAACTGAGATTTTAAATCTGAGATCATCCCCTTACCATTGCCAATGAATAACATGTCATCCACATACAGTACAATTATAAGAATATGATCACCATTAGTTTTATAATAGACACAATTATCAAATTTAGATCTCACATATCCCAAAGATAAAACATATGTATCAAATTTTTGATACCACATTATAGGAGATTACTTCAAGCCATAAAGAGACTTTTTAAGTATACATACCAGATGTTCTTTACCTTTTACCATAAAATACTCTAGCTGGGACATATAAATTTCTTTTTCAAGGTCCCCATGAAGAAATGTTGTCGTCACATCCATCTGCTCAATTTCAAAGTCATACACTGCTGCAAGTGACAACATAAATCTGATGGATGTCAACTTAGCTATGGGAGAAAAGATTTCTCCATAATCTATAGCTTCCTTTTGAGAATACCCCTTAGTAACTAATCTTGCCTTGTACTTTTCAATACTACCATTTGGACCATATTTCTTTTTAAATACCCACTTATAGCCCACAGGTTTTCTACCTTCAGGCAAGGGCACCAGATCCTAGGTTCCATTTTTCTCTAACGATGACATTTCATTATCCATGGCTTCTAACCAAGAATCTGAATCTGGTAAACTAATGGCTTCTTTCATAGTCCTAGGTTCATCAGTATTAGTAAGCAAAGCATAGGCACAACTTTAATCAAGTACTGAAAATCCATACCTATCTAGTTGTCTTCTTTCACGTGTAGACCTCCTCAATGTTTGAGGTACAGGTTCAGGTTCTTGCTCTGGATTTGAATCTTCAAAGCTACTCAAACTCACATCTGAATCATCTGCAATTGGTGCTTGTTGTTCCTCTTTTACAGGGGTCAAAGGAAAATTAACAACACTCTTTTCTTTCTTCTCTTCTGTCTTCTCTGACTAAGAATTAATAACCAAAGGTTTCAACTCTTTGAAAATTACATTCCTACTGTAAATTACTTTTTCAATTTTAGGATTCCAAAGCTTGTACCCTTTAACACCAACTCCATAGCCAATAAAGATACATTTGACTACCTTGTAATCCAGCTTAGATCTTTTTACCTCAAGAATATGAGCATATGCCTTATAGCCAAAAACATGAAGATGTCTTAGAGAGGGTTTCTTTCTAGACCATGCTTCCATAGGCGTCTTATCAACCAATGCCAAAGTAGGAGAATGATTAAGCAAGTAACAAGCTGTAGCAACTGCCTTAGCCTAGAACATTTGTTCAAGACCAGCATAACTTAACATACTTCTTTCTTTCTCCATCAATGATCGATTCAACCTTTCAGTAACTCCATTTTGCTATGGAGTATATGGCATAGTCTTATGCCTTTTTATTCCATGATCAAGACAAAATTTATCAAAATCTGCATTGCAATATTCACCACTGTTATCCATTCTCAAACATTTTATTTTTCTACCAGTCTGATTTTCCACAAGATTTTTAAAATCTTTAAATTGACTGAACACTTCTGATTTATTTTTCAAAAAATATATAAATGCCCTCCTTGAATAATCATCAATAAATGATACGTAGTATCTTGATTTAGACAAAGAAGGAACATCAACTCGACCAAAAACATCAGAATGTACATAGTCCAGAACACCAGAAGATTTGTGAGAACTAGAGTAAAAAGAAACACGGTTCTATTTTCCATATATGCAATGTTCACAAAAATCAAACTCCAGATTACTATCAATCAACCCATCTACCAAGTTTTTGTTTTTCAAGGTTTTTAAACCTTTTTCACCTATATGACCAAGTCTATGATGCCAGAGCATTGTTTTCTCTACAAGAAGTTTAACTTCCATAGAGTTTGCATCATCTGTTACAATAGTAGATTTTTTAGATTTTACAAAGACATTATTATAGCACATTGGTTTAGCATCTAACCTATACAAAGTTCCAATGCGCTCACCCTTTGCTAGTACAATAGAACCTCTAGTCATCTTACAACCACCATTCACAAAAGTAACTTGCACTCAAACATCATTAAGCTTACTAACAGAAAGTAAATTTTGAGTGAGACCTGGTATGTGTAGTACTCCATTCATTCCCTTTATTCTGCCATCCAAGAATAGGATTCTGACTCTTCCTCGGCCAACAATTTCTAGTGTCGAATCACTTGCCAGGAACACCTTCGCACCAGCATACAGTTCATACTTAGTGAACCATTCTTTGTGAGATGTCATATGAAAAGATGCTCCTGAATCCACCAGCCATACATCTTTAGATGTAGGCATTGCTAAGGAAGCAATGAAGGCATCAGCATCAGTCTGAGAAGAATCGGTGTCAGAGAAGTTCTTCTTCTTCTTTTTCTCCTCTTTGCAATCTTTTCTGATGTGTCCTTTCTACCCATAATTCCAACACTTCACCTTGGACTTTTTACCAAGAGATTTCAATCTCCCCTTTGATTTGGACTTAGACTTCTTGTCCTTCTTCTTGTCTCTTTCCTTTGATCTACCTCGAACGGACAAGGCCTCTTTGGCCATCTCAAAAGATTTCCTCTACATCTCTTTAGATAACAGAGAGGCAACAACTTCTTTAGTTTTAAACATGGTTGTTGTACTTCTAATAGCCATCACAAGATGATCCCATGAGTTAGGTAAGGAACACAACAAAAGCATACAGCGGTCCTCCTCTTCTATTTTTACACCTACAGAAGTCAACTGTTCAACAATCATATTAAATGAGTTCAGATGGTCTGTTACAGATGCTCCTTCATCCATCTTCAGAGAGTACAACTTCTTTATGAGGGAAAGTTTATTCACCAAGGACTTGCCCTGATAAATATCTCCCAACTTCTTCCACAAAGTGTTTGCAGTCTTCTCCTCATGGACGTTCAACAGAATAGAATCCGCTAAACTTAATCTTATCAGTCCTCTAGCTTTCCTATCTACTAGATCCCAGTCTTCTTGCTTCATGCATAAAGGTTTAGTCCCAGACACAGCAACCCAAAGATCTCTGTCGACCAGCACATCTTCAAACTTAAGCTTCCACAACTCAAAGTTTGTGCCATTGAACTTTTCAATGTCTATTTTTCCTAATGTACTTGCCATCTTATTTAACAAATAGACCTCTACAAAACTCCCACTCATAGAACTGACACAAAAAACCCAACCTACCAACAAGGATAACACAACTAGCCAAGCTCTAATACCACTTGTAAGGAAAGCACAGGTATGGAATTCAGCTTCCCTAATGTCAATTGAAAGGGGATAATGTAGACAGGTAACATTTAATTCAAATACACAGATGAACACACCAGAAAATATAGAATAAACATATAGAATAATAGAGAACAACAGCAGATGTACGTGGGAAAACCCTTTTGGGTAAAAAACCCACCACCACAAGAGAGACAATCTTTATTTACAGTAAGCTTAGAAAGATTACAGTAAAGATCCCAGCCTTCTTGCTCAGGTATCGATTCTCAAATCATATGCAAAGTTCACTTAACCTATACATCTACAGAATGAACAGTTTAATTGAATCTCATCATCAATCAAATGACCTCACCAAATCTGTATATATTTATTACAGTCTTCAAGAGCAAAACTACTTTTAACTTCTACCCTAACTGTTCATTTCAACTGATCCAGCATCACTATCTTCCAACCGTCACAACTATTCATATGCATGCAAGACCTTTAGTCCCACATTTACCAGCTCAAGTTTGATATTTAGGTTTATATACCTGAACACACTGTAAGACTATCGTCGGCAATTTTGTTACTGATGATGCCAGTCTAAGTCTCATCAGAATAGCCCAAGCCATCAGAGACCACTCCACCATTCACACCGACAGTTCCTTGTCCCACTGATGCCCAAACCTTCATCCTTCATTAGCATAATAGAAGACTGTCAGAGTAACGGCCACAAGCTCAGCCAATGGCCAACCTTATGCTGATAGACATATCACATCGGTATGACACAGATCGATCGGAGAAGCTAGAACATGTCAACCCGATAGAGCATATAAACTCGATAGCTTGCCCTTCATTGGTGTAACCTTGTAGATCACCCAAAGACTCCTCACTTCTGCTAACACAGAAAGTCTACCTAATAGACAATCCACCATCGGTGAGAGTAAAGTGATCGGTGTAGCATTAACAAAGTCTGCCGATGCCCCAGTGTGGCCGATGACCAAACAACTATCAGAGAGACACTATCCATTAGTAGAACAAGTTAAGAGTTTACCGATAGTTCAAGTATTGTCGATGAACGACTGAGGTTCCAAGCAGTAACTTGAGACATTAGGTCTCTTCATAGTAGAGGTTAATGATTTTAATCTTCCAAAAGTTTAGCTCCAATAGGATACAATTGTCTACTAGTGACTTTCAAAGTATTTGGTTTTATCAAGACCTTGGAATTTTTATGTGGGAGAAATGGTTGGATTAAAGTGAGCTCATGAGTGTGAGAATTCAATTTTGGGAGATGGACCCAAACTAGTCAAGTGAGTATTAGGTCCAAATGATTGATTGAATGAGAGTGATGTCAAGGTCTTTTAATCCAATTTTGTACTTATGAGGTAGTCACACTTCGACGGTTTCTCCTTATGTTTCAACTTAGGAAGATTAATTATTTGGAATCCTCTATAAATATCTAAGGTTGAAATCCTAAGGTTGCCTAAATGATATGGTGAGTATTGGAAATGAAGTCTAATCCTAAATGGGCTTCTATATGCAACTAAATCCTAAGAGATTAAATGGTTTGCATATGAATCCTAAGGGATGAACACTAACAGGTTTCAAATGTCTTTGAAATGGTTGCAGTTGAATTTTGATTGGGAGAAAAATATCACAAAGGTTCCCCTAAGGTTTCCAATTCATTCTCAGGTGTATGTGTCACACTGTTTCACTGACGTGTTGTAGAACTAGGTGGATTCATCTGACTATAACCTATGTGTTTCACTAATTAGCTTATGCATTTTACTATTCAATAGAGGCATTTTATTATTTAGCAGATGCATCTTACTCAGTCTTATGTGTTACAGAAAGTTCCCTATGTGTTTCATTGTTTGGCTGATGCGTTTTGCAGTTTCAGCAGATCTAAAATCAATTTTTTTCTAAGTCTATTTGATGGTTTTGTGAAAAATTAGAAAGCACATCAGACATGAAAACACTCAGCAATTAGTTTTGTGGTTGTGTCTCTTATTTTTTTGAAATTTTGTGAGCAAATTTTGAAAGCACTTTAGAAGACAAGCACAACCCTAGGACTAGGCAAGGACTATACTTGTTGAGTTCCCACTTGGATTTCTCCAGCCGCACTTATTTAAAAAGGATAACCTAGAAGCTTGGTGGCACTAGCTCCCCCTTACAATGCACTCACTTCTTGAGCACACCAAGCTTCGAACCCCTCAAGACCCTAAGATCTCAAGAAGTTTGTTATCTCTACTCTAAACTACGAGATTGTGGGACGGCTCTAGGGGTCTATCTTCCGACCCCCTGCATCAAACAAGTAGAGGGCTTTTAGCCACTACACAAAGGTTTATAGTGAATATCTGAGGGACTGGCACCTTATGAGTGTCTGGTAAGCCACTAAAGGCTTTGAATAACCCTACTAGGAGTTTTAATATACACAAAGGTACACCTCCTTTAAAGCTCGCATTGTACGGTAAGCATGAGTACCAATTTGGACTTGGCTTTCGCCTTATCCTAATTTGTATAGCAGACTAGATGAAAGTACCGCTTCGGGTTGTAAATGAGTTCTCCTTATGGATGTGTCTCAAGAGCAGGCCCACTCTAAAGGGTAACAAAAGCAGCACAAGTAAATGCTTTTAATCCCCAAGTTCGTACTAAGACACGAGGGGAGAGCATACACATTTACTTGGTCACACTCACATGGGGGTTCTTTTGATTGTATCTTTTCTTAAGTGTGGTGTGATTTCATGTAAGTGAAGTGGAGAGTTTTTTTATTACCAAGATCACCAATTGGTGCAAGGGAAGAGCATATACCTTTCCACTACTCTAACAAAAAATCACCAAACATGGCAAGCAATGATGCAATCTTTTTTTTTTTTTCAAATGAGTGAGTATGCAGGTTAATTTTAAGCCCTAATGAGTGAGAAAATACAAAAATTATGGTTCGTTTTAATCCAATGCATAAAAATGCAAAGTTGTTCTTTTTATGCCATGAAATGTGAACAATGCAAGGCTGTGGTTCTTTTTATCCAATATGAATGAGGTTGATTTTAGTCCCAAATGAGTGTAGATAGAAAACAAGATTGTGTTCTTTTTAACCTAAATTGAAAAAGTTCTTTAGTCTAATCAACACACACATTCATGAAAAAAGAAAACCCTAAGTAACAAATCTTGCTAAATGGAAATGTTTCTCCAATGCCACAAGTTGCTAATCAAAAATTAGTAACAGAAAACCCTACCCTACTGTTCAAAATAGAAAAACCTGAATGAAGAATATTTTAAATTTTTTTTTGCTTTTATACCAGTCGCATGCATCACACAGAGCATAAATGGTGCACTGTCAGGCTTATGTATTTTAGAAACCAGCGCAAGTGGTGTACTATTATGTATATGTGGTGTAGTCAAGTGTAGGCAGTGCACTAAGTAGCTTATGCATTGCAAAAACCTGCACAGGCATCAGACAATACCTATAACCAGAATTTGATAGAAAACCCTAACCATCAAGTTAAAAAAAGTAATGCATGAACTAATATCAAACCCTAGGGCTGTAAGGTTAGTTCCTGGATGCCAGGAAGATGGAGGACTTTCAAGCATTAACAAGATTTACCCAAATTGTAAAGCAATGAAGTATAAACCCTAGATAGAAAGCTTTATAATGTTTAAACCCCTAATGCTTAAAAAACCCTAATGACTAATAAAACCAGAGAATAATCTAAGCAAACAGAGGTTTTAAAACAAGTTAGAATCCTACAAAACAAATTGGGTTAGGGTTATTAAAAATTAAAAAAAAAGATTCAAGCCCTAAACACAGGCATATACATTGAAGAACCCTTCTTAGGTGGTGTAGGTTCGGTGCAGGCCTCACACCGTATGACTCAAATGTCACACGAAGGAGCGCATGCATAACACTGATCAACTTATGTGTCGTACAAACCTACAAAATGTAAAACCCTAAATTCGTGTACTGTATGGTCATTCATGTTAGGTTCCCCAGTTGTGCTCAGGTAAAAACTCTACTAGAGTCCTAGAAATAGCAAATTAAAACCCTAACTATGCAATAGAGAACTTAAACTACCTAGAATATAAACATGCAAGCATGAAAGCAAGAAACCCTAGGATATCTAATGCATTTCCTCCATTGTTGCTATCTAACCTAGCTATGATGTTGCACTCAAACTTGCAACTCTACAAATTGGATGAAAGCTCCAGTGTTGACAATGGCAGAAGTCAAATTCTCAAGTGGTGAGGTGAAAATGAGAGGGTAAGAGTGGTTTTATAGAAGGTGAAATGGGAATGGATGGCTGAGATGGAGAGTTGACTTTTGGGCTAAGATCAAGGGCTGAGAATGTTTTAGGGTTTCTAGCCACAAGAAGACAAAAGGTAATTTTTAATTAGAGGAAATAGTGAGGTTGACCATGTTTTAAAATTAAATAAATTGTAGTGATTTATTTAATTTTTGTGTGAGGAATGGGTATTGTGTAGGAATTAAATTAAATAAGTGGGAACTTATTTAATCTAGAACAAGGTTGATAATTTAAATAAATGGTATTTATTTAAATTAAACGATGATATGGGTATTTGATTAGTGAATAATTAAATAATAATTAAATTATTTAATTATAGAGGAATTTAGAAGAAGTCAGCTGAAATAACTAAATAAATGAAATTTATTTAATTAAAAAAGTGCAAGAGGGAAGGAATTAATTAAATAATTATTTAATTAATAGAAGAATATGGAATTAAGGTGAAATATGCGTGCAAATATTGTTCGCAGGCCCAGGACATTTTTAAGTGTCTACATTGAGAAAGGAGAAAGTTTAAACTTAGATCAAGCAAACACTATGTTGAAGCAAAACAAAGGTAACCAGTTCAAGAATCAAAGATGAAGATCTAGAAGACCTCTGATTAGACAGTCAAGCACTCAAAGGCTCCCATCTTTCAATGGCCATTGTTTTAATTGCAATAAGTTTAGTCATAAAGCTACCTAGTGTAGGAGTAGAGTAAATCAGAATGTTCCATCATTCTCTGGTCAATGTTTCAATTGCAAGAAAATTGGTCATAGGTCAAATGAATGCAGAAGTCTAGTAAGAAATGGTCCTTACGATGCAAGGAATACTCAATTATTCAATGGAAAGTGTTTTTCATGCAATAGATTTGGACATATGGATAATCAATGCAGATCAAATACAATCAATAGAAGGAATCAAGGACAAAGGAATGTGGTATGCTACAATTGCAATAAGTTTGGACATGTTGCAAGATTCTGCAGAAGCAAGATTGTAAAAGGAGATTACCCTACAGAGAAGAGGAAAACAGAATAGAGAGAAGACAAACTCAAGAACAAGATAATATCAAGGATGGATCCACACCAGTTTCTGGTTTAGATACTTCCTCAGGGAAGTGAATTGTGATCTCTGGCTTAAGGGAGCTGTAATGAAAATCTTAATCCCCTAGCTAGATAGTTAGCGCTGAGATCCAACACGAAGATATGCTGAAAGGATTCATATGACAGATCTTTTGAAAGAAATTCTAGAAGAAAAGGATCAAACATGAAACATTGCAGAGCAATCCAAATAGGCTACATTCTGCAGAGATGTATTTGATAGCTTTTTAGGAGCATTTATGGTGATGAAGTCAAAAATTAAAAAGGGGCTCATTCAATGGAAAATTCATTCTGCATTCAAACTGTCAAGTTCTAAGGCAAATTGAAGCAAAATTCCAAGTGACTTAGTGATTTCCAAAGAAAATTAAGACAAAACCAAAGAAAACCCTAATTCAAAAAAAGAGGTATTTTTTAGATTCGAAACCCTACTGTGAATTTATTTAAACTTTTGCAAAAGATGGCAACCCCACATGTGATTGATATAACCAAAAGAGCATAGCCAAAATTCAAGAAGCATCCATTCAAATCAACAGAGGTCAATCCAAATGGTGTATTTTCAGAGATTCCATTTAGTGTGATGCATGCAGAGGATGTTAGGGCTTATATACATGTTCCCCTAGAAGAACACAGAGGTAGTCAACTCAAATATCTATATCTAAATCATCTGAGTGACAATAAACTTTATCTAAAGGAAGAATTCAAAGTACTAGAAGAGAAGAAACTTATATACTATATAGATTTCCCAGTTTTTGTGGAAGATGAATGGGTCTAGTATGTCTTAAGATGAATTCATGATGAGTTTATATGGCTCCATCTACATTCAAGATCACTAAAGATGCCATAAGGGCCATCAAAGGACTAAACTCTACCAGCATAGTACCTGTATTAAAGGCTATGAAAAAATGATAGAGTAGTGAAAGCCACCGGAGAAAAATTTGATAAAAGTGCATTGACTATTAGTGATATTGAAGATCATGCAGTTAGATTTGCATCCATACTGATTGGCTATAAGGTCTACTTCACAAACCAGGAAAACTTTGTCTCCGGTACAACCATTTATATTGCCTATCAAATGATTAAGGAAAATGCAAAATATGATCTATGTGAACTACTCTGACAATAGTTAATAGAGAATTTGAAGAAAACAAAAGAAATAAAATACCAATTCAAATTTGGTATGTTGATCTTGTGCTTATTTTTCTATTTTATGAAAGAGTTACCTAGCATGAAGAATTATTTTTGGACTGGAGAAAACCCAGTTGCAGTTCAGATTAGAAACCAATTGAGCAACATAGGTAATATTGATACACAAAACTCAGCCCTATGGGGCTATTTCAAAAATTTATAATATTTAATGCAATCCAGGGAAAGGATCCCTAGATCAGTTGTTGAAAAATACAAGGGCACTATCTACTTTACTATGACAAAAGAACAATTCTTGATGGAAGTCGTTGAGCCTAGAATAGTATGGGTTATGCCAATGGGCTATGAGGTACATGGATAAATATTGGAAAATTATGCCCAACATTATTGCAAATATGTGCCTAATTGGTGTTGTCATTGATGTCAACATATCCTTGTTTCCATTGGTGTCAAATGTATCCTATTTTGTTGCCTATATAGAAGACTAGATTGTTGAGGATATTAAGAAAATTAATGAGGATCAATGTATGCAGACCATATGGCTAAGTAGAGGATTATCTAAAGAAGCTCCAATTAAACTTTGAAGGGTTCACATGATGATTTGAAGAAGCTATGGCCATCTAAGTAGAACTAATTTTGCAGTGTTTAGAAGAGACAAAGTGATAGGAAAGAGGTCCTGATTTTTCTAGATATGTCAAATGATGATCTAGATCTGAAGTCATGTTTGGGAAGTCAGTGTGTATCGTCCATTCAAGTGATTCGTGGTTTGGGGGTCCATAAGCAATCTTTCTAAAGTGACAGTCATGGTAGATAGTGTTCTTGAGATTCTGGAAGAAGATGCAAGTGATTCTGATGATTTGGAGGAGTGCAGATGTTTTTGTTGAATTTAATGTGCTTATGGAAGTCTCTAGATTGTGTGACTACTATGTTGGAGGACCACATTGAAGTTTGAGCTTGTCAGTGAAGATTTCCTTCTTGATGTTGTTGTTCTTCCTAGTCTTGGCTGACTGGATGATTCAAGCATGTTGTGGATGATCTAAGAACATTTCTATGGAGCATGACGTGTTGATTAATGAAGATTTGAGTCCTAATTATGTTTGGCTGATAGATTAGTGATTTGCATTAAGTTAGATGTTTGTAGTGCTAACCTTGATGTTCATTCCAAGGTTAATGAAGTGTATAAATACTTGTTGATGAGTTGAGGAAAATTATCCTTGTGTTAAAATAATATAATCTAAAGAAAGGATCAAAGGCATAATAGAACAGAGGAGAAGTAGAAGAACAAGAGCTATTTTGATGAAGAGTTAGAGAAGAAGCATTTGGGGTAGAGCTGAAGTTTTGTGAGCATTCAATGAAACTAAACTAGGCATGAAGTAGATGTAATTTCTCAGTTAATTCCTTCTATACTAAAAATAAATTATGTAGGTAGTGAGCCTCTCTTTTGAGTAGTGAGATTTGGGCAGTGTCCCTTCTATCTTTCTAAAGTACTTTTAACAAGGTACAAATCTTTGTGGGTTAACCCCCACCGTGGTTTTTCCCTTAAGTGGGTTTCCATGTCAAAATCTTTGTGTCAAGTGTGTTACTTATGTTTCTGCTCATATGTTGTTGATCCATGCTTTAATGTTTATATCATTAATCTGATAGTAAGTTAATAAAGAAGGTTAAAAGTAGAAAAAGTTTATTTTTTGTGATAATTGATTCACCCTCCCTCTCAGTTGTCCAGTATAATTCCAACAATTGGTATCAGAGCTAGATCCTCTAAAAGAATCTTGACCACTTGAGGAGATCTAGGATGTGTTGATGGTGGTTTTAGCATATAGCAACGTAGGTGTGATTGCTAGTTTCACACCTCTCTTAAAAAGTATCCTACCCTAGGTAAGACTACTCCAAGGATAATACAGCTAGGTCTTAGCTTGCTTGGAATCTCTCAATTGGTATGTTCTAGCTGTATTATCCTTGGAGTAGTCTTACTAGGGTAGGATACTTTTCAAGAGAGGTGTGAAACCAACAATCACACCTCCATTGCTACGTGCTAAAACCACCATCAATAGAATTGGTGCTAGAAGGAGGGCCCCTATTTTCTCTCTGCTAAAAAATCAGCAAGTCTAGGGACTAGACAGAGACACACTAGGTCCAGCTCAGCTGGAGAAGAGCTGATGTCCCTGGTAGAATTTAGATAAACAAGAAGGAATCAAGGAATACCCAGGGCAACAAGAGCTCAGTCAAACCTAAGAAATACCACTGTAGCTCCCATTAATCCTCCAAACATGGCCTTCTTTGCAAGAAATAACTAGTCTCCTTTTCTATTCAATGATTACCATGATATGCCCAAGAACCTAGACAAGTTCTATTCAAAATTCAGAGTGAATGATCCAGATAGGACTGCAAATGAGCACATCAAAATCTTTGAATCTAACATGTTTATATTGCAAGTATAGTATGAGGATGTGATATGCAGGTTGTTCCCTTATTCCCTACAGGACGGAGCTTATTACTGATTTGCTAACCTCACTGTAGCATCCATAAATTTATGGTAGAACCTGAAGACTGCTTTTCTGGATAGGTTTCATATGCCCACCACCCCAACTAATCTTTATCTGTCTTTTGTGGAAATCTGTCAAGATGAAGGTGAGATGATAAGTTCCTTTAACAACATATTCCAGAAGGGTTACAGGTGTTTGCAGGCTCCTTACACTGTAGATCAGGCTACTACCCTACCCATTTACTATGCTACCCTAGACAAACTTACCTCCATGTTTGTAAGGAGAGCTAACCCAATCCCTGTTACTTTAGCTCAAGCATATTCTGTTGTTGTCACTATGAGTACCCAGCTGGGGCAAACAACTTCTGGTCCATTAAACCATATGGGGCCTGTTGCAATGTTGAATCAAATACCTATGATAAATCAAGCATTGGGTAATCATACTCCTATGATGAACCCAATTCCAAACCTAGCTGCAACATAAGCCTTAGTAATCCACCTAAGCAATCTAGTAGCTGAAATGCCTCCAGCTAAAATGCCTTTCCTACAGTCTTCAGAAATAGCCAAGACCAAAGAAGACAAAGATGATATCAAAGAGCTGGTTGAGAAAATGAAGAAGCTTACTGCTGAGGTTACCCACCTCAAGAACCAAAATGCTTATCTATAGCAAAGGGGACATAATCAGTAACATTTTTAGAATTAGTAGTACTCTCAGAGTCAAAGTCAGAACTAGTTCCCAAATTAGAATCAGTACCAAAATCAGAACTTTCAACAGAGGTCAAACCGATCCTGGAACACCAGACCAAACAATGGAGGAGTGTCTTCACCCTTAGAAAATTAGAACAATGATACCAGGCCCCTGAGTCGTGTGATGTTAGTTGAAGCTGCTTTATCTACTTGGTGCAAACTGCACAACACGAATGCTTATTCTAAAATAGACTGCCTAGAATTCTAGATTGCATCTAGTATTTTCCATATGGAGATTCAAAATGCTGAAAATCAGGAGACTCCGCCGACAGGATATGAAATTGTTCCTTCTCAAAGGTATGATATTGCCCTAGTTCTTGATAGTTATACATTCCCATTCTAAGATGATAATCAGCCTAAGGAAGAAGAGTCTGAAGAAGTTAATGCATATCAGCAATACAATAAGACTCCTTATAACCTGAGAAGTAGCAAGCCCAAAGGCCCTTTCACCACCTCCATCCCTCTAAATAGCTATCAAATCTCGCCTGACCCAAAAGCTACCAATAATCCTAAACCCCCTAAAGTTCCCCACCAATTAGTATATCAAGGTGTTGCTATTGTTGCAAAAAATTCTAAATGATCTGACGTAGTAAAGATGGGGCAGTATGTAGCTGAAGAACTAAAAAAATGAAGGTCAGTCTTTCTATATATGAGTTGCTTAAAATACCTGAGATTAGGACATCTTTCTTCCAAGATATAGGTGTTGGAGCTAAAACTGATTATGTTCCAAAGGAAAACATCACCAAGGATAACATGGATAAAGGGAAAAAAAGAATACATGTGACTGATGTGGAACAAAAGATGACACTGTATAAAGACAAGAGAGAAAGTCCTCCTTTCCTCTTAACACTCAAGATATTCAATAGGAACCTTCATAATTGTTTAGTAGATTCTTGTGCTTCTACAAATGTAATGCTGCTATCAGTTTTTAAGGCACTTGGGCTCACTCCAGCCAAGTCTTCTAGGAAGGTGACACAGTTAGATAAGACTGAAGTGAATGTAGTGGGTGAGTTAAATAGGATACACATGCAATTGGCTTCTGATCCTAGGGTACAACAGTATATAGATATTCAGGTAGTAGACATTCCAGATTAATATGGCATGCTTTTGAGTAGAGATTGGTCTAGGACTTTGAACAGTTATATGGCAACTGACTTTTCCCACATGTGGCTGCCATGGAAAGGATTGGCAAATCAGATACGTATTGAAAGAGAGCTCAACATGAAGCATATGATCACAGAATACAATCAGCCCAATGAAATTCTATTCTCAGAAGTTGATTTGGGAGTCTATCTTCCACACATTAGTCAGTCAAAAGAAGTCCTCATGCTAAGTTGCTTAAGACCCTCTAAACCACTTATAGAAAGACTGAAGAATACAGAAGTATACATTCAATTAGATGAAGAAGACTCTTCAGAAGAAGAGAAATCTGGGGTATTTGAAGGGTTTCATGATTTCATAGCCAAATTTGCACAAGATCAAACTGTTGTTGGAAAGCAGGTTTAAATGGAGGAGTTACTATTGCCCAACTGGTGTCATATACATGATGCATCTCATTCTAAATTTACTTGCCAACTATGTCAAGAAGCAGTCAAACAAGTGTAAAGACAACTAAAGATCCCCATAATTCTGAAGGAGGTATCAACTGTCAAAAATAAGGAAGAGCTCAAGCCCTCTCCTGATAAGAAGAAGTATGTAAAATAGAACGATAACAGTAAAGACTTTCACTTATGGACCTTAAGATTTGATGGCTCAAGATGTAGACAAGGGTCTAGTGCAGGAGTCAAGTTAATCAGCCCCATTGGGAGCTCTTATTTGGTATCACAAAGACTACAATTTCCATGCACCAACAATGTCACTAAATACGAAGCATTGGTGCAAGGGTTACTGCTAGCACTACAGAAGAAAGTCAAAATTATCTAGGTGTTTCGTGATTCTGAGTTAGTAGTAAAACAAGTAAGAAAACAATACTCATGCAATGATAAGAGGTTGAATAGGTATAGAAATAGAGTCTGGGATTTGATAGAATGCTTCAACAGTTTTAACATTCAAGTGATCCCAAGGAGGCAGAACCATGTTGCAAATGCTCTAGATGAAACAACAAGTACATTAGAGCCAACATCCATGGCAGGACTAAAGAAGTTTTCTAATGAATTTGTTGCTACCCCATCTGTACCTAATAATATTACCATTTTCCAAGTTTTTGAAGATGACTAGCACATAATCAATTTCCTTTCTTCATCTGATGTGTTCACTGCTCAAACAATAGATAAAGAAGAAATGGAACCTGCTAAAATGGATTTAGGAGTACTAAACTTGAAAACCAACACAATCCCATGAGGAATGGTAGAATTGGAAAGACAGTTTGATGCAGATAATTTAGGGACCCAAAGGAAAGAAGGAGAGTCTCCAGGAGGAAAGTATGAACTGTTTAACTTGGGAACAGAAGAAAATGTTAAGAATGTGTTCATTGGGAAAGCCAGTAATGAAGAAGAAAGGACAGGAATCATACATGCATTAAGAGATTACCATGAGGTTATAGCATGGATCTATGAAGATCTAAAAACATATGATACCTCAATCATCACGCACACCATCCCATTGAAGCCAGGAGCAAAGCCATTCAGACAAAGGCAGAGGCCAGTGAATGCTCTGCTGGAACCATTGATTTTCAAAGAAGTTCAGAAGTTGTTAGCAAGGATAATATTTCTAGTCAGACATTCTGTATGGGTAGCAAATTTAGTCCTGGTCTAAAAGAAAAATGGAGAAATCAGGCTTTGTGTTGACTTCCGTAACTTAAACAGAGCATCTGAAAAGGATAATTACCCACTGCCTTCTTTGGATGAAGTATTATAGATTGTTAATGGGTCCTGGATGATGTCATTATTGGATGGATATTCTGCTTATAACCAGGTGATGGTAGAATATGAAGATAGGTTGAAGACGTCCTTCACCTGTAAATGGGGCATCTATGCATACCGCCACATGCCATTTAGTTTCAAAAATGCTGGTGCAACTTTTCAACATGTGATGTTGTTTTTAAGGGTTTAGTTGGAAAATGTATTATCATCTACATGGAAGACCTAATAGTATTCTCAAAAAGGTGAGAGGATCATGTAGCTGATCTAAGAAAGGTTCTACAGTGATGCAAGGATTATGGTATATCACTCAATCCCAAAATGTGCATTTTTGGAGTAACTGAGGGGAAGTTACTAGGACATGTAATATCTAAGCAAGGAATATCTATCGACCTAGACTGGATCCAAGCAATACTCAAAATACCTCCCCCAACCAACAAGAAGGAACTTAAGTCATACTTTGGTAAGATCAATTTCGTACGCAAATTCATCACAGGGTTTGTTGAGATTGTTCGACCTCTCAACACCATGCTGAAAAAAGATGCTAAAATGGATTCGACTCCAGAAGCCAAGGCTAATTTTGCAAAAATTAAACAAGCCATATCCAATGCACCTGTCTTGGTGAGCCCCAATTATACATTGCCATTTCAAATATATTCGTTTGCTTCTAAGTATACTTGTGTTGCAATGTTGACGCAAAAGAGGTCAATTAATGATGAAAGGCCCATCGCTTTCATGAGCACCCCATTGAAAGATGTAGAGCTAAGGTATCCAAATGTGGAAAAACAAGCATACACTCTGGTAAAGGTAGTTAAGAAATTATGTCATTACATCTTGAGAAGTCAAGTAATTGCCATAGTCCCAGATGCAGCAATCAAAGCATTACTGATGCAAGGTGAATTAGGGGAAAGAAGAGGGAAGTGGGTCACCATACTGTAAGTGTTTGACATAGATATTCAACCTATGAAATTGGTAAGAGGCCAAGTCCTAACTAGAACAATGGCTGAAGTAGGACCAGACCTAGTCTCTCAGCAGTACTTGTTGGAAGATGTTTCAAAGGATAAGTGGTACGGAGATATCATATTTTATTTACTCAATCAACGTTGTCCACCACAGCTAAATTTAGTGCAAAGGAGAGCTCTCAAGCTAAAAAGTAGCAGTTACATGATAAAAGGGTTAGTCCTTTACAAGAAGAATCATGAAGGCATCTATCTAAGGTATTTGGACAAGTCAGAGGTCAATCAGGTGTTAACCAATTTTCATGAGAGATTCAGGACAAGTCATGGGTCAGCGCACTTAACAGCTAATTAGGTTCTTCGTACTGGATACTACTGGCCAACTTTGTTCAAAGAAGCATATTCACATGTAAAACCTATCATATATGCCAAACCACTGCACATAGAGAATGACACGCAGCCATGTCTTTGCAACCTGTAGTGGAGGTACAACAATTTGCTCAATGGGGCCTCGACTTTATTAGTATGATCAATTGACCTTCCTCTATAGGCCACAGGTATATTCTGACTGCTACTAATTACTGTACTTGATGGTCTGAGGCAATAGCTTGTAAGCAATGTACCATAGAGGTAGTCACTGAGTTTGTTGAAAAGCATATTATCACTAGATTTGGTTGTCCATTTGCTTTAGTTTGTGATAATGGCTTTACCTTTTCATCATTACGTTTTTCTAACTGGGCATTTGATTATGGGATTACTCTCAAGTTCTCATCTAATTACTATCCACAAGGGAATGGGGTAGCCAAATCAATAAACAAAAATTTGCTTGAGGTTATTAAGAAACTATTGGACAAAAACCCCAGAGATTGGCATACTCAGCTCAGATTCACTTTATGGGATGACAGAATCTAACATAAAGCAGCCTTGAACACATCTCCTTATCACCTAGTCCATTTGAGAATCCCAGTACTTCAATTCATGCAAGATTACCTTGAAATTGATGACCATTCCTCTTGGTTGGCCCAATTACTACATCTTGAAGAGAAATGTGATGCTGCTATATAAAACTTTGCTAAACATCAGGGAGTCATAAAACGATGGTTCGACAAGCAAGCCAAGGTCAAAGCCTTCTGCATTTCTGATTTGGTCCTATACTAGGATAAAGCACATGAGAAGAAAGGAGAACATGGTAAGTTTGATAAACTTTGGTCAAGTCCCTATCAAATTTATGAAATCCTTGGAGACAATACATACCGTCTCAAGAGCCTTATTGGTGAGGAGTTGCCGCTGCCTGTCAATGGCCAGTTCCTAAAGCACTACATCCAGGCCTGAGAGGCAGTCATGCCTCATTTAGTGTACATAGTTAGGGGTTTGTTTTCTTTGGTTAGTTTGGTTTTCCTTTAGTTTGGTTTTGCTTTCTTGCCTTTTCTTTCCTTAGTTGTTAGGTGCTTTGCTTAGGTTAGTAGTCCTTTTGTTTTTGTTTGCTGCACTTGCTTTCCTACAGGGTCTTTATTTTTGATGTGGTGGCAGTCGTGTGGACCTTCAAGTGCTTCTTTGATGGGTGAATAATCGTGAGTTTTCCTTCGAGAAGCCAAGGTTTCCACTTAGTTTTGTTGTGGGGTCCATTATTATGCCAAAGAGTATGGTGTATGTTCATTAGAATAAGTTGTTAGTTGGTGCACCTGAAGTATTTTCTAACCATATATCTTTTATACTTTAAATAATCCTGAAGTATCTAGGTGAGTCTAAGTGATCTTGGGTCAAGTAAAAGGGTCGACTTCTTCTACCACATGCACTATCAATTAAGAAAGAATGCAGGTGATACTAAGTGTTACTAGCCTACATTGGGTAAAAATAAAAGGTGTTTTTCAACACCGAACCCATTATAGTGCAAATAAAAGAGACCACTAAATTACAAATTCTTACAAAAGGTCATGTCTAGAAATGATCAACATCAAATGTCATCATACCAGAAACTTAACTAGTCATTTATCCATTTCAAAGCTTATCAATATTTCAAAATTTGAGCATTTCCTAGTGGTAGAATGATGTCAGCTTTCTAGCTTATCTCAGGGGATCTTGGGTGAACTTAGTTGCCAAAGGATGGGAATGAATACAATTTCACATACTCAGGATTTCAAGATGCGGATGGTTGCACTGGTTAGTGATCTTAGATTCTTTGATAAGGTACCTTGCTTTTTCATTTAATATGTGGGGAACACAGAGATTCTGGGTTCAAACTAAACATTTATCGTTGAAATGCTCAGGAGCATTTCCCAGCAGAGTCGCCATTTGTTATGCCTCGCACACAATCCCCATTCAAAAATGAGGACTCCCCTCTTTTGATTTGGTTTGAGAGTCAATGGATCTTTTCATCTCTTAAGTGATTGAATGGTCAAAATGTATTTTGACTTTGGTTGAAAGATAGTATCATGAAATCACTTCAAAATCTGCTAGGTTGAATCATTATTTGCCTCTTGAAGGCCTTGGAATGACCTTTTGCACTAGATTGCCCTTCAACCAACCTTAGAGCTAAAAAACTGCTTGTCCGACCTTAGCACTAAATTTCTATCTGTCTGACCTTGGTGCTAGATTATCTTCCAACTAACCTGGCACTAAATAACTGTTGTTACCGACTTCAGTGTTGATTGCCTCTTTGATGGACTTTCGCACTAAAAATGACTTTCTCTTACTTGCGCTAACATAAGTGATCACCGACTAAGTCAAATGAACAAGAAAAGCCTGCAAGTTAGATGAACCCGAAACACCCACAAGACTGTACAAATTGAACCTTTAAGTTTAGTGCTAAAAATAGCTTGCTCCAATTAGATCTGACACATCTGATTTCCCCGCCAGATTCGAGCTTAGAGAAAATCGTGCAAACCCTAAAAAATGGCAGACGTACGCCTGCGCATTAATGGTGATTTCACCAGGGGTTAAAAGGGGGTAAATCATGTGTTTTAAATCATTTTATCACATTCAAACAGGATTCTGGAGCTCCATTCTCACCATTGCCGTTGGTCTACCCCAAGCTTGAACCCGTGACTTGCCTGCAATCCAAACGCGCCTTCACATTTAACAGGTAGGGTTTTGAACTCAACTCCATTCTTTAAACTTTCCTTTGTAGACAGTTAGAGTTAGTTAAACGTGAAGTCTTTTGAGAAAATGAGCAATTAAGCGGTTAAATCTTCCTAGACTTATATTTGTACGGTTTTGACTAGGGTTTCAGTATAATGAATTGTTGTTTCTTTTTATTCAAACCCTTGGTTAAGATTTCTTATGGAGAATGGTTTGCCATGAATCACTATAAAACTAAAACTTAGGCAAATTTCTCTTGAAACCTTTGGTTTTGGTGCTAAAATGAGCTCCGACCGACCTGCAAGTTTGTTGATCATTTAATCAGTCAGAGACCTTCAAAAACTGCGCCATGCACCTAGACCCATTTGGTGCTAAATTCTCACTTGTCTGACCTACGTGCCCAAAACACATTTCTCTGACTTGGTCGGAAGAAGCAAATTTCCCTGCAAGCTATGAAATTACCTTTTGCGCTGAAAATCCCTTGCTTTGACCTTGCGCTAAAAGACCTCGTCTCTGACTTAGTTAGACGCCCCAAAATCTCCAGCAAAGTCGATAGTGTCTCAAAACCCCGCTGGAAGAAATATATTAGCCCTACACTAAAAATGATCTTGTCTAACTTTGCACTATAATACTCTCCCATCGACTTGGTCAGTAGCAACCAAAATTCGTGCAAATTAGACACTGCTAAATTCCACGCAAAAGAAATACATAGCATCAATAGGCTTTGCACTAAAATCTCAACCCACCGACTTGACAACTAATAGAGGTCAGTGACCTCTAAATCCTGCGTAGGTCGGTACTCATCAAAACCTACGCAAAGTGCTCAAAAGCATAAAAGGAAGTAAAACCATTGGTCGGACCTGCTTGATTTCCCCACTGAGGTTGGATGACCTTGAATTCAGTGCTTTTCTACCTGAGGGTCAGACAACCCTCAAATTAGCGCAAAACCATGCAAATGACTGATTTTTCAAAGGATTTCAAAGGGAAAGTGTTTAAAATGATAGAGTTAATGTTGTAATGCATGGTTAATGGTGATCTACATGGAATTCTTGCAGCATTGGATGTTTGATTGTATGCATTAATGATGGTTGTTGCAATTACAATAAATGATAGATTTGAATTTCCTTCAAAAGGCATGTTAGTAGTAAATAGCATATTTGCATTAAGATTCATCTGAAACTTAGGAGTAGGTTATAAGATTCCTCAATGTATCAAACTTATAAGGTCTGGTCGTGCAGACTAAATGACTACTCGAGCCCAAGCAATGAAGTACGAGTTCAAATGAATTCCTCCAAAAACTAAGATCCACTCTAGATGGAGTGATGTAGGAGACACAGACCTAGGTCATATAGACCTAGATGACTTTAGATTAAGGATCTTTGGTCCAAAACCAACTCCTAGAGCCAGAGTACTCAGAGATAGTGGTATTGCACAAGCAGCTACCTTCCCTACTTCGGTGCAATGTGCAGAGCTAATGGCAACCTGTGCATATAGATATGACATAATAACAAGAATAATTCAAATAGCCAATGGGGATATCTTGGCTGATTTAACTCCACCTTCTCTAGCCAAAATCTTTGATATTCCTTGGCACAAAGTCATGACTATGCCAGATAAACAAGGATCAAGGGATGCTTATAACAAAGATGTAGAAGGTTGTAGAAAGCACATAAATGATAATTAGGTTAAAAGCAAAAAGTCTGATCTCATTAAGCTTCCCAGAATACTATACAGAAGTGACTTCCATGATGAGATAGGAGACTCAGTAACCTTCCTAAGCAGAATATATGGATTGCCAATAGCCTCCACTTTCGAGGACTGGATGTTTGTCATTATCACTAAAATATTGAAAGGAACTAAGTTCCACTAGGCTCAGATTCTCAGTGACAACATCCATGAAGCCTTCAGCAATTTCAAAGATAACAGGTACTTTAGATGGACATCTTATATTATCTATGCATTGGCAAGAAGGAATCACTATGATGGATTATCCAAGGTTGGTGAGGTCAGGAATGATGAGCAGACTCAGATTAAGGTATATGAATATTACCCACAACTGACCTCATCTCAATCATTGATACACTTCAAAAGGGTAAATGATGCATTCACAATGTATATAGCCAAAATCCTACAGGGTAACACAGCCTTGAGGATTTCTACTGAAGCCATGAATTAAATAACTAGATATGGTAGATGGTACAACTAATTTGAGAAATTTACATACATAAGGGTACAAGGCTTCATTGGGATGGCCTACAGACTCCCCAGGTATCCAGATGATAAGACAGTGCTTCTGGAGCTGTCTAGACAAGTAATCCCTTGTGCTGAGAAGCTTAAACACTTGCATAGAACTAATGTTCAATTTCCCATCAAGTTCGGCAAGGGACTTTATGCATGCCCTTCCTTGGCATCGGCAGAACATTCTGATAAAGAGCTTTAGCTCCTGAATTTGCACTACTACAATGCAAGGGGTCATTTTGATCCAAATAGAGTGATGGAAAGGTTTGTAAGTAAGAAGCTCTTCCACAAGGCGTATATTGAAGACTTTTGGGCCAATTGCCCTGATGATTATGAGGTCATGAAGAAAGCACATGCAAGGCTACCTCTAGATTTTATCAAGAGGTTTCACATAATGGCAGTACCATATAAGTTACAAGATGGTGAAAATGTTATGGATAGAGGACCATGGGAGGCTCAGTACCATCAGCCTATCCCATTGCCAAATTGGGTAAATGCAGAGGAGAGCTCCCTTGATATTGTTATGAGGGAACCAATCAGATTGAGCAAAGCCTGTGTTAGAGCTCGAATGGCTATTCTAGAGGGACAAGGAGTTTAGCTCACTTACACAGCCATGGAATCAGATAAGGGCTCTGAGGGAGAAGAAGATGAACCAATACATGTCACAGATGAGGTAAAGCCACCTGAGAAATAGAAGTCAGATAGTGAAGAACACACATCTCTAGCAGAAAAGGCAAAGAAGATGAATAAGCCATCTATAAGGTCTCCTTAGAAGAAAGATCAACCTCCCTCAACTAGGACAAGGGCTTCTAAGAAAAGAGACATGCCAAGTGGTTTTGGAGAAAGTTCTAAGGCCAGAAGGGCGAAAGTGAAAGAAGTTAATAAAGAGGATGCTACAACCAAGAATGATTCCAATCCTCCAACTGCCCAACCTTCTACCCAAAGTGTTAGCACTACTGTCACAACCCCTGCCGTTTCTACTAGCACTTCTCCTTCCATTCCTCCTTCCTCCACTGCATCTACTTCACCCATATCTTCAGCTTCCATAACTCAAGAAACATCTCCTACCACCTCTCTCACCTCTACCCTTGCTGCTACTTCTTGCTCACTGGCAATTTCTTCTAGCACCCCTAGCAGTCCTATTTCCTCCACTCTCGCTATTTCATACCCTTCCACTACCACTACACCTACATCTTCTTCTTCTTTACCATTGCCTCCCATTTCCACCTTCCTTTCACCCTCTCTTCCTCTACCTTCACTACCCTTTCCTTCATCGCTTATCATTTCTTCCTCCTTATCATTAGTCTTGGCCAACCTGACATAGGCTAGTACACCTTCCTTAGCCATCTCTTCTGCTATCCCTATCTCACAAATACCTACAAATTCATTGGCAATACCACTGTTGCCTAGGATTGAGAAAGTGTGTGTAGAATTGGGGTTGCAAGAACCTCAAACAACATTTGAGGAGGAGAAAGATACATTGGCTGAAGTAAATAATGAAGACTTCCATGAACCCTTAGCCAATGTGGATTTTATTGATATATCTGATAGTCCTCTAGACAAAGATCAAACAGAGGAAGATTTCAAGACTGCACAAGAGAATGTAATAGCAAATCTAGAGAATTTGGCCCAAGAAGAAGAAAAGGAAGAAGAGAAAAATCTAGAAAAGAATGAAGAGCCAAAGCAAGAGCAAGAACCACCCAAAGAGTTAGTTGTAGTTGATAAGGATGGAGCTTTTGAATTAAATAAATCTTCAGCTCCTGAGTGGCGGCAAGGTAGAATGACATATCCTGAGCCACAAGTGGAAGTAATGTAGCTTGATCTGAGTTTGATCCTGTCACAGGCTTAGAACCCTAAGAAGCAAAAAAAGGCTAAGATTCAATCAAGAATCTATAAGAACAAATCAGGATCAAGGATAGCTAAAATAGCAGTCCTGCCAGCTAATGTAGCAAAAGAACAAGTCAGGGTGAAAGATTATATCATATCTATAGTTGATCTAAGACCAGCCACTTGTGCTCAAAGAGTCGATGACTTTAAAGATTTAGTCACATCAATTTTGGAGTAACTAGACAAGGATGAAATGTCAAAGAAGGACTTGAAACAACAAAATGAAGAACTTTGTGCATGCCTCCAATTTTTTATCAAACCAGTAGATGCAGGAGGAGACATAAGGAGAATACCCACTTTCCAGTCTACTGATGAAATGGCTAGATTGGGTGAGGTAAGAACAAAATCCCAAGGTATGGAGAATTGGTTGCTAAATTTTTTTGAGATGGGATGTGAGACCATTAGTGCCTCTACTCAAGCGCACTAGAAACTGGTGGAATTACATAAGAAATGGAAGGACTTGCATGAGGAATGCAATTCTTTTGATGAGTACTATTCACATATGTACCCTTGGATAAAAGGTATAAGAGAATTGTCTACCCAGACTCTTGTTGTAGAGAACATTTTGACTAGGAATCAACTGCCGAAGGCCATTGAATGGTATCAACAACTGCTTTTGAGAAAAGAGACCTTTGAACACATAAAGGAAGCATATAAGCCAGCAGATGAGGAGCTGAGCTCAATTATATACGATATCAATGATTCTTTGAGGGATTGCTGAGAAGAATCCTATGATGATTATACTCCATTTGATATCAAGAAATGTAAAGATAAGTTGCATAAGGTAATTTTTGAAGATGCTACGCTCAGTATAGAGGATAGACTAGACAAGGCAAGTGACCTCAGAGCTGAATTCAAGGCATTTCAGAAGGCAGGGGCAGAGATAGAAAGAATACATAGTAAATTCAATCAGGAACTAGATGTGTTTGACTATCAGATAAATCATTTGAAGGATCCAGACCCGTTCACATTAATCTTGCACTTGATACGTGGTTGACTTATCGCAACAAGCTAGCTAGTGAAGACAAAATTGACTTAGACAAAGAATCTTGACATTATTTTTAATATTCTATAGATGTAGTCCCATCACAATTGTAAATTGCTGTATTTAGGGCAACATGTGACTCTATTTTGTCTTTTTCTTGCTTCTAAAATGTTCTCTTCTATTAATATATTGAGTTGGCTAGTCAAATTGACTAGATTCAAGGTATCTAGAGGCTATTTTTCATCTTTTTCATAGAAGACAAAATGTAATTCAAGAATTGATGTGAGCTATCATAATTATATTTATTGATGTAATCTGGACCATCGGTGTTGAGTTAATCTCCACCGTTCATTTGAAAACTTGGTATGCTACTTTTCTATATAAAGGGCTGCCATTTCCTTTGATTGTAAGAGAAATTTTGATACTGAATTGTTGACTCTATGCCATTTGAAGTAATACAAAGCAAGCTTCTATAGTAATTCTGAGAATTTGTATTTTGTGTTGACTCATTGTGGTTTTCATGGTTCACTTCTTGCTCTCCCATAGTCAGATTAGTTGTGCTTTTGTAATGTTCATGGTTTGCTAAATATTTGATGAATACTCTAAGTCAATACTTTTAGCTATTTGTTGATGGTAAATAGCTGTGTAAAGTTAGTTTGGGCTGATTGTTGTGCTAAAGTTCAATTGCATTTCACAAGTTAAGTTGCACTGCCTATTAGGTATTTAACAAATGAATGTAATCTGAAAATATATTGACTCCCATTGAAGATAACACCATTTTTGCAGCACTATAACACCCATTTTAGTTTGGTAACTTAGGAAGCTGGTTTAAAGTTCTAGAGTATTTGTCTACTAAAGATAACCTACGCATTATGAATGTCACTTAGGATTCTTCTAAACCTTAACCTTTTGCATTTTCTTTAAAAACTACTGTTAGTTGTTAGGATAGGAATTTCAGCAACACTTTATCTTGTTAATCAGCTGAAAATCATAAAAGGGTTTATTTCTATTTGCTACCTCAAACCTGAAGATTTACAGATTGCATGTAAGACCCCTTGTAGGCACAACTAGAACATACAAATCGAGAGATTCCAAGCAAGCTAAGACCTAGCTGTATTATCCTTGGAGTTGTCTTACCTAGGGTAGGATACTTTTCAAGAGAGGTGTGAAACTAGCAATCACACCTGCGTTGCTACGTGCTAAAACCACCATTAACAGGATGTCAACCTACAAGAAGTATAGTCTGAGATTTGATGGAACAAATTACTCTATTTGGAAGAGTCGCATGGAGTGCCATTTGCAATGCATGGGTGAAGCTTATTGTGTGTTAACTAAGGATGAGTATAATCCTCCGGAGAAAGGTCTATCAACTCCAGATGAACTCAAAGATGCTGAAAATAACCTTCGAGCTAAAGAAGCCTTATTGAGTGCCCTGATTGATTTAGAAATGACAAATGTCTTTGGACTAAAAACTGCTCATGAAATCTGGAAGAAGTTGGAGAATCTGTATGAAGGTGATGAATATGTCAAATGTGCCAAGCTACAAATTCTGAGAGGAAAATTTGAAAATCTGAGGATGAGTGAAGATGAAAACATCACAATCTACATGCAAAAGATAAATGAACTTGTGTGTGGTATTAGGTGTGTTGGTGGAAATTTGGAAGAATTAGAGATTGTGGAAAAAGTGCTCAGATCTTTACCTAATTCATACAAACATAAGGTTGCTGCTATAGAGGAGATCAGGACGGTCTCAGAAGTTACAAGAGATCAATTGGTTGGCAAAATTTTAGTTTTTGAATTAAGTGAATTTGGCAATTCTCTTCCTAAGTCTGAATCTGCATTTAAGGCCAGTGTATATGGAAAACAAAGATATGATCCAAGTGAAAGTTCTTCAACAAGATCAAATAGATTTGTGAAGGCAAGGAAGGATCTTGAAGATGATGAAATTAAGACTGTAGATCTTGAAGCTCTTATTGCCAAAAGAATGCCAAGAGTATCCAGTAAATATGAAGGCAAGTTTCCACTCAAATTTTTTTCTTGTAATAAGATTGGTCATTTTTCCTCAAGATGTCTGAAGAGATTTTCAAAACCAAACCCTAATAGATATAAAGGTTAAAAGAAATACTACTATGTCCAAGAAGCTAGAGAAGGAGTCATAGATGATGAATCTAATCATGGAGGTTTCACTGAAAATGATTGGGTGTTCGTTTCTATCAAAGAAGAAGATTCAGTGTTTACTAAATCTGCTAGCTATGCAAATGTGGAAAGTGCCTTGGATGCTCAGGTTGTTGAAAAGGTTGAATGGGTGATTGATAGTGGATGTTCTCATCATATGATTGGTGATAAAAGTAAGTTTGTAAGCTTTGAAAAATATGAAGGTGGGCTTGTGAAATTTGGAGACAATTCAGCTAGTAGAATCCATGGTGGAGGATCCATCTCTTTTGATGGTAAGAATAACACCAATGATGTTTTTGTGTGTGGAAGGGCTAAAGCATAATCTTCTCAGTGTTGGACAGTTGGTTGATAAGGGTTATGACCTCAGATTCCAGGATGGAAAATGTAGAATTTTGGAAAGCTCTGGAACTGAAATTGAATCAAGTACTCAGACTAGAGGTAACATCTTTCATTTAAGTAGTTCAAGTAAAAGTTGCTTGATTGATCATGTGGATCAGAGTTCACTCTGGTATAGGAGAATGTGTCATGTAAATTTTGATAACATTGTTAAGATAAGTTGCACTCAGGCTGTAAGAGATCTTCCAAGACTTGTGAAACCTACTGATAGCATGTGCAGAGAATGTTAATTGGGTAAACATAATAGAATTTCATTCAAGAGTGAAGAATAGTCATCAAGTGGATTGTTGGAACTTGTGCATACTGATCTTTGTGGTCCTGCTAGAATTAGAAGTGTATAAGGAGACAGATATTTCATGTTGATTGATGATTACTCCCAAATGATGTGGGTAACCTTCTTAAAAGAAAAATTAGAAGCTCTTGACAAATTCAAAGTGTTCAAGGTCATGGTGGAGAATGAGATTGGTGTGAAGATAAAGTGTCTGAGATCTGATAGAGGTGGAGAGTTTACCTTTGGTGATTTTGATTCATTTTGTGAAAAGCAAGGAATAAAAAGACAATTATCTGCTCCTAGGCCTCCTCAGCAGAATGGAGTTGTGGAAAGAAAGAACCAAACCATTCGAGAAGCTGCTAGGATGATGATGATGGAAGTAAATGTTCACAAATCTATTGGAGAGAAGCTGTGAGTACTGTTGTCTACACTCTTACCCGGGTGCAGATCAAAGGCAATTCTGGTAAGACTCCCTATGAACTTTAGTTTGGTCATCCTCCTACTGTGAGATATTTCAAAGCTTTTGGTAGTAAATGCTATATCAAAAGAGATGAGGATCTAGGCAAGTTTGAAGCAAGAAGTGATGAAGGAATTTTTCTAGGTTACTCTACTCAAAGAAAAGCATACCAATGCTTTAACAAGAGGTTGAAAAAGATTGTTGAAAGTGCTAATGTCAGAGTTGATGAGAGCAAGGAAGGACATTCCAAGTCTTGCAGATATGATTCAGATAATCAAGATGAAAATCCAAGTCAAGAAAGGAAAGTGCAAACTTAGATTTAGATCCAGATTGATCCAAAAAATCTAGTAATTCAAGAGGATAGTGCAAAAGTTGAAGAACCAGCTCAAGAAACAGAAGTTCAAGAAAATTCTAAAACTCCCAGGTATGTAAGGATGAATCATCCTAAAGATTAAATCATAGGAGATATAAGTAAAGGTGTTCAAACTAGGAGAAGAATTGTTGAAGATCAAGAAAAGATTTGTCTAATTTCAAAGATTGAACCAAAAATAGTAAGTGAAGCCTGCAAAGACGAAAACTATGTAGAGGCAATGGAAGAAGAATTAATGCAAATTGAAAAAAATCACAGTTGGGATCTTGTTTCTAGAACTAAAGACAAAAATGTGATTGGAACTAAATGGGTCTTCCAGAACAAACTAACTGAAGATGGTGAAGTTGTAAGAAACAAAGTAAGGTTGGTATGCAAAGAATATTCTCAAGTGGAAGGAATTGATTTTGAAGAAACTATTGCTCTGGTGGAAAGAATAGAAGCAGTCAGGTTATTTCTTGCATTTGTTTCTTATAAATATTTCAAGGTCTATCAAATGGATGTCAAATCAGCATTCCTAAATAGAGAGTTAGAAGAAGAAGTCTACATTGAGCAACCAGAAGGATTTCAGTTGTCTGATCAGAAAGACATGGTCTGCAGATTGAGGAAAGCATTATATGGACTCAAACAAGCCCCAAGAGCCTAGTATGCAAGATTAGATAAGTATTTGCTAAAGCTAAGATATAACAAAGGCACTGCTGACAGTAATCTTTACTTCAAGATTGATCATGAGAATATTCTAATTGTTGAGGTATTTGTTGATGATATCATTTTTGGCGGAAATGAGACCATGTGCAAAACATTTGCTGATCAGATGCAAAGTGAATTTGATGTAGGAGCATCCAGAGGTGTAAGGGCAATCTTGCATCACCCAAAAAGAAGTTAATTCAAAACCATTGTAGTTGTTCTCATTTCTTCCCATAATTAGTGTTTTTGGTTCCATAATATCTAGAATAATAATGTAGGACTTTCAGTTTTTCCAAAACTGCTAAAAATAGCGACCTGCCTATTTAGGAAAGTGTACCTGCTATTTTTAGAAAGTTTGCATTTGGGCATGTAATGAAGCAAAAACTTCTAGAAAGTTGCATAACAAAAATATAAGACCTTTGGTGAAGGAATCAGGCAAAGATCATTTGTGAGCTGAAAGATATTAAAGTTTTTGTTTTCCAAAAAGCCCCTGAAAATTTTTGGAACGAGATATGAGGCACTAAAACTTCCCATAACATCCCAAAAAGTTGATGAAAATTCATTTATGGAATTTCAGCATGATATTTCACATCGCGATCTTTCTGGCGCTTAAAACGGTTCATCAATTGGACACTCGAATCAAAAGTTATGCTTCCCAGAAGTTGACCTACTTTTGGAGGGAGTTGCAAATTTTGAAATTTGGCTGGAGGCCGCCAAAAAGTGCTATTTATGACTATTTTAGGAACCCTGGGCAGTAGTAGAGTTAAGGGGGCCAGTGTAGAGTCAAGAATAGGTGGGAAAATAGAAACCCTAGCTGATTTGGGGTTACAGAAGGCTGAAGATTCTAGAGTCTTGAGGTTGGGAAAGCTGTGATGTGTTGCAGCCAGTAGAGGATTCATCCTCTGATTGTAATTGAGCTTCTGTGATGTAATGAGTTGCCCAGTTCAATAAAAGAAAGTTCTATTTGCTATGTTCAATATCTGTTATTATGTGTTTTTTGATTTACCTCCTGCTTCAAGTGGTATCAGAGTGAGGCTTCCTGAGTGTGTAGACAGATCGCCGACTGTGAGGCAGTTTGCACCAGGACCTGAGGTTGTGGGTTTGCTGTGGAGACCAAGATGCCTCCATGAAGAAATCGTGTTGGGAGGAATGCTTTGACGGAAGAGGGTTTTAGAGCCCTACAAAGGCAAATCGATGCATTGCAAGAGGAGCTACGAAGAGGGTTTGAGCTGAGGACAAGAGAAGAAAGTGAAGATGAAGTTGAAGAAGAGCTATCTGAGGAAGAACAAGAAGCTGCCGAAGATGCTGCAGAAGTAAGGTTGTTGAGGGTCATTTCAAAGATTGGAAAGAGGCCCAGGATCAAAGTTTCTACATATTCTAGAGATTTGAATCTAGAATAGCTTATTGATTGGATCAATGACATGGAGGAGTATTTTGAGTATGAAGATGTGGAGGACCCAGATCGGGTTAAGTTTGCAAAAACAAAGTTGAAGGGCCACGCCAATATTTGGTGGAAGGAGGTCCAATTAGAGAGGAACAGAAGAAGAAAAGAAAAGATTACCAGATGGGATCGGATGGTGGAGAAACTGAAGAAACAGTTCATTCCCGTGGACTATGAGATGGAGTTGCTGAAGAAGCTGCAAGGACTAAAGCAAGGTAACAAGTCTATTAAGGAGTATACAGAAGAGTTTTATAAAATTACTATCAGGACAGGCCATACAGAGCCCAACAAGGAGAAGGTAGCCTGTTACATTAATGGGTTGAGGTCGAGTATTCAAGAGGAGTTGAGCCTGGTTAGAATGACCACCATAGAAGATGCGTACCAGTTTTCCCTGAAGGTGGAAGAGAAGTTGAACAAAAGATTTGATAGCAAGCAAAGGGGAAGAGGTCAAGGTGGAAGGACTGGTGGAAGACCCTATGGAGGCCGTAATGAAGATCAAAAGAAAAGTGAAGAAGTAGGCACTAGTCGAAATCAAAGAGGGGATAATACCTACTGCCCTCGTGACCAGAACAATGGTGAGCAAAGAGGAAGAGGAAGAGGCAGACCTGGGCAAGGACCTGGAAGAGGAGGTTTCAGAGGAACCTGTTTCCAATGTGGAGAAGAAGGGCATCGAGCATATGAGTGTCTACAACATCAAGGAAGGACAAATAGAAGACCTGAAGGTAATGCACCAGTTGCACATGTAGATGAAGATGTACATTCTGAGCATTCTAAAGATGCTGAAAGGGGAGAAACCCTAGTTGTCAGAAGAACCTTGCTGAATGAGGAGAAAGAACCTAATCAGAGGAAGAGTTTATTCCGCACAAGATGCAAATGTGAGGGTAGGAGAAAGAACCTAATCAGAGGAAGAGTTTATTCCGCACAAGATGCAAATGTGAGGGTAAGTGTTGTGATATTATTATTGACAGTGGAAGCATTGATAATCTTGTTTTAGAGGAGATGGTTGACAAGTTGAAGTTGACAAGAAGAAAGCATCCGCATCCATATCGGATTGCATGGTTGCAAAAGGACCATAGAGCTTTTGTCAATGAACAGTGTTTAGTGAAGTTCAAGATTGGTGACTACCATGATGAGGTGCTGTGTGATATCATACCAATGGATGCATGTCATATGCTATTGGGGAGGCCATGGCAGTATGATAGGAGCGCTATCGATGATGGCCGTGCAAACACATATTCCCTAACAAAGGATGGAGTTCATCATAAGTTGAAGCCCTTGAAGGAGGTGGAAGAAAAGGTATGTAGTACTGCAAGAATTTGTTTGGTAGATGGTAGGAAATTTTTAGAGGGTATGAAGCATGAGCGTCATTGCTTTGCATTGATTCCTAAGATTAGTCAAGAGAAATGTGAAGATGTACCTGTAGAAGTTTCATATATGTTGGAAGAGTTCCAGGACATTATCTCTGATAATGTACCAGAAGGTTTGCCACCAGTAAGGAAGATAAGTCATCAAATGGATTTGATACCAGGAGCCAGTTTGCTAAACAAGGCAACCCATAGAATGACCCCTACAAAGAATGAAGAGCTAAACAGACAAATTCAGGAGTTGTTGAGGAAGGGACTGATAAGGGAGAGCCTAAGTCCATGTGTGGTACCTGCAGTATTAGCACCAAAGAAGGATGGAGAATGGAGGATGTGTACAGACTCTCGAGCCATCAATAAGATAACGATCAAATATAGATTTCCATTGCCAAGAATGGATGACATCATGGATTGTTTGAGTGGAGCCAAGTACTTCACGAAAATTGACCTGAAGAGTGGGTATCACCAAATCCGTATCACAGAAGGGGATGAATGGAAGATAGCCTTCAAGACAAAGGAAGGTTTGTATGAGTGGTTAGTCATGCCATTTGGGCTAACCAATGCACCGAGCACATTCATGCGGCTCATGAACGAGGTACTGAAAGAATTTTTGGGAAGTTTTGTTATTGTTTATTTGGATGATATTTTGATTTTTAGTAAGACTTGGGATGAGCATTTGATGCATATCTGAAGAGTTCTAGAGAAGCTGAGGGAGGAGAAGTTGCTGATTAATCTGAAGAAATGCAATTTTGCAAAGAAGGAGTTGGTATACCTGGGATTTGTTGTCTCGGAGGAAGGTCTTAAGATGGACCCAGAAAAAGTAAGGGCTATCATTGAGTGGCCTACACCAAGGAGTGCAACAGAGAAAGTTGTAGAACAACCTGTTTTGGCACTTCTAGATTTCAATAAGGTATTTTAGGTAGATTGTGATGCTAGTGGTAGTGGTATAGGAGCTGTTTTGAGCCAAGAAGGTAAGCCCATTGCCTATTTTAGTGAGAAGCTTAATGATGCCAAGAAAAAGTATTCTGTTTATGATCAAGAATTTTATGCAATAGTTCAGGCTTTGAAGAAATGGAGACATTATTTGTTGCCAAAAGAGTTTATTTTATATACTGACCATCAGGCTTTGCAGTATATTAATAGTCAAGGGAAGTTGAACCAAAGGCACTTAAAATGGGTTGAGTTTTTGTAGAGTTATACCTTTGTTTTGAAGCACAAGAGTGGGAAGTCCAACAAAGTTGCAGATGCCTTGAGCAGAAGGCAAAATTTGTTGATAGAAATGAAGATAGAGGTTGTTGGGTTTGATGAGCTCAAAAGTTTGTACCCTGAAGATCCAGATTTTGCAGAGGCTTGGAAAGCTTGTCTGGAGCCTGTTACTTTGGATAGGACAAAATGGTTGGATTTCATAATCCAAGATGGCATTTTGTTTAGAGGAAGCCAATTGTGCATTCCGAAGAGTTCCATGAGAGAGAACCTGATGAAAGAGAAGCATAGCGGAGGACTGGCTGGACACTGTGGTTGAGATAAGACCATTTCTATTGTTGGTGAAAAATATTATTGGCCACAACTGTAGCAGGATGTGAGGAAGTCTGTGCAGAGTTGCAGAGTATGTCAGATGGCAAAAGGAACAAGTCAAAATACAGGATTATATCAACCATTACCTATACCAGAGAAGCCATGGGATGATATTAGTATGGATTTTGTTCTTGGTTTACCAAGGACATAGAGAGGGCATGATTCTATTTTTGTGGTGGTGGACAGATTCTCAAAGATGGCACATTTTATTCCTTGTAAGAAGACTAATGATGTTGTTCATATTGCAGAGTTATTTTTCAAGGAAGTGGTGAGACTACATGGTCTACCAAAGAGCATAGTTTCAGATCGAGATACCAAGTTTGTTGGTTATTTCTGGAGGACATTGTGGAAGAAGTTGAAGACAGATTTGAAGTTTAGTTCTGCACACCATCCACAGACTGATGGACAAACTGAAGTGGTGAATAGGAGTTTGGGTAACCTGCTACTATGTTTAGTAGGAGATAAGCCCAAGGGATGGGATTTGATTTTACCACAGGCAGAATTTGCTTACAACAATTCTATCAATAGGAGTACTGGTAAATCACCATTCCAGATTGTATATGGCAATAGCCCAAGAAATGCTTCTGAGTTAAGGAAGCTGGACAACAGAGAAAAGACAAGTGCTGAAGCTGAAGACTTTGCAGAACATCTGAAGAATTTGCATGAAGAGGTGAGAAAGCACATTAATAAAATGAATATTCAGTACAAGGCTAAGGCTGATTAGAAGAGGAGATATAAAGAATTCCAGGTAGGAGATGAAGTGATGGTTCACTTGAGAAAAGAAAGGTTCCCAATTGGAACATACAATAAGTTAAAAATGAAGAAATTTGGACCATGCAAAATTTTGAAGAAACATGATTCAGGAAATGCATATGAGGTAGAGCTGCCAAGTGGGATCAATATTTCCCCTATTTTCAACATTACTGATTTATCAGAATATCATGATGGTGGAACAGAGGATGGACCAACAGAAGAATAGTGGAGTATTCTGGCATCTACTTCAACAGAGGAGATAGAAGAGATCTTGGATAGCCGTGTGGCAAGAAGTACTCAGAACAAGAAATATGAAGAATATATGGTAAAATGGAAAGGAAGTCCAGTTGAAGATTCTTCTTGGTTGTCTAAGGCAGAGGTTGACCGTTTGGGTTTTCCTCACACAAACACATGAGACGTGACAGGGTCACTTCTCAAATTACCTTGGGTGTCTGATGCAGGAGCATCCAGAGGTGTAAGGGCAATCTTGCATCACCCAAAAAGAAGTTAATTCAAAACCATTGTAGTTGTTCTCATTTCTTCCCATAATTAGTGTTTTTGGTTCCATAATATCTAGAATAATAATGTAGGACTTTCAGTTTTTCAAAAACTACTAAAAATAGCGACCTGCCTATTTAGGACAGTGTACCTGCTATTTTTAGAAAGTTTGCATTTGGGCACGTAATGAAGCAAAAACTTCCAGAAAGTTACATAATAGAAATATAAGACCTTTGGTGAAGGAATTAGGCAAAGATCATTTGTGAGCTGAAAGATATTAAAGTTTTTGTTTTCTGAAAAGCCCCTGAAAATTTTTAGAACAAGATATGAGGCACTCAAACTTCCCATAATGTCTCAAAAAGTTGATAGAAATCCATTTATGGATTTCTGGCATGATAGTTCACATCACAAGATTTTCAACACTTAAAATGGTTCGTCAATCGGACACCCGAATCAAAAGTTATGCTTCCCGGAAGTTGACCTACTTTTGGAGGGAGTTGCAAATTTCAAAATTTGGCTGGAGGCTGCCAAAAAGTGCTATTTATGACTATTTTGGGAACCCTGGGTAGTAGTAGAGTTAAGGGGGCCAGTGTAGAGTCAAGAATAAGTGGGAAAACAGAAACCCTAGCTAATTTGGGGTTACAGAAGGCTGAAGATTCTAGAGTCTTGAGGTTGGGAAAGATGTAATGTGTTGCAGCTAGTAGAGGATTCATCCTCTGATTGTAATTGAGCTTCTGTGATGTAATGAGTTGCCTAGTTCAATAAAAGAAAGTTCTATTTGTTGTGTTCAATATCTGTTATTGTGTGTTTTGTGATTTACCTCCTGCTTCAAGTCTGATGCAGGAGCATCCAGAGGTGTAAGGGCAATCTTGCATCACCCAAAAGAAGTTAATTCAAAACCATTGTAGTTGTTCTCATTTCTTCCCATAATTAGTGTTTTTGGTTCCATAATATCCAGAATAATAATGTAGGACTTTCAGTTTTTCCAAAACTGCTAAAAATAGTGACTTGCCTATTTAGGAAAGTGTACCTGCTATTTTTAGAAAGTTTGCATTTTAGGAACCCTGGGTAGTAGTAGAGTTAAGGGGGCCAGTGTAGAGTCAAGAATAGGTGGGAAAATAGAAACCCTAGCTAATTTGGGGTTATAGAAGGCTGAAGATTCTAGAGTCTTAAGGTTGGGAAAGCTGTAATGTGTTGCAGCCAGTAGAGGATTCATCCTCTGATTGTAATTGAGCTTCTGTGATGTAATGAGTTGCCCAGTTCAATAAAAGAAAGTTCTATTTGTTGTGTTCAATATCTGTTATTGTGTGTTTTGTGATTTACCTCCTACTTCAGAATTTGAGATGTCCATGTTTGGTGAGATGAATTTCTTCTTAGGTCTACAAATCAGTCAGTCAGATAAAGGTATCTTTATATTTCAATCTAAGTATGTGAAAGAATTGTTGAAGAAGTTTGGAATGGAAGATTCATATCTAGTAGGTACACCTATGGTAACCAAATGTAAGTTGAGTAAAGACAATGACTCCCCTAAGGGAAATCAGAAAAGGTATAGATCAATGATTGGAGGACTGCTTTATCTGACTCAGACCAGACCTGATATCATGAATGTAGTTGGACTTGTTGCCAGATTTTAAGTTGATCCTAGAGAATCCCATGTTGTAGCAGTCAAGAGAATTTTTAGATATCTCAAAGGGACCATTGATTATGGATTATGGTATCCAAAGGATAATGACTTCACTCTTCATGCATATATAGATGCTGATTCGGTAGGAGATGTGGATGATAGAAAAAGCACTAGTGGTGGTGCATTCTTCTTGGGAAGTAGATTGGTTTCTTGGCTAAACAAAAAGTAGGAGGCAATATCCCTATCTACAACAGAGGTAGAGTATATAGTAGCAAAAAACAATTGTACTCAAGTTCTGTGGATGAAGCAAATGTTGAAGGACATCAGAATTGTGTTTGAGGAGCCTGTCACAATCTTCTATTATAATTCAAGTGCAATAAGCATCTCAAAGAATCCAGTGTTGCATTCAAAGACAAAGCACATATCCATCAAATTTCATTTCTTGAGAGAGAAGGTAAATGAGAATGAAGTCAAGTTAGAGTTTGTCTCTTCAAAGGATCACATTGCAAATATTTTCACTAAACCTCTTCCCAAGGATACTTTTGAGTATCTTAGAGAGAAGTTAGGGGTTATTACCCCTCCTGATCAGAATTAAGATGCACTAAAGTGCATCAGTCTGGTGGAACTCACAATCATATCTTGTGATCCAGATTGATGTTAAGGATGCACTACTCAAGAGGAGTAGTCTACATTCAATTTTTGAGTTTGGTCTGAAACAAAATAAGGAGAAAAGACTGCAAATATGTGCCCTTTTCCATTGATGTCAAAGGGTGAGAGAAATCATGAGAAAAACTAGTTGCTGATGAAAGGGGAAGCAGTGAAGAAAGTAGTTGCAGAAGTGATAAGAGAAAGGGAGAGAAGTTCTTGTCTTGATGGTTGAATTAGTTTTTCACATCATATGTTGCCATCAATGACAAAGGGGGAGATTGTTGCAAATATGTGCCTAATCAGTGTTGTCATTGATGTTAACATATCCTTGTTGCCATTGGTGTCAACTGTATCCTATTTTGCTGCATGTGTAGAAGACTAGATTGTTGAGGATATTAAGAAAATTAATGAGGATCAATGTATGCAGACCATATGACTAAGTAGAGGATTGTCTAAAGAAGCTCCAGTTAAGCTTTGAAGGGTTCACATGAAGATTTGAAGAAGCTATGGTCATCTGAGTAGAACCAGTTTTGTAATGTTCAGAAGAGATAGAGTGATAGGAAAGAGGTCCAGATTGTTCCGGATATGTCAAATGATGATTTATAGATCTGGATTCATGTTTGGGAAGTCAGTGTGTATCATCCATTCAAGTGGTTCATGGTTTGGGGGTCTGCAAGCAATCTTTCTAAAGTGATAGTCATGGTAGGTAGTGTTCTTGAGATTCTAGAGGAAGATGCAAGTGATTCTGATGATTTAGAGGAGTGCAGATGTTTTTGTTGAATTCATTGTGCTTATGGAAGTCTCTAGATTGTGTGACTACTATGTTGGAGGTCTACATTGAAGTTTAAGCTTGTCAATGAAGATTTCCTTCTTGATTTTGTTGTTCTTCCCAGTCTTGGCCGACTGGATGATTCAAGCATGTTGCAAATGATCTAAGAAAATTTCTATGGAGTGTGACATGTTGATTAATGAATATTTGAGTCCTAGTTATGTTTGGCTGATAGCTTAGTGATTCACATTAAGTCAGATGTTGGTAGTGCCGACCTTGATGTTCATTCCAAGGTTCATGAAGTGTATAAATACTTGTTGATGAGTTGTGGAAAATTATCCTTGTGCAAAAATAATATAATCTGAAGAAAGGATCAAAGGCAGAGTAGAATAGAGGAGAAGTAGAAGAACAAGAGTTATTTTGATGAAGAGTTAGAGAAGAAGTATTTGGGGCAGAGCTAAAGTTTTGTGAGCATTCAATGAAACTAAACTAGACATGAAGTAGATGTTATTTCTTGGTTAATTCCTTCTGTACTAAAAATAAATTCTATAGGTAATGAGCCTCTCTTTTGAGCAGTGATCTCTGGGTAGTGTGCCCAAAGACATGTGCCTTCTATCTTTCTAAAGTAATTTTAACAGGGTACAAATCTTTGTGGGTTAACCCCCACCCTAGTTTTTCCCTTAACTGGGTTTCCACGTTAAAATCTTTGCATCAAGTGTGTTGCTTATGTTTCTGCTCATATGTTGTTGATCCATGCTTTAATGTTTATATCATTAATCTGATAGTAATTTAATAAAGAAGGTTAAAAGAAAAAAAAATTATTTTGTGTGACAATTGATTTACCCCCCCTCTCATTTGTCTGGTCTAATTCCAACAAACATATGCTAAGCAAACCTAAGATCCCAATGAAGAAAGATTTGGGACTTATGAGGAACTATCTGCTGAAATACATGTTGAGGAAAAACTTGAAATTTCAAGAAAGGCTCAGAAGATGACAGAAGATTATGCCCTAAAAAGGGGTTTCACCAAAACACAAATTAAAGAGGCAAGAGAAAAGGCACAAGTAGAGAGAAGCAAAATAGAGAAAAGAAACTGCACAAGTTAAGGCTCCAGAAGAGCCAAAGAGGCAACAAGAGAATCCAACAATAACTAGAAGAAGAACTAGAGGTTCTACTTCTGCAGGAACTACATCTATATCCTCTGGTTCCACCCTCTGCAAGTGTGGAAACCCATGAAATGAGCCACAAGAGATAGAAAACCAAAGGTCGTAGAATGTATGTTAGTATAGGAGTTGATGAGGAAGAGACTAAATCAGATGGAGAAGTGAAGAAAATGAAAACTGACGCCACCAAAGCCTCCAAAAGTAGAAAGAAGAAACTTTCTAGTAAAGGTAAAGTTAAGAGAAGGCTAGGGCAAGATGAGACAGGAGAAGCCACTTTAAATCTTGAGGATGTCCTATAGGCTATAATTGTTGATGGAAACTTAAAGCCCATAGCCCAACTATATGATGAGTACAATGATTCGGATAAAAGAATTATTGAGACTATTTTTGTCAGATACTTGGACAACTATAACAAAGCACTTATTGAGATTATTATTGATATCTCCCAAATAGCATGGGCATTATAATGACTACGAGAAAGGAAGCTTCTATGGCCAAGGATGTGGAGCTCAGAGAATATACACTGATAAAGTTATGTCCAGAGATCTCACCAGAAGATAGAGCAAAAATCTCCAAAGTGCTATAAAAGGAATTCAGAACAAAGAAAAGGATGAATATTCTCATGTCAGATGACATTGATAAAGTAGCCATGGATACAGAGGAAATCACCTTGAAAGTGTTGAGGGATCATCATCTCCCAACTATATATGATAAAGCAGAAACAAATGTTGGGGTTGGCACATCTATTCCTAAGGAAAACTTGGATCAATGATTGGACAAAAGTGATGAAGTGTTGAAAGAGAAAGATGATCCAGTCCTTGCTACTAATACTGTAGTAAAATCTAAAATAAGTAGTCCTCTAGGACAAGAGATTGATGTTCAAATAGACAAGGAGTGTGAGGAACTAAACAAAGATGAAGATCTTAAAGAGGAACAAGTTGAAGAAAACTCCTCTCTAGAACAAAAGAATGATGAGGTCATCAATTTAGGTCCTCTAGAACTAAACCAAGAAGAAGAAGTCTTTGGTATAGCAAGAGACACTGCGGAGTCGATCAAAGAATTTTTGGAGAAAGAGAAACAGGTCCTGGATGGGCCTAAATTTTTGCAAGGACCAATAAACCTGGACTCAATGTCCCCTGTACAGAAATTTAAACTAGTATCAATTGTGCAGGCAAAGGTACATGAAGAAATTTTGAAGTCTCACATACAGGACAGTGAACTGATTGGTGAGGCATCCAGCATTTTAGAGAAGCTAATGCCATCATATTAGAAGGACTCCTCTTTGTCTTCAATAAGTCAACTAAAAGGACTCATAAATTCTATAAGTGAGCATTTTGAATCTTTTGAGAAATCTGCTGAGACAAAAGTGAGACAAGAATTTGATGAGAAAAGGCTAAATGAGTTGAAGACCATGATAGTGAATGACAAATCTCTACCAGACAATAAAATGAAAGGCATATAGAGTGCTATCAAAGAAGCAAGTGACCTATACAAATTTTGTTTATCTTCACCAGTAGCCACAAAAGAGCTCGAAGAAAAGATGAAGGATCTAAAATAGTAGCTAATAAATATTTCTAAATCATTTGATCTAGCAACTGAGTCGATGAGCAACAAAGAAATACAAGTAATTAATATTCATAATAAGTTATGTAATCTTGTAAATAAGATGGATTAGATGAAAATAATTTTTTTTAGTTAAGAGGACTAATTAGTCCCAAGTTAGATTCAATGACCAGTATTGCAGTAGAAGCATAGGAAGCTTCACAAACTGACACACATTCTGATGTGCAAAAGGCTAAAGAATTAGTCTTTTTGATAAATGGTCACATCTAATTTTTGGAAAGAGATAAGAATTGATGGGATGAAGAGATTTAACAATTAAAGATTGTGTATGAGGTTATCCTCTCACCTACAACTAATTGAGTTGAAAATTGTGTGTGTACATATGCGGCAGAGTATGACAGATTTGCAGTTTTGACACAATTTTGACTTTTTGAACATACACCTTTGTCGTTGATGTCAAAGGGGGAGAAGAAGACTAGTGAAAAATGGGCAACACATCTAAAGGAGAGAAGAAATGGAGAGTAAGGGGGAGTAGACACAAGCATTTTTCACTAAGTATTGCCATTAATGCCAAAGGAGGAAATTGTTGGAAAGAGACACTGCTCTGATGAAGAATTGCATGTTGTCATTGATCGAAACAAGGAAAAGGGATTTCACTAGCATGAAAAAGAGACATTACAATGGAAGACCAACTTAGTTTGGCAACAAGGCACAAAAGTATTATGGTCCAGAAGGCTAAAATGACTAAGTATGGATAATATATAGAGTAAGTGACAGAGAGAGGGTCAGTATGCACAGAACTAAGATAGGGTGAATAGAACTAAGTTTGGGTGAATGGAACTAAGATAGGAACAATGCACAGTGCCTGAGAAAAAGAGTTCACATTTCTTTGCAGTTGCATGTTTTGTCTTTCAGTTCTAGAGGTATGCTAAGAGGTCAAGAATGAGTGCTAGTTATGAATCCTTGAGTCTCCTATGGTCTGCAGTGAGAGTTTTGATGTGACAAATGAGTTGGCAAAGCATGTTCTTAAGAGATAGGCTGACAGGCATGTAAAATCCATTTGCAGAGAAGATATATTATTTGAATAATAAATCTAAGTGGTTGTATGATTGGCTCTGACCTATAGGAAGATCATTATATGTTTGGTTTGGTCCACATTACTATTTGTACACATAATCAAGCCGACAAGGTAGAATACATTGTATAAATGCTTCATGTCTGGCTTGCCAACCTGATTACGAGATGAATCTTGTTGCGGATATAAATACTTGATGGACTAAGTGTTTTTATATGGAGCCTAATTAGACTTGGAGGTTAAATTTTCCCCACTTTTATCGGTGCAGTTTCCCCCCAAATTATTTAATGGGGAAGTGCAGGGGAGCACTCCCCTGTTAAATAAAAAACCCTATTTTTGTAATTGACATAAGGCTTGATAAAAGATGCTACGGGTTAGGGTTTCTATAGATGTATTGTAGCATTTTGTAGTGGTATTGAGTTGCAAGGATTGCTGGTTGTAATCAGTTTGATTTACTGAATAATAATATTAGACTCTATGTTGGTGGATGTAGCCTGGGTTTGTGTGAACCACGTTAAAACTTGTCTCTCATTGTTATTATTTTTGTGTATTTTCATTCCTCTGTTTAATCTTTATTTGCATTTAATTGATATCTTCTATTGGCTAACCCTAATACTAAGGTATTGGGGTAATGGTAGAGTGAGTGGTGTATGCAAAATTGAAGTATGAAGGACTATGAGTAGAGTGCAGAGCTAAAAAAGTGAACAAGGGCAGAAAACAGAGTATATGTAGTTAAGTTGAGAAGCAGGGCATAATAAATGAAGACCTGTAAATCTGTGTAGTGAACCTTCAATGGAACTATGATCCAGCATATGGTAGTTGCATTTGCATCAGTTCATCTTCTAGTAGTGAGCCAATCTTTCTTCTTTTTTCTATATTTCTTTCTTTTTTGGACAGTGAGTCCACCTGCAGTGAGAATTTCTCTAGGTAGTGAGCTTTTTGTAATTCAATATTGTTATCATAATATATTGTGAGCTAACACTCACCGTGGTTTTTCCCTTTTTGGGTTTTCCACGTAAAAATCCTAGTGTCCATGTGTTATGTATTTATGGTTTCTATTCTCATGCTTCTTCTGCTTTCATGTTATTAATTTTGGAAATTAGATTAATGTGTTGGAATTGGTCCGGACAACTGAGAGGGGAGGGTGAATCAGTTGTCACACAAATTAAACTTTTCTACCTTTAATCCTCTTTTACAACTTCTAATCAAATTAATGATATGAACATTAAAGTATGAATCAACAACACATGAGCAGAAACATAAGTAACACACTTGACACCAAGATTTTTGACGTGGAAACCCGGTTAAGGGAAAAACCATGCTGGGGGTTAACCCACAAAGATTATACTCTGTTAACAGTATTACAAAGGGGAATGCACATGCATTTGGGCTCACTACCCAGAGCTCATTGTTCAAAGAAGGCTTACTACCTACAGAAGGCTCACTACCTACAAAAAGAAGATTACAATGAAATTGGATTGATAATTAGGATCTATCAATGCAAGGATTTAGTTCTAGTTAAGCACAAAATACTGACTTGATACACTTCATCTTCACTCTGCCCTTATTACTATTCTGCTAACATCTGAATCTTAGATCTCTACACTTTTCACACTTATTCCATAGTCACATTACACACACACCCAAATCACTCAAATCCATTGGCTATATATATCTGTATCTAGATCTTCAACCACTTTTTAGTTAGCTTCAAGAACACTTAGAACTTTATTGAAAATTCTTCTCTGTCAGCTAAATCCATATACACTTGTAACGTGGACAAAAACTTGCACTCACAAATCATTAATTAGGTCAGCTACTATCACTGATCATCACAACTTGTCCAACCAATAACTTCCATACATCCAGAACCAAGATCAATTACAAGGTTAGCGTGTTCTTCTTCTACATGCTCTGTCAAACTATTAACCTGATACTTAGATGTTAATAACTATTGAATCCTTCATCACCAGAGGCCAAAACTCTAGATTTAGATTATCTTGACAATGCTTATGACTGCCTCAAATCTGCAGCAAACTTTGATCTACTCCTAGGGAGATCCGAACCAAGATACCAAACCCTATCACACACTTTGTTCTTGACTTCCTAGACTTAGACAAATCTTCAATCTGATTTCTGGTATGAGTAAATTATGCAATGTGGATATGTAGTATAGATTTAGTTGCCATCAATGACAACACTTATCATGCCTAGCAATGTCTCTTGCCAACAATCTCCCCCTTTGGCACTGATAGCAACACTTATTGAAAAATGACTAAGTGTCAGAATAACTCCCCCTTTGCTTGTGCTCCATACTATTGTTGACACTACTTTCCGGTGCTCCCCCTTTGTCAAATTCTTCATTTTTCACTGCTCTTCACTCCCCTTTTGACATCAATGGCAAAAGGTGGGATCTGCAATCACTAATTATGCAAAAATTTTGTATATAAGGCCACATATGTACAAACAGTCCATATGTTATATTTACATATATTTAAGGATATCTGCAAAACTACTCTTTAACTGTACAAATTTGATGGCCCAACCTCTCTTCATACCATCCAAAATTAAAATGTGTCCACTCAGCAGGAATGCATATGCTTCTTCTTTCCTTAGATCTGAGGGATCACTTGCCCGGGCAGTACTTTGGGCCTCTGACAAAGTATTAAACATTGCTTCCAACTTAGGGGTAATCAGTCCTCGGAGCTCACCCATTCTTTCCATAATGTTCTTCTTTTCTTTGATAAGCTTCTTTATTTCATTTGTCAAGCTAATTGCTTGACATTCTTGGCTCACCCGAGATACTGTCAAAGGATCAAAACTTTGAGATAGGTCTAGCAGCTTTTTCTCTTGCTCCTTTATCTTTTTGTCAATATCCTCTACTATTTTGGGCCATGATAAACAAAACTTATATACATTACCACCATCCATAAGAGAATTTTCAATACTCTTTATACCAATATCAAGTGTTTTTCTATCATTATCTATAAGGCCTTTTAGTTCACTAAACCTTTTATCCAAAAATTCTTTCTAGACCTTTACTTCACCTGACTTCTCAAAAGACTCAAAATTTGTATTTATAGAATGTACAAGATTTTTCAAATTACCAGAAGGAGAATTAGATGTATTTTTTTGATATGTGGGCATGATCTTCTCCAATATTCTAGATGCTAGGCCTATTAACTCATTGTCTTTTATGTGAGACTTCAACATTTTCTCCCTTGCCTTAGCCTGTGTAAATGATGATATCTTCAACATTTGGTTCAGAGAGAGTGTTCAAATTAATTGGTCCTTGTATCAATTCTGGCTCATCTAACTCTAGCATCTCTTTGCTGAGAAAACTCTACACTACATCCACAGTGTCTCTTGCCACACTTGCTATTTTAGTTTCCTTCCCTTGTGCTTTGTCAGCGGCAACAATCAGACTATCTTGCTTCGGTGCATTAGCACCATCTCCTTCTGCTAGTTCTTCTTTTCCCTTTGCTTTTTCCTCTTCCTTCTCTTTCTCTTTTTCTTCTTCTTTTTCTTGGTCCTTTTCAGAGTCATTAGTAGTAGAAGGATCCAGAGGATCATGGCCAACATTTGCTGCTTCTATCAATACTTCCTCTTCTTCTTTTTACACTTCCTCTTTCAGAACAGAGGGGTCATCAACTTCAATTTATTGTTCACTGATGTTTACTATTTCAACATCCAGAATTGATGAATCAATCTCATCATCTGTCTACTCATAGGTTTATTTTGGAGGATCTCGAGTATCACCTTGGTTATCATTTACCTTTTTAATCTCTTCTTATGGAGCTTCCTATTTCAGAGCTGAAGGATTGTCTTCCTCAATTTGTTCCTCTGAAACAATATAGTATTTATTTTTATCTAGGGCCTTCCTCAAAATTTTCTATGTTTCCTTTGCAACTTCCTCAATTTCACCAAGCATTAGCTTGTTCATCCAGCCCTTGCTTCTGAATTTCTCCTTAACTTCCTTGAGGATTTTATGTGCTTACCTTCTGGTCATTACTAGGCATAGAGTGGAGAGGATATATTCTCTAAGTTCTAGATCTTTAGCCTTGGTTGTTTCCTTCCTCATCTCCAAAGTTTTCCTTAAACTTTTAGGAAGTTCTTGTAAAATTTCCAATAGAGCTCTATTGAATTTATTCAAGTATGTGATGGTGGCATCTTCCAAAATTTTCTTATTTACTTGATCAAAATTATCATAATAAGCTTTGATGGGCCTTAGATATCCATGAAGAGTAATTGTTTTTACAATTCATCAACTATCATAGCAACCTTACTAGTTTCTTGCTTTTTACTCGCCTTTTTGCTTTTGGAAGGCTGGTCCTCAAAAGCCTTTGAAGTCTTGGCTTTCTTGGATCTTATCTCTCTAACTTCTTCAGCTGTCTATGTTTCTTCATCATCTTTTGTGCTGACATGCATTCTTGCAGCCTTTGTTTTCTTTCTCTTACTTCCTTCACCAGATGATCTGTCTTCCATTTTTGTAGGTTTAGGGGGAACAGAAGTAGTAGCAGAGCTTCTGGTAGTCCTTGAAGTGGCGGATGGTTCCACTAGAGCATCTTCTTGTTTCTTGTCCTGCCTTTCCTTTTCATCTTATTAGGACAGTAAAAATTTAAATTTTTTACTATCTTCTCTCTCCACCATATTTGAATAAAACCTAAAAAATATCCCAAAAAACCATAGTAAAAATTCAATGTATCTCACAAGATGTCTATAGATGAGCAGTGCCAAAATACGTAAAGGTCAATCTATCGGCAAGATGTTGTATTACTTACACCGATACATGAAGAATCATTTGAAAATAACCATCAGTGTGAGAATAGAGATCGGAAAGAGATTTATAGAAGTCACCGATGGAATAAGTAATACCGATGACCCTTCATTGACAAGAGAACCGAGTAGTCATACCGATTGGTTTGACTAATAATCATCGAAGGATCCTTCAAAAGCTACCCCGACGGTATATATCATACTGATGAAGTATTTCGACAAGAGTTTCACCGAACATCCTGCGGGGGCAATGAAACAAATAGCCATTGGCAAGAAATAAATTATTGGGATGAGAAACAAATAAGTCTTCGATACTCAATGTCTTGGTGAAAAGAGAGCTTTCGGTGAGACTCACAGTGATACAAATATCTATCAGGATAACTCAACATATCGAGACAACGGAATTAGGTCTTACCGATTCACAAGTCATGGCGATCAAAAGGTGTCGATGACACTTTAATAGACTCTGTCTGATAAGGAATATGAAATGATCATCAGGGAGATGATTGGGATCGGGTTGTCTTTTAAAAGCTATCCCGATAGTATATCTCATTCCGATGGGGATAAATTCATACCTGTTGATAAGAAGTTTTTAGAGCGGCAAGACATTAATAGAGTCATTCCGATCCAAAGTAAAGATGACTATCGGTGAGATGACAAAGCTAGGGGAAACATAATTATGTTATCCCGACCGTATTGATCACCCCAATGAACAAATTACTATCGGTGAGACTCTTACCAATAGTAATATTGGTAAGACTCATTATGTCGGAGGGAAATCTAAATCACACGATGATGAAATAGGTCCTGCAGATGGTCACGCCGATTGATTGTTCGTGCCATAAAAAGCATTAAGGTCACCCAGACATTTTAAAAATCACATCAATAAGAGGAGTTATGGCGATGTGACATTTCACAGCAATGAACATTAAATTGATCAGATAATTAAATACCAACGGCTATGAAATTTTTACGATCATTATAATTGCAAGGTCATTTGAGAAGAGAATACAGAGGAGCTCTTAAAGCAAAATCAGAGGATTTCAATTACAGCCACCGAACGACAGGTACATACATACAAACCACTATATAGCCTGTGTTAAAATTTTCTACCAAAGTTTTAAATATGGAAAATCTGAGAAAGGGAAAAGGAAGAAAATCACAAGGGGAAACCAGTAAGTCTAAAAAATAGAAAACTGAACAAACCCCTGACGAAAAGGTAAAAGACAGAAAACTCAATCAGGACTTAATTGACCAATTGCCTGGGTCAACTCCCAAGGCCAGAAGGTCTGCTCAACTCAGGGCAGAGGTTGAAAAATTAGAAGATAAACATAAGTGCCTAGGAGATATCTGGACCCCAATCAGGGGATATGAGCTTTTTAGATTCCATTATAATAGAAGGTTTAGAAATGCTCTTGTATCAAACCCATGGCACTTGAATTTGGGAAAACTAGTTGTGCTTAATGTATTCCTGAATGTGGAACTCCTCCAACTATTTGCCAAACATTACAATTCAAGCCTGAAAGCCCTCTACAACCCACAGGGAGAACCAATTGTGCATTTGTCAAAAAATGCTATTTGTGAGGTGTTTGATCTAGATGATTTATGCACTGTCCCTATTATTTATGAAGATCTGGAGAAGGAATATTGGAGAATGGATACAACTTACAATGGATGGAGGTTGCCCATTCATAGGCCTAGGGTTGAAGGAGAAGTGATGCCCTTAACTGAAAATGATGGTCCTCCCTTTCATGTAGCCATATTTGAACCATATATACAGTATACATATTTTTCTGTAGGCCAAGTCCTTGGTTCAGAGGTCCCCGATTTCATGACTATCCCTCTAATGGTCATAGCCTCTGACATTCAATGTCATAATGCGAGGCAATTTGATTATGCTTCTTATATTGCTAATAGAATGGATTCTGGTTTATCTACAATAAGAAATAGTGCCCCAGCATGCTCTTTTGAGCATTACTCAATGCTTATGCACATGGTGTTGTATTTCAGCCAGGAAGTAGGGTTATGGCCAAGTGAGCTTAAAGTTGTTGCTGCAGATAAGAAAGGAGAAAAGATACCCATACAATTGTGGAATAGAATATGGGATAGTAGATATGCCCATTCCAGCTATGCTCAATTTGAAGAACACTGTGTAAAAGTGATGTATAGGTATTTTAACCACCCCTGTGAATATTCAATTTTAGCTGAAATAAAAAGGTTCCTCAGGCCAAAGGATTTTGGTGGCCCCCCTACTGTCACTCATAATTGGGGAGACTGGTATTGCTTTGAGGATGCTACTATGATCAGAGTTTACAGTTTTGAGGATACTCCATTCATATTGCCCAAGACTGTCCCTGACAGACTTGCATATTTAGAGATAATCAGGCAAATGCATTGTTCAAATGTGATGCATCTGAGTTCACATGATAAACAATCATTTATGCCCAGCACTTTATGTTTTGGAGATTTTACCATGGTTTCAAAAGAAGGTTACAATCTCATTTTGGATAAATTAATGCATTATAACATGAGGAGTGTTGAGGCGAGGAAAGGGTTTGACCCTGAAGGTTTTATTGACTCTGCATGAAGAAAACAAAATCTCAGTGGATACATGCACATACATTATCCACATGATGATGTTATTAGAAATCTAGAAGAGGCTGAAGTTGAATTGGTGGTAGAAAAGTATAACAGGGATTTAAGTGAAAAGAAAAAGTAGATAGCAGAGATTGAGGTTGTATCATCTGAAGATGAAGAACTGACAGGGCAAGAACAGCCACAAGACAAAACACTAGAGATGTCCAAAAGGAAAATGCTACAATATCAGCCTCCTATTGTGCTACATGATGAGGAGGGGTCTACTGATGAGGATCCATGCCAAACAGCCTATGATTCTTTCATCTCAGATGATAAATTTATTCAGTCAAAAGAATTTAAATCATTCTTGTATAAATAGAAAGGGAAAGAGATCAGAGAGTCAGTAGATGACGTTTCTGTTGATAATGAAAGATAATTGTTAGATATGCTGAAGGAAACAGTAGATAAAGAGATGCAAGACATGACACCTAGCAAGGGTAGATAGTTGCTTAAGAATGCAGGGGTTATGATTTTTCCTGGTCTAGATTTAAATTCTACTTTTGTTTTTGATAGTTTTCTGAATAGTGCAGATGATAAATATAAACTTACTCCAGAAGGAGTTAATGAAGTATATATGGGAACAAGATATAATAATGATGAAAATTCCTCGATGATATGGGTGTTATACCCTCCCCATAAGAAGACGGCCATCATAGATACTGAAAAAACTTTTGGCCATGTTATGACTTTGAAAGTAGGGGAAATTGACCCTATAATTACTGCAGACATTGGTATCAATGTTGCAAAATTGAATAAGGCACAAGCTCAAATGTTGATCAAAGAGAGAGATGCATACAAATTGAATTGTGAAAGATTGACAAAAGAAAATGATTACTTGAAGGATGCTGTAAAGAGTACTTTTGGCCAATCCACAAAAAGAATAACTCAAGGTGAGAGCTCACAGGGCATTCAAGTATTATCCCTTGACCAAGCAACACAAATTCAGATAGATGCATTTGTTACAATATTGCAGAGCAGGTATGCAAACATGGTGCAGTGGTTAAACCAGTTTTGGGATAACTACTCAGAAAATCACAAAGCAGTTAAAGAACATGAAAGACTTGAAAAAAGAATACAAGAAAAATTGATTGAGCTACAAAGCAGAAGTGCTACTGATAGTATAGATATCTCTGATGTAGGAGCATTGCTCAAACAGCACCAAAATTACTATGACAAACTTAAAGCTGATGCTAAAGAAGGTACTGATGCTTCAAACGCAGGAGTGCCCAGATTATTTAAAGACAACGGAGAGGTAAAGAGAAAAGAAGAATGGATTTTTGATTGTCAAGTTATATTACACAAGGCCACAGGAGCTCTGAAAGACAAAGCCTCTACATCTGGAGAAGCTTGCAGACACCTGGAAAGAATGGTCACACTTGATGTGATTACCAGAGATGCTATTGATCTTACTGATTCTCACCATGATCAGGAGTATTTAGATCACTTGGCTAAAGTTTATTTATGGTTGAATAAAGCCTAATCATGATTATGTAATAGTTGTTAATATTTGTTAAGTTCCCAAAAGACTTATTGAAGAGTCATGTCTCTTCATAGAAACATCTATATAGGTTCAAACAATTGGTGCTGAAAGGGGAGGGCAGTAGAATATATCCATATACATAATATACAATATTTCAAAATGACTATGTTGCATATTTTATTTGAAGAAGAAGTTTGAAGTTCTCTGATTCAGTGGTTCTGCTTTGGTATCAGTTGTTTGTTAAAATTATTCAATTGTGTGGCTATCTCCATTTCTGCATTTCCTTGTTATTCAGATTAATGTATCAAGTATATATTTAATCTGTCAATACACATTCACTGTATCTGTGTGATTAAATAGGTTGGTGTCCATTTGAGGAATTAAATCCTTCTGATTTAGTCACAGTACCCTGGAAGTATTAAGTTTGGATTACTAAGTAGGGCCATATAATTAGGATTGCCATTCTATCTCCAAGACAATATTGTCTGTTAATCTTTCTCATTCATTTCATTTGGTTCCTTCAAAGGATTAAAATACCTTCTGGTGAATAATAAGATATCTGATTATATTAGTCAGATTATCAAGAAGAATTTGTCAGTCATTTCCTTGCACATTTATACAAGTTATAAACTAAAACTGTGCCAAACAATTAGAATTATTACCATTAGGAAACCACTAGTCCTAATCCTTCAATTGACTCTGTTACCCAACAAGGCACTAGTCTTATTTAACTCATTATTTAAATCTTTTACCTTGATATTGCTTATACAATTCCTACCAATCACTTATTAGACATTAGACATAGAATCAGTTAGCAAGCTTTCATCTATCCTACATCCTATGCCATTGTAGATAGATTTAATTAGTCCACACATTCACATTCAGACTGTTTTAATTTTCCAAGGTTCACCCGCCTAGGTGTTACAGGGCCTAAAGCATAGGAAATCCTCAAACCTTGAAGGTTGATTTCATCAAGTTAGTTCAAAAATGTTGCAAATCTAAACATAGAACTTGGCATCCTCTTAGGATTGGCAACCTGCATTTTTGAGACCTAACACATCCTTTTCAATTCTCACTCTATTTTGCTTCACTGCTTCCTTGGTTAGTCCAATGCTCTCAACATCCTTTTCAACTTGCCTCTGCACTTCCCTTTTGGTCTCTAGCTTTCTAAGCTCCACATGCAATTTTAGATTTAGCTCTTTATATGTTCCAAACCTTTCCACAGATGTGTCTTTTGATTTGCTTAGGAGATGTTGAGCATACATTTCCAAAACTTTCTCATCAACCTCATAGCCCATTGACATAATCCATATGGTTCTAGGTTCCACAGCCTCCATTAGACACTGATTAGTGTTAACCATAAAGAATATTTCATTCTCATATTTCTCCACAACTGATTTAGGGATTCTCTCTCTTGCATGCATCATACTCTGAAAGTTTTTGAAGTAACCCCAAATGGCTATCTTTTGAGATTGGGAATTACCAAGGCTGAGAAGATGATCTCTTATTTGCCATACAACTAGCCTATCATTTGTCCAGTGCACACCTTGAACTCCATGCACTTCATTCATAAAATAGAAAAACAAATATATAATCAAGGAACCATCCTTGAAGGTATTTTTCTTGTCTTTCTTTATTTTTCTCAGATTTTCAATCATCTGATTTTGTAGTAGCTCACATAGGTCATAATCAGCATTCTCCTTTAACATTTGATAGGCTACATATATTGCAATTCTAGAGATAGAATTTTCCCTGCTGGAGTGTTAAATCTTGTACCCAATCACCATGGAGGCAAATTTAACATCCGGTTCTATAATATCATTGATGGTCATTGCCCTTTTGTCAAACTTGGCACCGGTAGCATCAGTCACTGTCTGGTTTTTCATAGCTTTCAACATGGGTAATCCACCAGTTGAATTTAACCTGGTTACTATCTTGATAACATCCTTTGTAATCCTAAATGGTTTCAATAGCCATATGAACTCATCATGTATTTGGCTCAAGATATATCGAACCCATTCAATCTCATCAAATGTCAAAAAGTGAATGACTTGCAGAAAATGTTTGCTTTTTAGGGCTTTTTATTTCAGTTTCAATTTATAGCTATCATCTCTTAGGTAGTTGTTAAACAAATCCAAGAGTTTCATATTTCCAAATTCCTCAATGCTATAGTGGATGTATACCCTAATATCCTCAACATGCAGTACGCCATATGGAACTACAGAAAATTCACCTAACGGTTCAATTTCAACTGACTTGTATGGATGCTTCTTAAATATTGGTCAAGGCCTTTCAGTTACATCAACAACTAGAGGTGTACCCATCTCAACAGATTCAGATTTAAAGCTTTACAAAGAAGTACCTTTTTCTCCTGCAGGGTTAGGGTTGATCAATTACCAGTTGAATTCACTCTTTGTTCTTCAATCTTTGGATTTGCAGCTTAGATGCTCTTCTACTTGCTTCCTTCAAATGCATGATCAAGTGACCTTTTATCCTTCACAAAACCTAATTTGGCATTGTAATAAATGTGTTGCCCTAACTTCATCTAGTTACTTTGTTTCTTGAACAGTTCTTCATGAATTACTCCGCAAATTTCTATATCAACATTTTTCCTTCCAGAAATCCTTCCAAAAGTTCTGAAATACTTCACAATATCTTCTCTCATTATGCCATATCTTGGCACCTACTTACTGACTAGTGGAATTTGATGTTCAATGTAGCTCCCCCTAAGCTAGAGCTCCTAATTTAATTGCTGGAGGAATTGTCAGCATTGGATTCTGGTGCAAACCCATCATGATTTTTCATTGTATCTTTTTTCACCCAAATCTTGTTCATTTCACTTTGTATGTCATTCACATCAATTTTTCTTTTTCCTTTGTCTTGTCTCTGCTCATCTAGTTTTTTGTTGACCAGACCTCTTCTTCAATTATTCCTTCTTTTGTAGAATCTTGTAATATGACCAAATTTATTGTAATTAAAGCACACAACATTTTCTTGCTTATATACTTGATTTCCTCTTGATCTGTACTGATTAGCCATGTGTCCAAATCCATTGCAAGAAAAATAGTAGCCATTGAAAGAATTTCTATTAGAGAACCATTTATTATCATACTTCTACATTCATTGGATCTATGACCATGCCTCTTGCACTTGAAGCATTGACCAAAGAAGGATGGATCATTTTGATTTACTCTGCTTCTACACTGAGTAGATTTATAGCCAAATTTATTATAGTTGAAACAATTTCCATTGAAGGATGGATATCTTTGAGCATTTGGTTGTCTTACTAGAGGTCTTCTAGGTCTGTTTCTCCCATTCCTTGGTTGAAAATTTCTTTGTCCAGATCTAGAACTTTCACCTTTCTCATACCCAAGACCATGCTTATCATCAACCTTTTTCTGTCCTTCAAGCAGTGCTTCAAGTTTAGCTGAGCTTATCTTGAACTTCTCTTTCTATTCATTTGCAACTTCCAAGTCATGTCTGAGAATGATAATTTTCTTCTCAAGTTCCCCATTATATTTGTATTCTTGCAAATCAGATTTGAGATGACCAATTGTTCTCTCCATTCTTTAGTTCTTTCTTTCAGAGTTTGACTCAATTCTTCTTCAGTCTTCTTCCTTTGCTCAATTTCTTTTGTTAGCCTCATTACCCTAGATTCCATTTCAAGTTTTTGAAGAGAGCGATCTTTTGATAACTTATACTCCTTTGTCTTTTCCTCCAAAGCTTCATTCATGCCATTTTCTTTAGTTAAACGAGATAACTGCAGAAGCATCTCCTTTTTCTTTCCCATAGACTTCTTTAATTTATCTTTTAACATTTCAATAGTATCATCAGCATCCTTGAGTTCATCTTTTAGATTAGATATTTCTATTTTGGACTAGTCAAGATCATTTAGAGCCAACTAAAGTTGATCTTTGAGTGAACCCATTAAAAAACTCCTTCCAAGATCTTTCCTTAAGCTATTAGGATTTTTTTTAAGGAACTTGGCTCTGATACAAATTGTTGGAATTGGTCCAGACAACTAAGAGGGGGGATAAATCAGTTGTCACACAAATTAAACTTTTCTTCCTTTAATCCTCTTTTACAACTTCTAATCAAATTAATGATATGAACATTTAAGCATGGATCAACAACACATGAGTAGAAACATAAGTAACACACTTGACACCAAGATTTTTGACATGGAAACCTAGTTAAGGGAAAAACCATGGTAGGGGTTAACCCACAAAGATTATACCCTATTAAAAGTATTACAAAGGGGAATTCACACACATTTGGTCTCACTACCTAGAGCTCACTGCTCAAAGAAGGCTTACTACCTACAGAAGACTCACTGCCTATAGAAAGATAATTACAATGAAATTGAATTGATAATTAGCATTTATCAATGCAAGGATTCAATTTCGGTTAAGCACAAAATATTGACTTGATACACTTCATCCTGCCCTTATTACTGTTCTGCTAACATCTGAATCTTAGATCTCTACCATTTTCACACTTATTCCATAGTCACATTACACACACACCCAAATCATTCAAATCCAATGGCTATATATATCCACATCCAGATCTTCAACCACTTTTCAGTCAACTTCAAGAACACTTAGAACTTTATTGAAAATTCTGCTCTATTGGCTAAATTCATGTACACTTGTAATGCGGACCAAAACTTGCACTCACAAATCCTTAATTAGGTCAGCTACTATCACTGATCATCACAACTTGTCCAACCAATAACTTCCATACATCTGGAACCAACATCAATTACAAGGTTGGCCTATTCTTCTTCTGCCTACTCTATCAAACTGTTAACCTAATACTTAGATGCTACTAACTATTGAATCCTTCATCACCGAAGACCAAAACTCTAGATTTAGATTATCCTAACAATGCTTATGACTCCATCAAATCCACAGCAAACTCTAATCTACTCCTGGGGAGATCCAGACCAAGATACCAAACCCTATCACATACTCTATTCTTGACTTCCCAGACTTAGACAAATCTTCAATCTAATTTCTGGTATGGGTAAATTATGCAATGCGGATGTGTAGTATAGACTTAGTTGCCATCAATGACAACACTTATCATTCCTAGCAGTGTCTCTTGCCAACATAATGAACATGTTAAGAAGTTGTTTTGCAGAATACTAATTCACACCCCCCTCTTAGTATTCCTTACCTTCAAAAATAAGGGATTAGGGTTTAAGGTATAGTGTCGAGGGTTGAGGGTTTAGGATTTAAGGTCTTAGGGTTGAGAGTTGAGGCTTTGGGGATACGGTTTAGGGTTTAGGGATAAGGGATTAGGGTTTAATGTATAGTATCAAGGGTTGAGGGTTTAGTCATAGGGTTTATTATTTAAGGTATAAGAGTTAAGGGTTGAGGCTTTAGGGATATGGTTTAGGGTTTAGGGATGAGGGATTAGTGTTTAGAGTTGATGGATTAGGGTTTAGGGTATAGTGTTGAGGGTTGAGGGTTTAGGGATAGGGTTTAGGATTTAAGGTTTAAGGGTTGAGGCTTGAGGCTTTAGGGATAGGTTTTAGGGTTTAGGGATAAAGGATTAGGGTTTAGGGTTGAGGGATTATGGTTTGAGCTATAGTGTTGAGGGTTGAGGGTTTAACAATAGGGTTTCAAATTTAAGGTTTAAGGACCTTGAGGGTTGAGGCTTTAGGGATATGGTTTAGGGTTTAGTGATAAGGGATTAGGGTTTAAGGTATAGTGTCAAGGGTTGAGGGTTTAGGCATAGGGTTTATGATTTAAGGTTTAAGGGTTAAGGGTTGAGGCTTTAGAGATAGGGTTTAGGGATAAGGGATAAGGGTTTTGGGTTGAGGGATTAGGATTTAAAGTTGAGGGATTAGGGTTTAGGTTATAGTGTTAAAGGTTGAGGGTTTAGGTATAGGGTTTAGGATTTAAACATTAAGGGTTGAGAGTTGAGACTTTAGGGATATGGTTTAGGGTTTAGGGATAAGGGATTAGGGTTTAGGGTTGAGGGATTAGGTTTTGAGGTATAGTGTTGAGGGTTGAGGGTTTAGGGATAGGGCTTAGGATTTAAAGTTTAAGGACCTTGAGGGTTGAGGTTTTAGGGATAGGATTTAGGGTTTAGGGATAAGGGATTAGGCTTTAAGGTATAGTGTCGAGGGTTGAGGGTTTAGGCATAGGGTTTATGATTTAAGGTTTAAGGGTTGAGGGTTGAGGCTTTAGGGATAGGGTTTAGGTTTTAGGGACAAGGGATTAGGGTTTAGGGTTGAGGGATTAGGGTTTGAGGTATGGTTTTGAGGGTTGAGGATTTAGGAATAGGGTTTAGGGTTGAGGGATTAGGGTTTAGGGTATAGTGTTCAGGGTTGAGGGTTTAGGATTTAAGGTTTAAGGGTTGAGGGTTGAAGCTTTAGGGATAGGGTTTAGGGTTGAGCGATTAGGGTTTGAGGTATAGTGTTGAGGGTTGAGGGTTTAGGGATAGGGTTTAGGATTTGAGGTTTAAGGGTTGAGGGTTGAGGTTTTAGGGATAGGGTTTAGGGTTTAGGGTTGAGGGATTAGGGTTTTGGGTTGAGGGATTAGGGTTTAGGGTTAAGTGATTAGGGTTTAGTGTTAATGATATAGTGTTGAGGGTTGAGGGTTTAGGGATAGGGTTTAGGAATTAAGGTTTTAGGGTTAAGGGTTGAGGTTTTAGGGATAAGGTTTAGTGTTTAGGGATAAGGGATTAGGATTTAGAGTTTAGAGTTGAGGGATTAGGGTTGAGGGTTTAGGGACAATATACAGAGTAAGTGACAAAGAGAGGGTTAGTATGCCTCCATAGTAGAAGAACATTATATGTAGTTTAGGTATGTCTTTCATAGCTATTTGATGATGTTATGTTCCAATGATCAAGACCTAACTTACTTCGGAAGTCATACTATGAAATGTCTAAGTCTGGGTGAATAGAACTAAGATAGGAACAGTGCACAATGCCTGAGAAAAAGGGTCTGCATTTCTCCATGGTTGCATATTTTGTCTTATGGTTCTGGAGGTATGCTAAGATGTTAAGAATGAGTGCTGGTTACGAATCCTTGAGTCTCCTATGGTCTGCAGTGAGAGTTTTGATGTGACAAATGAGTTGGCTAAGCATGTTCTTAAGAGATAGGCTGACAGACATGTAAAATCCATTTGCAGAGAAGATATATTGTTTGAATAATAAATCTAAATGGTTGTATTATTGGTGCCAACCTATAGGAAGATCATTATATGTTTGGTTTGGTCCACATTACTGTTTGCACACATGATCAACCTGAGAAGGTAGAATACATTGTATACACACTTCATGTCTAGCTTACGGGCCTAATTATGAGATGAATCTTGTTGCAGATATAGATACTTGATGGATTAACATGTTGTGGTAATGGCAGAGTGAGTGGTGTATGTGAATTTAAAGTGTGAAGGACTATGACCAGAGTGTAGAGACAAAAAAGTGAACAAAGGCAGAAAAAAGAGTATATGTAGGTAAGTTGAGAAGCAGGGTAGAATAAATGAAGACCTTTAAATCTGTGTATTGAACCTTCAATGGAGCTGTGATCCAGCATATGGTAGATGCATTTACAATAGTTCATCTTCTCATAGTGAGGCAATATTTCTTCTTTCTTCTATATTTCTTTCTCTGTGGATAGTGAGTCCACCTACAGTGTGCATTTCACTCGGTAGTGAACCCCATGGTTGTGAGTCTTTTGTAATTTGATATTGGGGTAAGTGCAAGAAGATGGGAGGCCAAAAAGGGGTCTTAAGTGGCCACTTTTTTTCTGAAATTAGGAAATGCTGGCCTTGGATGAGAAATTAAGCATAGTTACACTCAAAATTTGGAGATGCAACCAAAACAATGTTCGTAGTGCTCCGAGTCTACTTTCTAAACTACTATTTTTTTTTAAAATGGCATAGATTAAGGGGTTCAAAGGAGGGAGCCACAAAAACTGGTGTTGTTTCTGTCAAAAAAACATAACATAGAATGTTTTGTGGCTCCCTCAAAAGGTCAACTTTTTTTAGTATTTTTAAAATCGCTTCAGTGAGAAATCAGCTAATAGCATGTAGTTTATGCCCAGTTTTTTTGATAATTTTTTGATGAATATTTGATTTTTTACTAATTTTCATAGTGGACACATCCTAAAAAATAGAATTTTGGCCATGCTACCCCTATAAATTTTGAAAACTAATTGAAAATCATTTTTTTCTTTTTTTAATATTTGTAGAATGGAGTCTAGTTTCTAAATATGTATTTTTTTTAAATTTCAATGAATAGTTAATTTACAATGAAAAAAAGACCAAACAGTGGTTTTTGCCCAAAAATGGATACACAAACAAAAGAAATTAAAGATGAAAGGCTTAACATTGTGAAAATGTGAAAAAAAATCACATCATCAAATAGCTAAGAGAAAACCTAACATTACCCAGGTGTTTGATTTGTTTGACCTTCAAACACGTGCAAATCTGAGGGTTAGCACAAATGAAATTATGTGAAATCTTGAAGAATATGGAAAAACACGTCTGTGGATGTTGAAAATGCACTCCAAGCCTTAGGGTTGGAAATCCAAAGCAAATCCCAAGCCCAAGACTTGGGATTCCCAAAGTAAAACATAACGTGAGTGCATTATAACACACTCGCATTAGTTTTTGCTTTGTATTTTTCCTTTTTCGCAAAAGTTTGTGTTGTTTGTCATGTTTGAAATAACGCGAGTGCATTATGTTCCCCTTAAATTTTTTTATGTTCAAGGCTATTAATCATGTATGTATGTATGTATGCCTATATGTATGTTTGTATCTATGTATGCCTATATGTATGTATGTATAGTGTCGAGGGTAGAGGAGGGTAGAGATGGGAGTGAGCTAGATAGGGGAGGAGAGGGGTGGATAAGGATTGAGTGATTAAGGTTTAAGGTTGAGGGTTGAGCATTTAGGGATAGGATTTAGAGTTTAGGGATAAGGGATTAGAGTTTAGGACCTTGAGGGATTAGGGTTTAGGGTTGAGGCTTTAGGGATAGCATTTAGGGTTAAGGGTCGAGGGTAGAGGGATTAGGGATAGGGTTTAGGGTTGAGGGATTAGGGTTTAAGGTATAGTTTAGTAGTTCTTGTGGATAGAGCAAGTAAAAAATGGGAGATTATTTGCCTGTTTTATAATAATATACCTCCCCTAAGTGCGGGGTGGACAACAAGAAACATAGATGTACCCCAATGTAAATATTTTCTCATAATGATCATCCTTCTGATTTCAACTGTTAATTACTCACTATGGATGTAGCATACGCAAAGCTTTTCTCATAGTGTGTACACCTATTGGCATAATGAATCCCAAATGGGCCAGAAAAACATGCCATATAACATTACTAACATTAAAAAAGTTCATAGCCATTTTTGTGACATATTCTTGCAACTCAAATATCTTTAAGAGAAGAGTGTCAAAAATGATGGGTTTAACAACCTAACATAAGGCAAAGCAGTTTTGTTGGGTTTAGGGATAGGGATTAGGGTTTAAGGTTGAGGGATTATGGTTTAAGGTATAGTGTTGAGGGTTGAGGGTTTAGGGATAGGGTTTACAGTTGAGGGATTAGGGTTTAGGGTTGACGGATTAGGGTTTAATGTTGAGAGTTGAGGGTTGAGGGTTTAGGGATAGGGTTGATGGTAGAGGGATTAGGGATAGGGTTTAGGGTTGAAGGTTTAATGATTGAGGGTTGAGGCTTTAGGGCTGAGGGTTAAGGGATTGGGATTTAAAATATAGTGTTGAGCGTCGAGGGTTTATGGATAGGTTTTAGGGTTTAATTTTTAAGGGTTAAGGGTTGAGGGATAGGGTTTAGGGTTTATGGATACAGGATTAGAGTTTAAGGTATAGTGTCGGGGGTTAAGGGTTTAGGAATAGAGATAGCATTTAGGGTTTAGGGATGAGGGATTAGGGTTGAGGGGTTGAGGGTTGAGGGATTAGGGTTGAGGGTTGAGGGATTAGGGTTTAAGGTCTACTGTCAAGGCTTGAGGGTTTATTGATAGTGTTTAGGGTTAAGGGTTGAGGGATTAGGTTTTAGGGTTGATGGATTAAGGTTTAAGGTATAGTGTTGAGGGTTGAGGGTTTAGGGATAGGGTTTAGGGTTGACGGATTAGGGTTTAGGGTTGACAGATTAGCATTTAATGTCAAGGTTAGGGTTAGAGTGTCGAGGGTAGAGGGATTAGCGATAGGGTTTAGGGTTGAAGGTTTAAGGATTGAGGGTTGAGGCTTAAGGGATGAGGGTTTAAGGCTTAAGATATAGTGTAAAGTGTTGAGGGTGTAGGGATAGGGTTTAAGTATTAAGGGTTAAGGGTTGAGGGATAGGGATTAGGGTTTAAGGTATAGTGTTGAGGGTTGATCATTTAGGGATAGGGTTTAGGTTTTAGGGATTAGGGTTTAGGGTTGATGAATTAGGGTTTAATGTTGAGAGTTGAGGGTTGAGGGTTGAGGGATAGGGTTAATGGTCAAGGGATTAGGGTTAAATAAGAGTGTCGAGGGTAGATGGATTAGGGATAGGGTTTAGTGTTGAAGGTTTAAGGATTTAGGGTTGAGGCTTTAGGGATGAGGGTTAAGGGATTAGGATTTAAGATATAGTGTCGAATGTCGAGCATGTAGGGATAGGTTTTAGGGTTCAAGTTTTAAGGGTTAAGGGTCAAGGGATAAGAGTTAAGGGTTGAGGGATTAGGGTTTGATGTTGAGAGTTGAGTACATTAAGGTTCGAGGGTTAAGGGTGTCAAGATAGGGTTGAGGGTCGCGAGAATAGGGTTAAAGTAGAGTGTCGAGGGTATAAGGATTAGGGATAGGGTTGGAGGGTTTAGGGATAAGGGATTAGGGTTTAAGGTATAGTATCAAGCCCGTTGAGGGTCTAGAAATAGGGATAGTGTTTACGGTTTAGGGATGAGGGATTAGAGTTGAGGGATGACAGATTAGGGTCGAGGGTTGAGGGACTAGGGTTTAGGGATAAGGTTTAGGGTTGAGGGTTGAGGGATTAGGGTTTAAGGTATAGTGTTAGGGTGTAGGGATAGGGTTTAGGGTTAAGGGATTAGAGTGAAGGGTTGAGGGATTAGGATTTGACGTTGAGGGTTGAGGGTTGAGGCTTTAGGGTTTAGGGATAGGGTTGAGGGTTGAGGGATCAGAGTTAAGGTTGAGGGATTAGGGTTTGACATTGAGGGTTGAGTACATTAAAGTTTGAGGGTTAAGGGTTTTGGGATAGGGTTGAGGGTCTAGGGATCAGGGTTAAAGTAGAGTGTCAAGGGTATAAGGATTAGGGATAGGGTTGGAGGGTTTAGGGATAAGGGATTAGGGTTTAAGGTATAGTATCAAACCCATTGAGGGTTTAAGAATAGGGATAGCATTTAGGATTTAGGGATGAGGGATTAGAGTTGAGGGATGACATATTAGGGTTAAGGGATTAGGGATTAGGGTTTAGGGATAAGGTTTAGGGTTGAGGGTTGAGGGATTAGGGTTGAGGGATTAGAGTGAAGGGTTGAGGGATTAGGATTTGACATTAAGGGTTGAGGGTTGAGGCTTTAGGGTTTAGGTTTTAGGCATAGGGTTGAGGGTCGAGGGATCAGAGTTAAGGGTTGAGGGATTAGGGTTTGACGTTGAGCGTTGAGGGTTGAGGTCTGAGGGTCGATGGTTTAGGGATAGGGTTGAGGGTCAAGGGATTACGGTTAAAGTAGAGTGTGGAGGGTATAAGGATTAGGGATAGGGTTGGATGGTTTAGGGATAAGGGATTAGGGTTTAAGGTATAGTATCGAGCCTATTGAGGGTTTAGGAATAGGGATAGCATTTAGGGTTTAGGGATGAGGGATTAGAGTTGAGGGATGACGGATTAGGGTTGAGGGTTGAGGGATTAGGGTTTAGGGATAAGGTTTAGGGTTGAGGGTTGAGGGATTAGGGTTTAAGGTATAGTGTTGAGGGTTTAGGGATAGGGTTTAGGGTTAAGGGATTAGAGTGAAGGGTTGAGGGATTAGGATTTGATGTTGAGGGTTGAGGGTTGAGGCTTTAGGGTTTAGGGTTTAGGGATAGGGTTGAGGGTTGAGGGATCAGAGTTAAGGGTTGAGGGATTAGGTTTTGACGTTGAGGGTTGAGGTTCGAGGGTCGAGGGTTTAGGGATAGGGTTGAGGGTCAAGGGATTAGGGTTAAGGTAGACAAGGAACAACTAAGAGACATAGAGAGGGGAGAGGTAGAGAGGTGAGGGGGAGAGATAAGTGAGATATAGAACATGAACTACTGGAACTAGAGGTGAGATATTGTAAAGGTGCTATCGAAGCTGAGATAGGTAAAATATTTATGGATCAATCTATAGTAGGACAAAACGCAAGCGCATTATAACGCACTCACATTTTTTCCTGCTATAGAAATGTTAAAAATGTGTTGACCCCCGTGATCCAGGCCCACATGCTCTATTTTCATACTGATTCTGCGCATGCTCCAACAAAAAAGAAGTGCTTTCATGTTTTTGGGAAGTTCACATGTACATTTTACACATTCTACCACCTTTGCATGATCTTTCCACCACCTTTTCTGCTTTGCCAACTTGAGAAGGAGGAAATAACATAGTTTTCACAGCAAGTTTGATATATATCTATTCAAGTTTCAATTTTTGTAGTGTTACAATGTTAATTGTGATTTAATTTTAGGAATTTAACATTATAGATTGGTTAATAGTATTGTTGTTAGTAATTATATTTGAGTGTTATTCAATTTAACATTGAAAAGCAAGCAAGTGGTGAAAAACTCAAATTGTTGAGTAGTTTGATGCAAGAAGAAAAAAAACACTACAAAATTGGGTACTCTCTCCATTCGAATCTTCATTTTTTAGGTATGTCAAGTCTTTACATGCATGTTCTTTAAATTTTCCTTAATTCTATTTGAATTACTTTATCATGCTTTATCATACATGTTTAAAATAGACACATTCCCAATCAAGAAAGCAGCCTACAATCTCACATGATGCCATGTATATTTTTTACACTTGAGCTCTTTAATAATTATGTGTAATAAATAGACCTTAACATACCATGATGCCAAACTATACAAGAATAAATCCTTACAACATAATAAAAATACAATCCCACTATTATCTTGTATTCATTTCTTAGGAACTAATAGAGGTCTCTTTATCATGCTACAGACAAATTCTCCCTCATGCCGAGGAAATGATCAAGAATTAAACCAACACAGGAAGAGATAGAAGCTAAGAATGCAAAGAAAATAGTGGCTATGAGGAAACTTTGTGAGAAGAGGAAATTGGACATGATAAATGAAGACATGCCAATTGAAGAGGAACCACAACCATCACAAAGAGATATGGTATTGGCGGCACAAAGAGAACGAATGCAAAAACTTCGTGCTATGAGAGATTTGAATACCATAGTTGGAGACATGTCCTCTACCGCAAGTCAATATGTAGGGACACCATCTACCACATCTCAAGTTGAGAGTACATCATCACTCACATGTGATGAAAGAGGTACGCCATCATTCCCACCTCAACCTCAAGGTATGTCATCTATTCCATCTTCGATCGAAGGTATGTCATCTAGCCCATCTCATTTAAATATTGATGAAATTCCTAATGTTGAGATGAATTTACCTAACTTAACACCACCTAGAATTTTACATAGAAAGAAAAAGTATTTGATTGATATTGATGAGAATATTTTGTAGCCAATGGAAGGTAAGATTTCAAAATGTACTTGTAGAAGATATTCTCATAAGATTTGGAGATTTTTCTTTGAAAAGTTAAATGAGACTGCAAGATGTCAACTATTCATTGAAATGATGCGAAGTATAAAGTATAGGTCCATCATGAAGATTCTTGGGTTGAGAACATCAGATGCTTCAAGTGAAAAATCTATTGTCAAGAATCTAATGAGTGCATATGAGAGTGTGGGTAACACCTCACACACAAAAGATAGTAATGCAACACGGCATGTGATTACATCGACTATAGTAAGAAGTCAAATGAGGAAAGCTTGTCTCATTAGAAAGGCGAGTCAAGAATTGAGAATTAATAGAAAAACTTTATCAAGAGCCATTGGAAGATGCCAAAGAATTAAGGACACTAATGCTAATGAATTGTGGGCGTTCTCGAGGAGACTACCATGAAAAGATAAACCAATTGTTGAAGCATTGAGATCACTAATTGAAGACTTTTGGAAGAATTACACAAGGGTATCTCTGAATCAAAGGGATGTGGTAAGAAGGAGAATCGGTAGTCAGAACCATGAGCCACATCCAAAGCATTTTTTGGATGAGACTCAAACATAGTTTTATGGTAAATTTCTAGAGAAGTATCCTCAAATTAAAATTTATCAAAGATATTTTGAAATGCTTAAACCTTTCTATGTCAAGATAAATCACACACGCACTACTTGTTGTAGAGTACATATTGAATTTTCTAACCATTGTGATGTTTATAGGTCTATATGTTTAGATATGCATACTAACAATGTTTTGCAGGGTTGTAGCATATGTGCCCCACCAACATCTTCAAGAGACATCATATCAAGAATTTTATGTGAGAGAGAGGAAGGTCAAATATTCTACAAGAAATTATGCTTGGATGGCACATGTCATCATTGTGGTGGCTTGCAACATTTGCCAATATGTGAACATATGAAAAGAACACATGTGGTTGGAAATGAACTAGTAGAGTTTGGCAAGTATAAAATAGTGGCATACAATAAAAAGATGGTAAAGAAGCAAAGATGTGTGAATTGGTTATTGAAAAGATTCCAATGTATTAGTTTATGCCTATGTTTCATGACAACATAGTGTATGAGTATGCAAGACATGCCCATAGAGCTCGATGGTTGGACTTGCAATTCACATTATGCAAGGACACATTTCCGGTTGGTAGCATTATTTCAGTCATCAACTTTGCAGAGAACTATAGTCTATAGCCATAGGGTGAAATGTAATCACAATATTACAACTCCACACAGGTTTCTATATTTGTGCACATCGCATTCATTCATGCGAATAATAGTACAGAGGATGACAAAAAGATCATAAGGGAGTATAATTTCTATATTAGTGATGATCGCACGCATTCTACGGAGTTCGTGCAAGGTTGCTTTCAGGTATTCTACAATGTTTTGGCTAGAAGGGGCATATCGTTCAGTCAGCATATCATATGGTTGGATAATTGTGTGTCACAACTCAAGAACTCATAGGGCTGAGTAGGAGGCATAATTTTACAGGTATTCAGCATATGTGGAACTTTTGTGAGGGCAGGCATGGAAAGGGGGAGTATGATGGTGTAGGAGCATGTATCAAAAGAGCTATAGCATGAGAAGAGTTAAAGTATAAAGACAATGCAAAGTTGATAGATGCAAAATCGATTGTCGAGTGGTGTAATGCTTCCATGGGTCCAGGTAATGAAGGTAAGTCTTTAGTTCGTAGATTTTTTTGGTTGATAGGTGATACTAACATTGTACCATATGAGGACTGTTGTACACTGATAGGATCAAATGAGATGCACTCTTTCAGAAGCTCAATTGCAGGTTCATGGAGTATCCATACATGACAGATGTCATGCTTTTGTTCTTCCTATACAATTCAAGTCTATGATGAGTGCGAGTCAAAGGAGTGGGTTGACGAATAGCAGTTAAGTTATCTTAGCCCACTTGACATGTATCGACCCCCGATGGCACTGGAACTAACACAGATGGAATCATCAGTTGACTTTGACCACATATCAGATTTAGTTCAACTAGGTAATATAGGGCATGTATATGCATCTAATTTCATCTAGTTCAACTAGGTAATGTCATCTTACTTTGTAGTGTTTTTGTAATGTTGACTAATTTCATCTAATTTTCTACACATATCAATGTAGGGCATGTATATGCAGTTATTGCAGATGAAGATAATGAAGATGGAACATATTATTACTTATGTCATTGTGTTGAGGCCAAAAAAAAATTAGAGGCCCCTGTTACAGATGGAGAAAACATCGAATACCCTACAAGGTCAGTGGTTATTACTGGAACATGGCTTAGAAGGTACCCACATAAGAGTGTTAATTTTTGGCTATTTCAGGACTTTAACACGCATTGGAAGATTCTTCATTACTTGAACCTTGTCATGGCATCCAATGTCCATTTGCTAAAGTATCAGGGTAGACCTTTGAACAAAATCTTGCGGAAGGTGCGGGAGTCTGACCATGAAGCAATACTTGACACAATAAAGAGTAGAGAAAACTGTTGATCATGATGTTAGTCATAAACAAGCACAGAATAAAAGTACACATTAACCTTTATTCATCTTGAAAGATACTGTGAATTCAGAGAATTCATGATCCCAAGTCTCCGGTGATTAGGTCTTAATCGACTGACGTTACTCAGAGGTTAATGTGAGTTGTTGTTTCCATTTTGGGGCCTTACGTGAAAATGTGCCATCATCATGACATTCCTGCAGAAATTCTTTATAGAGAAGCCATATTATGCAGTTATTAGATGAAAAAGATGTAGAAATACCTCAGTCCTTGCATGATATTTTCAATTGTGCATGCTTTGCGTTCAAATATGCTAAATATTTGCGATTTACCTACGAGATGTCTGCATATTTTGTGTTATTTGCTTAGGATTATTAGTTATTCACAATTGTGGTAGTGGAATGTTCTGAAATTGAAAGAAATTAAAGGAATACTTCAAATTAAAGTTCAACCTTTAGCTATTGATCCACATACATACTTGATACTGTCATGAGGAGAAGAAATCAAACCATATGTTCACCAGGATATTCCACAGCTAGATACAGTTGATGCAAACTTCAGAGGGTGATGAATGAAAACAATACATGCAACATGATGAGCACTCCAAGGGATGCAGCAAATCAAAGCACATATCCAGAATTCAGACACAGATTACTCAAAATTTACGAAGATTTGTAATCCAAGTACTCTTCTCTTTCATTAAGTATGCAAAAGACATGTACACATACAATAGCTTTGAAATGAGCCCTGAATACTTCAACAAACAGATTTCAATTAAGTTTCAAATGTTTCAACATGGCATTCCACCACCTTTTATAGAATAAGGTGAGGAATCCATTACAAAAGATCTACGATCAAGATTTACCAATTTAATTCACCAGTCCAGATGAAAAGCACATGCTTTGCCAATTGGCAAATGTATAGCTAGCACAGAATATTCCAGCATCTTTAACTTGATTCAGTCTCCAGCTAGCAAATAGCATATTTGACAATATCCTCCTCACTTTTGGTTCATGTTGCCTCCTTGTGCAACATCGCAATGTTCAGCTATAGCTCCAACATCCTCAAGACTTCCTGCAATAAACAGACAAACATTAAGTACAGCATCACTTGGAACACAGCATGAAGCTAAAACCTTCACTAAAAATAGGCCAAATGTTCAAACACATGCAATTGGGTTTCAAATTTGTGAAAACTATGCACAAAATGCATAAACAGGGCTAAAAATACTCGGGTCAATCATCGTTGACTGAAAATCAGGCTATCTGGCTCCAAATGGATTCAAAAACCCATCGCTTCATTTTCTCACCCATTTCTTTGTATGTCAGGTTTCAAATATGATCATGCATCGCAAAATATACAAGGAATTAATCGCTTTCAAATTTCCTTCGAATCCGCTCTTTGTATGCTATCGGCTTGTATATCGGGTTATGAATCTGCATATACAAGGACAAAATATACATGGAATTAATCGCTTTTCAAATGATTTCAAATCCGATGTATGTATATAATGTAATGTATATCGCAATGTATGTAAAAACATACAATCATGAAATGTACAACGAATTCTTGCTATTTAATATGATTTCAATTCTGCTGTATGTACATTATGCAATGTATATCGACATTTGTATAAAAGAAACATACAACAGTTTCTTCATCTTTAACAAGCTTTTCGAGTCTGAACTACATGCATATTGACAATGTGTAGGATATTAAGAAATACGATCACCCCCCCTCGAATGTCCTGATGACGTCACCGTCATATCCCAGGCTTCGTTGAAATGCAAAAGATGACGTCAGCGTCATATTGGTAAAATCAGGGGATATTTCATGGCAGGAGGATATTGTGAAATATCGAGTTACATTCAAAACATGATGTTCACGATGCGCCTAAGGCTATTGATGGGTAAAGGGCACTATCACTTAAAATTGACGTCCGGATATTTCGACCGCATGATTTTATCGGGTGATAGACCAAGATCAGGCTGCTCTTCGACAACATGACTGAGGTCATAAAATATGATCCTCCTCTTGCGAATATCAAGTTTGACCAAAACTTTGACTATTCATAACTCCCACATATGGACAAATTTTTAGGTGGTGCAAAAGGTAAACCTGCGTGGAATTTAATGCTCTTTCTAAATATGAGGTCACATAAATGAAATATGAACTTTGACAAACTGACCTCATGATGATGATCTACCTCATCCTGACCCTTCATGATGATGCACCTGACTTACTTTTACCAAACCGCCAGAAAGCAGACAACACAAGCCAAGCCAAAAAGTTGGGTCCTTGTTTTGCCAAGTCAAAATGGGGCGTGTTGTGTAACCACACAACACAAACCTGGATGGTTCATTGGATTAATTTGTAAGTATTCACATTGATTTTGTAAAGTCATGTTACATTGAGTTGTAAGTATGCACATTAATTTGTAAGGTTTGTCTTTTTTTATTTCCTACTACATTTTTACACATATACATATTTTTACATCATCATGTTATGCATTTTTGGTGTCCTGCTCCTTATGCGACCAAACTAATAGTTCCAATGCATCCAGATGGATATGTTTAGGCTAGGCATTATTCTATTTTCCACCCAAACATGTTGAAACAGTCTGAGCTACATTCTACCGACGATATCCTTGGAGAGTCTAAAGTGCAAAAAGGCAGAAATCTTTGATGAGATGTTACTCAAAAATTGTGTCACTTAGAAACATTCCGTCTAAGGAAACACGATCATGTAGAGTGCCTCTACAATAACCTCTCTCAATTTTTTATATCTCTCAGGCATTTGCCCGTGGTGAAAGGTTTTCTGCTGCCCCAAAAATCATCAGAAGGAGGCAATGTAAAGTTGCAAAGGGGTGTAACTTTCGTCCTATTCCTAATGCGACCAAAATGACTATTCCAATGCATCTGGATGGGTACATATATGCTAGGAATGGTCCTGTTTTTCACCCAAACATGTCAAAACAGTCCGAACTACATTGTACCGACGATATCCTTGAAGAGTCCAAAGTGCAAAAAGGCAACAATCTTTGACGAGATGTTACTCAAGAACTGTGTCACTTAGAATATTTTGTCTAAGGAAACACAATCATGTAGAGTACCTCTACAATAACCTCTCTCAGTTTTTTATATCTCTGAGGCATTTGCCCGTGGTGAAAGGTTTTTTGCTGCCCCAAAAATTGTCAGAAGGAGGTAGTGTAAAGTTGCAAAGGGGTGTAACTTTCATCCTGCTCCTAATGCGACCAAACTAACTATTCCAATGCATCTAGATGGGTACATTTATGCTAGGCATGGTCCTATTTTTCACCCAAAAATGTCGAAACAATCCGAGCTACATTGTACCAACGATATCCCTGAAGAGTCCAAAGTGCAAAAAGGTAGCAATCTTTGACAAGATGTTACTTGAAAACCATGTCACTTAGAAACATTCTGTCTAAGGCAACACGATCATATAGAGTGCCTATACAATAACCTCTCTTAGTTTTTTATATCACTGAGGCATTTGCCTGTGGTGAAAGGTTTTCTGCTGCCCCAAAAATCATTAGAAGGAGGCAGTGTAAAGTTGCAAAGGGGTGTAACTTTTGTCCTACTCCTGATGTGACCAAATTGATTGTTGTAATGCATCTGGATGGGTACATTTATGCTAGGCATGGTCTTATTTTTCACTCAAACATGTCGAAACAATCCGAGCTACATTGTACCGATGATATCCCTGAAGAGTCCAAAGTACAAAAAGGGAGCAATCTTTGATGAGATGTTACTTGAAAACTGTGTCACTTAGAAACATTCCATTTGAGGAAATATGATCATGTAGAGTGCCTCTACAATAACCTCTCTCAGTTTTTTATATCTCAGAGGCATTAACCTATGGTGAAAGGTTTTCTGCTGCCCCAAAAATTGTCAGAAGGAGGCAGTGTAAAGTTGCACAGGAGTGTAACTTTTGTTCTTCTCCTCGTGTGGCCAAACTGATCTTTGTATGATATCTTCAATATGATTACTTTGATAATGAACACTTGAGATGTATATTTTTGATCTTGCCTTGCTCATTGTAAGTAGGATATATATGATGCTTGTAGCTTCATTTGACTAACTCTATGATATTTCTTCTTCTTGTATGTAGGTTGATGACCTTCCTTGATGCTCTTTCATGTAGAGAAGATGAGGATAATGCTGCTCCTTCATGACTCAGAGCAGATGATGAAACTTCATTGATGACATGGAGTAGAAGACTCTTCTCAAAGAGTTGAAGATTGGGAGAACTTGAAGTATGATGGATGAAGTGCCTTGCTTGATGATATGATGAAGATGAAGTAGTGCACTTGGCATGTTGACCTTGAAATAATGATTGATGAAGAAAGAACTTAAATTGATTGAAGATCTCCGGACATGATGCAACTTGATGAAGTATATCAAACTTGATGTGATCTAACATGATATCATTGATTAAGAAGACCTGAGATGTATCTTGTTGTGACTTCTTGGAGCAGCTACCTCTTGAAGTGGTGTCTCTTTGGTAGTGATTACTTCCCATCTTTACTCTCTAGCATGAATGAATGTGAATGACTCCTTTGAAATAGCTACATGATGACTCCTCCTTGAAAGTGACTCCAAGATCTTGCTCCTACCTCTGTGATACTTCTTTTCCTTCAATCTTCCTACAATACAAACCAAGAAACACATCAATCCTTATGATAAACACTTTATAGCACAAAGGAACATGCAATAATCTTATTTCAAATCTAGGCACATATATATGTGAAAAGAGGAGCAAAAGGTGCCTAATTGCAATTTGACTTTGTATTGCTGTTTTAAACATTTGAGGATGACTTATAATAATTCTTGCTTGCCAGGCACACTTGGAGGTTATACAGGTTGAAGAACTTGCCTAGACTTCCTTAATAATGTTGATCTCTCCTAAGGCACATTTTGATGATGATTGGGGTGTAAATTTGTGCCTTAACTCAAGTAAATACCTTCTTCAACTTCAAAGGGGTTCAAAGCATTGCTAAGAAATCCTCAATACTCAAATGCTGCAATGAAATGAAGCAACTTCTTCTTAGGCACAAATGTAAGAGTACACAAGGGGAAAATGGTGCCTAGATGACTTAGTACATTTCTATGACTTCATTCACATATTTAAATGTTTGAGAAACTCTCCTTTACTAAGCACTTGTCCTCATGTCAATGTTAAGCTTTATACCTCCTAGGCGCTCAATTAGGTGATGTCATTAGATACAACTTACCCTTAGGTGCCAATGTAGCTTCTTTAATCCATCACACTTTTAGGCACTCAAATTTGAGGTCTTGGAATTGTATCTTATTCCTAGGTGCAATTGGATGATCTTCCTAGATCTAAGCGCTCATGATGGTGGGAAATTACATGAAGGGGCGCCTAAGTCCAATTTGACTTTGTATTTGATATTTTATGACTCTAATTGACTAGGAATGGCTCAATTTCTAAAGTGCTGACTCAATAATGTAAGTTTAAGGCCTTTTCCTCCTAGGTGCCAATTAATGAGTTCACTAGATGCAATTTCTCCTTAGGTGCCAAAACTAGATAGTAGAGACAAGAGGAGGCTCCTAGCATCAATTTAGGCTCTATTTATTATTTGTAAGACCTTGAATGATTGAACATGCTTGAAGTAAGCCTTTCTCTCTTGGAACTTACTCAATGATATAGATTTGTGATACTTTATCTAAGGCACCAATCTAGATCTATATGGAGGTGAAAGAGTGCCCCACATCATGAAGCTTTGTACTTGGCATTTTTTATGCTTTAAATAATTATGGTCTTAGGATGACTTTCCCCCTCTAGACACCTACTCTTAGATGTCCTTGGATGCAATTTCAATCTAGGTGTTCATGGAGGTATTGAATGACAAGCAAAGGCACCTTAGCTTACTTAGCCCATTTCTTTGGATTTTGATGATCTTGACTCTTAAATGCCATCTAGTCTCATGCTCTTAAGCTCTCCTCTTACAAGGCACCATATTGAATGGATTTAAACTCTCTTGTTATGCTTAGGCACCAATTCAAGGTCATTCTGAAGGTAAATAGTGCCTAGAATCCATTTGACTTTACTTTTAACATTTCAACAAGTTTAAGAAATGGGAGAGATCTCATCAAGGAGTCCACTCAAAGGATTGTTTCATGTCAACTCTTCCTAGGTGCCAATGTGTGATTAGATGACAAGGAAAGTGAACCTAAACTTCAAACATTCAATCAATCTTCATATACATACTTCTCTCCTTCAAGGTGCTCAAAGTGGTTAACTCATTCTTCAATTCCTTATTCTAGTTAGTTCTAAGACCTTTAGGCACTATCATTCAGCAATTCAAACCTTCAAACACTTTTAAGGTACTCAAAGTGATGTCCATCACCAATCCACTCCTTAGGTGCTCAAATTTGATTGTAGAAGCAAGAAATTGTGCCTAAGGTTTATGTTACTCAAGACCTCCTTTCCAAGGCACCTTAGATGATGATCAAGGTGTGAAAATGCACCTTACTTGAATTTAGATTATTCCTTGATATTTTAAGGCTTTTAACACTTGTTTGCACCCTTGTATGACTACATCACCCTTAGGCACTCATTTTGGGGTGTTATTCATCTACTATGTTGCCAACTTTTATCATTTTGAGGTGTTATTCATTTTTTTTTTAAATACAACTTTTATCTTTTAGTTCCAAAATGAGGTTTAGGTGATACTTGAATAACAATAGCTATCTTATTGGATCAACAAACATCCTATGTAATACAATTGGACTTTAAATATTTGAAGTAGCCATCTACAAATACCCATTCAAACATGGATTTATAATGCAAGTATGAATGCCATCAATAAAAAAGATTTGTATTAACCAAATATCCATATAGGCATACATCAATATCTGTTGATATAAGTATAACATATATACAAAATAGCCATATAAGCTTACAAGAATGCCATATAGGCATACAATGTCAACTATATAAAATACAAAATATATGTCCACAAATGCCATATAGGCATACAACAAAGGAACACAATAAAAAGTTATTCCCCTTTGGCTGGTGAAGAGAATAGATCATGGATAGCCTTTGATCTTCTAGGGGATGGAGACATGCATGTGGGTGGTCTACTATGAACCCAAGGGCTGCTCCTCCTATTTAGTTCTTCCTGCATCTTTAGCTATTACAATAAAAAGTATAGACATTAATATATAGAAATTACATGTTATAAAAAATGAAACATTTAACAAAATAATCACTTACCACTACAATATAATTTGTCTCCTCACTTGCCTCAGTAGCAGGAATAGGCCGTGGTGATGTCATGTCCTATAGAAACCATCCAGATAGAAATTAAACTTCAAATCAATAATCTTTTGATTTTTCAAAAATAAACAACTATAATAATGAATGTAAATAAAAATTTACTAATCTGCCTCATACCCCTGTCAATGCCATGGAGCTATGAATTGCAGAGGTCACACCATGCTCCATTGCCCTATGAACATCAGGAGGTGTCTCCATAGCCTACATCATCTGGAAATAAAACAACATTATTTAATTACAAAAACTATAATAGTGATGTAAATCATGGCTCCTAACATACAAACATGTTCATCTAAACATGGAAGTACACACAATAAAGCACACAAGTCACATACAAAAATCTAGTAAGTACAATTCATTCATTAAACTATTTATTTTATTACCTTCGTGAAGCTTTGAAGTCCACCACTGCTGGCAGGCATTGCCGTGAAATCTCCAATATTAACCTATTCAACATCCAAAAGCAGATATTAGAATACCATTCATATAATGATGCTATTCACATGTAATATTTATAATTGTTTACTAGTTACATACCTCGACAGTAGATGATCTAGTGTAATATGCAGGTGGAGAACCACTGAAAACTGCATCAATGCTATGAACCTAAAATTTCATTAAAATCATCAAACTAAATTAGTTAATCTTGCATTTCAAAAATAAAATTTAATAAATTAAATTCAATAAACTTGCTAATATTTACCTGAGTATCAAGGCTGAAAGTCTCACTCAGGAGGGTATTTGTCATCACCATCTGCTCATCTGCAGATGTAGTCTGTGCACCTGTGTCCTAACTATCCATGGGGTCATAACTGCAGGCTAACCTGCAAGTCTGACAAGTATGGGGTGGGACCCTACTCCTTGTACTATCTCCCAACCCACTCTATGTTGTAGGACTGGCATGCTCTATGATGCTCAGGGTCAAGGCACTAATGGACTGAAGTGTATCGACCTTAACACTCTCCTTCACAATGGAAGGGATAGAAACATGCTCATGGGCTGGTCTACTGATTACTCATCTCACTGCTCACTGTGGGTCAACATGTGCCCCTAGTCTATCTTGTGCTAACCCCCCACCTCTACCCTGGAAGTCTCGCATATCAAAATAGTTTGGCACTTTATTGGGGACAAACTCGCAGTAGAGTTTCCTCAAAAAGTATTGTGGGACCTCATTATTATTGCATGGAGGATGGTCAAAAACCATCCACCACCTCTGCCCAAAATTATCCCTTATCGCTTGGTTGTTGTACCAATGGATAGGGAACCTCTTGCATGTAATGGGTGGAGGTTGATTTGTTTGTGGGTTTGTGAAAATCAAACACAAGTCTAATTTTGTAATTTGTAATTTTTTCACATCTTGGTATGATAGCTTGTCTGCATAATAGTCTCTAAACTCTCTCATTTTATCCATCCAACTAGATATTTGCTTTCTAATTGAATTTACATTTGATAATATAGATTCAAGAGTTTTAGCAAGCGTGGACCTATGCAAGGTTGAAGTGGAAGGATCTTTCAACCTTGCGATTATATCTTTAATTTTTTTTTTGTTGTTTTCAATTTGCCCCATTATATTTTCTTGTGTTCTAGGGGTATGTCAAGGAATAGATGAAGGAGGTTGTTGTTCTGTAGGTATTTCCTCCTTAGGATTTGTGGATTTTGAGGAGGAGGAGGAGGAGGTGCATTAACATTTCTTGACAATTAACAAAATATACATAAAAAATCAACTCAAACCTACCTATTTAGAAACAAATTCAAACAAAAAAATAAATAAAACTCACTCCTTTGGCATGATCGATGTCATGGCGGCATTTTGGCAACAAATTAGTAATATTTTGGTGTTGAATTGTCTTTTGCAAAATGCGAGCATGCTTCCTAAGGTTTGCAGGCCGCGGGTATAGAGGAGAAAAATAGAAATGAAATGAGATAAGCTTTTTATTATTATTTATAATAGTTCATAACGCACTCGCGTTATAACATGCTCACATTATAATGTGAGTACATTATGGTTTGGTTTTAATGAGCCTTAGGCTTATCATTACCAAACCATAATGCGAGCACGTTATAACGTGCTCACGTTTTGTATTTAATTTTTTTGAAAACAATTTGGCCACTTTTTGGCCCCCCATCTTTTTGCACTTACCCATTGTTATCATAATATTGTTGGCAACAGACACTGCATAACATTGATAAGTGTTGTCATTGATGACAAATAAGATTGTTCTCCACATCTACAGTATAGTATCTAATCATACCAAAATTTAGAATAATAATCTATCTAAGTCCGGGAGTCTGAAATAGAGCATATAGTAGAGTCCGGTATTTTGGTCCGGATCTCTCCGATGGACAGGCATGGTATGTTGTGGATCCAAGGTTGTTGATAGCATTGTAAATACACTTTAAATCCATAATTTTGTCATTCATTGATAAAGGAATCAAATGTTATTAAAATCTATGTATCGAGTTCCAGTCTGATAGAGCAGACAAAAGAAGAACAGGTAAACCTTGCAGAAGATCTTGTTTCTGGATGAATGGAAGTTGCTTGTTGGATAAATGGTGGCATTCAGTAACTATGGCTAACATGAGTAATGATTTGTAAGAGTAAGTTTTGTTCCACACTCCAAGTTATGCATAGATCTAGTTGACAGGGCTGAGCATTCTTAGGTGTTCTAAGTACTATTAAAGCTGACTAGTAGAATGATTATAGATCTTGTTACAGATATATATAGTTGATGAATTCAGTTGTTTAGAGTATAGTGTGTATGTAAATAAAGTGAATGTGAGTAGAGCCAAAATCTAAGGTGTGAATGAAAGCAAAACAGTAAGAAGAACAAAGCAAGGATGAAGTGTGTAAGATCAATTTTTGTACTCAACCAGAACTGAAATTCCTGCATAAGTAGATGCTATCATTAGTTCATATCTCTATTTTTCATTTGTAATATTGCCTTAAGTAGCAAGCCTTCATTTGAGCAGTGAGCTCTAGGCAGTGAGCCTGAATGCATGTGCATTCTCATTTTGTATCAATACTTTTAACAGGGTATTAATTTTTGTGGGTTAACCCCCACCGTGGTTTTTCCCTTAACTAGGTTTCCATGTCAAAATCCTAGTGTGAAATGTGTCATTCATGTTTTCTGCTCATATGTTATTATCTAATGCTATAATGTTTATATCATTGATTTAATCCTACGTTGCAAAAAGGAATAACAATAGAAAAAGAAGAAAAAGAGAAACAACTAATTCACCCCCCTCTCAGTTGTCTAGACCTATTCCAACAATTGCTATTAGAGCTAAGTTCCTTTGAAAAAGATTAACAGCTTAAGGAAGATCTGGGAAGACAACAGAATGGATGAATATGACCTTCAAGGGCAACTTAATCTCACCCTAGATGATCTTGAGTAGTCCAAGGTAGAAGTCCAAGAGCTGCAAGATAATCTAAAAAATTTTGAAGACTTCATTGAAGTCTTAAAAGAAAAATTGAGCAAATCCAATTCAAAAGGAAATGAGCAAACTCTTCAAGACAAGGCCCTAGATGAGAAGACAAAGGAATGTGAAAAGTTAACTAAAGAAGTTACTATTCTAAAACATGAGATGGAAACTAGAGTGATGAGACTAACCAAGGAAATTGAAGATAAGAAGAAAGTTGAAGAAGAGTTAAATCAAAATTTGAAAAAAGGTTCTGAAGAATCCTGCAAATTGGATGTGATAGCTGGCATTCTAGAATCTAATCTACAAGAAAGCAGAGACAATGAAAGAGAACTTGAGAGACAAATTATCACACTTAGACATGACCTTGAAATTGTAAATGAGTATAAGGAGAAATTCAAGATAAGCTTAGCTAAACTTGAATCACTCATTCAAGGGCAGAAAAGGGATTTTGATAAGCATGAGAAAGGTGAAAGCTCCAGATCTAGACAGAGAAACTTTCAACCTAGGAATGGAAGAAATAGATCTAAAAAACCTCTAGTAAGACAGCCAAATGTGTAAAGATATCCATCATTCAATGGAAATTGTTTCAATTGCAACAAATTTGTTCATAGAGCTACTCAATGCAGAAGCAAAGTAAATCAAAATGGTCCATCCTTCTCTGGTCAATGCTTCAAATGTAATAGGTATGGTCATAGATCAAATGAATGCAAAAGTGTGAAAAAGAATAATCCCAATATTAGAAGAATTAGCAATTCCTTCAATGGTTACTACTTTTTTTGCAATGGGTTTGGACATATGGCTAATCAGTGCAGATCAAGAGAAAATTAGGTTTATAAGAAAGGAAATGTTGTATGTTCTAAGTGCAATAAATCTAGTCATATTGCAAGATTCTACAAAAGTAAAGACAATGGATGAGGTAAACAGAAAACCAGATGAGCAGAAACAAGATAGAGGCAAAAGGAAAATTGATGTGGATGAGATATGGAGTGAAATGAACAAGATTTGGATAAAGAAAGATATAGTAAATAATGAGAATGAGTCAGTACTGGAATCCGGTGTTGACAATTCCTCTAGGAATTAAGTCAGAAAACTTTGGCCTAGGGGGGCTGCATAGAGCATCAATTTCCCTCGGTTAGTGAGTGGATGCCTAAATCTAGCATATTAATAGAGAATACTCCAAGTTAGTCTAGAACCTATGGAAGGATTTTTGGAAGGAAAGATGTTGATACATGAGGAACTGTCTAAACAATGTAACTAGATACAATTAGGGCAATCCATTTATTGCAAAGGCAAATTAAATAATGTGGAGCTTTAAAAGGCCACTTGGTCACTCATTTGAATCACCTTGCATTTGAAGTAGACAAGAAGAAGATCACTTGACCTACAAAGTCCAGAGACTGAGGCAGAGAATGAATTCAATTAGCAAGTGATCAACCCTATCACCATGAAAGAAAAAGGTACCTCTCTGTAAATCTTTGAATTTGAAATCTATTGAAATGGCTACCCCTCATGTTATTGACATTACTAAAAGACCTCAACCTAAATTCAAGAAGCATCCTCACAAATCAATTCAAGTTGATCTGTTAGGTATTTTTTCAAGCGTTCTGAATGGGGTGCTACATGTAGAAGACATTAGGGTTTACATTCATGCAAATATAGACGAGTTTGGAGATTGAAGGTATGTAGATTTGTTTGAAAAACAACTCATGGATGAAAATAAAGAACTTAAACCCAAATACAAGGCTTTACAGAATAAACACTTTGTTCAGGTTATGGGGTTTCCAACATTTGATGAGGATGAGTGGATCTGATATGTCTTAAGTCAGATACATGATGAATTCATGTGGTTGTTAAAACCATTCAAGATTACCAAGGATGCTATCAGAAATGTAACTGATTTGAACTCAACCGGAGGACTGCCCATGCTAAAAGCTGTGAAAAACTAGATAGTAACTGATGCTACCGGAGCTAAGTTTAATAGAAGAGCAATGACCATAAATGATATTATAGAGCCAGATGTCAAATTTGCCTCCATGGTGATTGGATACAAGATTTACCACTCGAGAAAGGAAAATTTTGTTTCTAGAACAGCCATTTATGCTGCATACAAGATGATACAAGAAAATGTTGATTATGACTTGTGTGAACTATTGCAGAAACAATTGATTGAAAATCTAAATAAGATCAAAAGAGATAAGAAGAACACCTTCAAGTATGGTACATTGATTTTATGCCTATTCTTTTACTATACGAATGAAGTACCTGGGGTAACAAGTGTACACTAGACTAAAGATGAACCGGTTGCCATTCAATGCTCAGAAGATGGCAATATGGGGTTACTTCAAAATTTTATAGAGTATGATGCACTTAAGGAAAAGAATTCCAAATTCAATTGTTGACAAATACAAAAAATGAAGTATGCTTCATGGTTGATATCGACAAGTGTTTAATGGAAGCAGTGGAACCCAAAATGGTTTGGATCATGCCCATGGGGTATGAAGTAGATGAAAGGATCTTGAATATGTATTCTCAACATCTGCTAAGCAAGCCCAAAGACTCAACAGTTGAAAGATTTGGAACCTATGAGGAGCTGAGTTTAAAGTTGCATATTGAGCTCAGAGAACCTGAAACTAACAGAAGAGTAAGAAAAGAAGTTGAGTAGCTAGCTGAGAATCTTGGCCTAACAAAGGAAGCTGTGAAGAAAGTCAGAGAAAGAACAAAAAAGGATGAGAAAGAAAAACAAGAAAAGAGACAAACAAGTGATCCGGTGGAACCTACTTCCACCTCAAGAACTACTAGAAGTTCTTCTACTACCTCTACTCCTTCCAAATCTATAAAACCAGAAATAGAATCATCTGGAAAACATGAGAAAAGAAAGAAAACAAAATCTTCTTGAACCTATGAAATCATAAGAGAAGATGAAGTAGATACAAACTCTGACATTGAAATCAAGGAACCAAAAGTCATTGAAACAAAAGCTACAAAGTTAACCAAAGAAAAGTCTTATGGAAGCAAAAGGACTAGAAAAAAGTAAAAGACTGAAGAATATGTTGAGAAACCCACACTCTCACTAGAAGATGTGATAAAATCTATCACTGTAGATGGCAATCTAAGACCCATGACTGAATTCTATGATGAATACAATGATGTAGATAAAAGGGTGTTGGAAGAAGCAATAGTCAGATATCTTAACATCTATAACAAGGCACTAATTGAGATACCACAAAGTCTAGCTGATATTATGGAGTTGAGAAAAGAAAATGCCAAATGCAAGGACTTGGAAATCAGAGAACATGAGCTGATAACCTTGTGTCCTCAAATTTCACCTGAACAAATCAATATGTTATTTAGGGAATTCAAAAATGACTTTGGAAGCAAAAAGAGAATGAACAAGCTCATGATGGGAGAAACAAGTGAAATTATTGAAGAAACTCAAGAAATTCTTCTGAAAGCACTAAAAACGGACAATTTTCCCATAGTCATAAAAGAAATTCTGGATGAAGAAAAAGAGAATATGTTTGAACAACAATTCAATGAGGCCTCTGTTCTCAAAGAAGAACAAGCAAATCAAGAGGATACAAAATTGGTGGACAAAGTAGTTGATATAGGAGATACCCCTAATTGACTGGATATGTCAGAAAAGGGAAACAATGTTACTTCACAGAGCCCTCCAGATCAAATAGCAATTGATGAACAAACAAGAAAAAATTCCTCTATAGAGAACCCAAAAAAGGTTAAAGCAAAGTTAGAAGAAGAAAGAGAAAACAAAGATAAAATAGAAGAAGATGGTGCAAACATTGAAGCACCTATAGCAAAGACTAAGAAAATAGGAGATCAAAAAGTTGATTCTGAAATAAGTGCAAGAGACACTACAGTTGCAGTAAAAGATTCTCTTGGAAAAGAAGTGATTGAACTTGATGAACCTAAACTAGTCCAAGGCCTAGCTAATCCAGATGCCCTCTCTCCAATTCAACTGATGAAGATAGCATCATTCACCCAAGTAAAGTCTAGAGAGAAGATGTTAAAGTTCCACATGGAGGAGAATGAGCTACTGGGACTTACAACTAGAGTTTTGGATAAATTAATGCCAAGCTATTAGAAGAATCAAAATGATTCCCCCTCTAGTCATCTAAAGAACCTTGTAAGTTCAGTAAATTCACATTTTGAGTACCTTGAGAAATTTGTGGAGGTAAAAGTTTAGAAAGAATTCTTAGATAAGAAATTTTGTGAAATAAAGAACCTGATAGTAAATGATAGAAGAATATTGGGTATTAGCATAAAGAGTATTCAGAATGCTCTAAATGATGGAAGAGATATGTACAAATTATGTCTGTCATGGACCAAAGTTAATAAGGGTATTGAGAACAAGATAAAGGAGCAAGAACAAAAGTTGTCAAATCTCTCTCAAAATTTTGATCCCCTAATAGTTTCTCCCATAAGTCATAAATGTCAAGAAATCAACTTGACTAAGGAAATAAAGAAACTTGCCAAAAAAATAAGTAACATTATGAAGAGAATGTGTGAACTTTAGGGATTAATTGCCCCTAAGTTATGTTGTGATGCTCACAACACACCCCATTTTAGCTCTTAGCAAAATGAGGACCCCTGTTGTGGTTGTTGCTTTTTGATTGTGTGTGGTCTTGCTTGGTGGTAAAGGGAAAAGAGGTAAAGGTTACAAACCATGTTAAAAATTGAAAAGATTTAGCATTAAGTGATAGAAGGGAATAGAGGTGAATTCTTTGTCAAAAATGAATAAGGGTTACTTTTTGAACCAGTAAAAAATTTCCAATATTCTTTAAGATATACGTGTTTTTGGTAAAATACATTATAGAAGGGTTTGTATGTGGAGTCATCGTATAAGTCACATTGAGTATAGTCAGGTTTGGGTATCGTGGTAGTTTGTATGCATATGCTTAGTGTTTTTTATTATCTGTATACAACTCAGACCTGATAAGTTTCAGAAATGGAGTGAATAATTTGTTAAGTTCGCATTGTATCTTGATTTGTATGTTTGTTTAAAAAGAGATATACAAGGAAATATATAAGGTGATATACATTTAGGGACCCAAGGAGGATAAAAAATATGGTTTTATTAAGATGAGAAAAGGATACATTCTGTAGATTGTATGTTTGTATGTTTCGGGCTTGCATCTTTTGGATACATACAAGTGCGGATTTTGAAGGATAATTAAATTGAATGTAAGCAATGCATTGTATCTTAATGTTTTGGAATATATGCATTTGCTTAAATATACATGTATGGATCCGAAAGGATTATGCAATATGGCTAAGGAAAATGAAAAATCCAAAATGGTTATATATAGGTTTGCATGTATGAAAGGTTGTATCTAAATGTAGATGCAAATATTGTATGTTGAGAAGATACAAGTGAGTAAGTAAAGTGCATCCCATAGTTGTATCTCGTGGTTGTATGTTGCATAGACAGATAGATATACAAGAGCATATACAAGCTGAGATACAAGCAAAGATGCAAAGAAGTGAAAAGGTAAGATACAATGCGGATTTCAAAAGAAAGTAAAATAAAGGTAAGGCTTTGTATGTTTGGGCAATTGTATGTTAACGACATACAATCCCAATATACAAAGAAATGAAAGACACCATCAATAACTAAAAGGTAAAGAGGGTTTGTATGGGTCACACTTGTATAATTGTTTGTATCTATTTTACATACATTGCAACATACAAACAAAAGATACAAAGGTGGACATAATGAAAAAGGGTAACATTGTTTATAATTTGTTGCATATAGGCTTGTATATTGAAAGCATACAAAGGGACATACAAGAAATGATATACAAGGAGACATATAAGAAAACGTGATGTATGCAAGGAATAAAGTAACATATAGAATGTTTAAAATTAAAATATTGAAGTAGAAAGATGAAACCATATGTGCATTAATGGCTGCAATTAATGTTGAACTAACACTGGAATGATAGAATTTAGCATGTTAGGGTAAATAAAGGGTTGTTTTTTCTTTCAGAATTGCATTGTTAAAACTAAAATTATAGAAAGAAGAACTATTGCATAAATTGAACAAAAAATTCATCACGAGATGGAATTTTAGAAACAAGAATAGATCAAAAAATGGTAAAGTGAGTCAACGGTTGTAAGGTTGAGCTGTCAAGAATATAGGTATTTATTTGGAAGGCCATTATAGTTCAGTTAATTGAAAATACAAAATGATTATCAGTAATTTCATTTTAAAATGTAAGCAAATGTTAAATTACTATTTTTGATAGTACATTAGCTGGTTTGGGTTAAATAATATGAAAGTCAAAATTGGAAAAGACAAAAGGGGTTATGGTAAATGTAAAAATATAAAATTCATGGTAAAACCCTAGGTTAAGGGAGTAAAAATGACAAGTTAAAAAATGTGTTTTTACAGGATGGCCCCAAAATAGAAGAAGGTGGATACATGGGGTGGAGAAAATGTTAAAAAGGAAAGAAAGCCCCGCAAAGAAATAGAGAAAGAAGAGCTACCAATACACAGAGGTTACCCTTCACTAATCAGCACAAGTGGAGAAGAAACATACACTAGCATAGGAAACTATGATGCTGAGGATGTTTTGCAAAAGATTACTATGATAGATGCTACACCTAACATGAAGTGTATATGGGAAAGTGGATTATACAGAGCTACAGGTTTCCCACTAGCTATGGAGGCTAAGGACCTATGTTTGGACTATATACATGTATATGACTTAGCTACCAAGAGGGTAATACACAAGGATAGGGTCATTACAGACTTATCTACGGAGGGGATCACAAGAACATTTGGCCTAGAGATACATAAAAAAAATGGTAGATATCGATATAGATCAATACAATGAAGACTTCAATAATAATGAGAGGGATTGTAGAGGCAAGATCTTCTACAATTGGTATAATGGAGAAAATAAACCCAAGGCCATAGCAAGAATACATAAGAACCTGCAAAGAATAGATTTCAAAGAAGAGATACATTTGATGATAATAATGTTAAACAAATTGGTAGGTTTTAGGGATGCCACTAAATGTAAACCTTGGATGTTCACTATTATCCAATTCATGAGGGAGGCGAAAAGGAACAAGGACAAATTCACTGGGCTAAGGCTATTAGCATAGCCATATGGAAGCAGGCAATGTTAAGAAAACAAAAGATGATACCTTTCTATTTGTCCTCTTATGTATTATATTCTCTCTAGCCTTTACTTTCTATAAGGGATTAGTGTTTAGGGTTTAGGGTATAGTGTTGAGGGTTGAAGGTTTAGGGATAAGGTTTAGGATTTAAGGTTTAAGGGTTGAGGGTTGAGGCTTTAGGGATAGGTTTTAGGGTTTAGGGATAAGGGATTAGGGTTTAGGGTTGAGGGATTAGGGTTTAGGGTTGAGGGATTAGGGTTTGAGGTATAGTATTGAGGGTTGAGGGTTAAACGATAGGGTTTAGGATTTAAGGTATAAGGACCTTGAGGGTTGAGGCTTTAGGGATAGGGTTTAGGGTTTATGGATAAGGGATTAGGGTTTAAGGTATAGCGTCAAGGGTTAGGGTTTAGGCATAGGGTTTATGATTTAAGGTTTAAGTGTTAAGGGTTGAGGCTTTAGAGATAGGGTTTAGGGTTTAGGGATAAGGATAAGAGTTTAGGGTTGAGGTATTAGGGTTTAGGGTTTAGGGTATAGTGTTGAGGGTTGAGGGTTTAGGGATAAGGTTTAGGATTTAAGCTTTAAGGGTTGAGGGTTGAGGATTTAGGCATAGGGTTTAGGGCTTAGGGATAAGGTATTAGGGTTTAGGGTTGATGGATTAGGGTTTAGGGTTGAGGGATTAGGGTTTGAGGTATAATGTTGAGAGTTGAGGATTTATGGATAGGGTTTAGGATTTAAGGTTTAAGGACCTTGAGGGTTGAGACTTTAGGGATAGGGTTTAGTGTTTAGGGATAAGGGATTAGGGTTCAAGGTATAATGTCGAGGGTTGAGGGTTTAGCCATAGGGTTCATGATTTAAGGTTCAAGGGTTGAGAGTTGAGTATTTAGGGATAGGGTTTAGGGTTTAGAGACAAGGGATTAGAGTTTAGGGTTGAGGGATTAGGGTTTAAGGTTAAGAGATTAGGGTTTGAGGTATAGTATTGAGGGTTGAGGGTCTAGGGATAGGGTTTAGGGTTGAGTGATTAGGGTTTAGGGAGTAGTGTTGAGGGTTGAGGGTTTAGGGATAGGGTTTAGGATTTAAGGTTTAATGGTTAAGGGTTGAGGCTTTAGGGATAGGGTTTAGGGTTTAGGGATAATGATTAGGGTTTAGGGTTGAGGGATTAGGGTTTGAGGTATAGTGTTGAGTGTTAAGGGTTTAGGGATAGTGTTTAGGATTTGAGGTTTAAGGGTTGAGGGTTGAGGCTTTAGCAATAGGGCTTAGGGTTGAAGGAGTAGGGTTTAGGGTTAAGGGATTAGGGTTTAGGGTATAGTGTTGAGGGTTGAGGGTTTAGGGATAGGGTTTCAGATCTAAGGTTTAAGGGTTGAGGGTTGAGACTTTAGGGATAGGGTTTAGGGTTTAAGGATAAGGGATTAGGGTTGAGGGTTGAGGGATTAGGGTTGAGGGTTTAGGAATAGGGTTTAGGATTTAAGGATTAAGGGTTGAGGGTTGAGGCTTTAGGGATAGGGTTTAGGATTTACGGATAAGAGATTAGGGTTTAGGGTTGAGGGATTAGTGTTTAGGGTTGAGGGATTAGGGTTAGGGTTAAGGGATTAGGGTTTAGGGATTAGGGTTGAGGGATAGGGTTTAGGGTTTAGGGATAAGAGATTAGGTTTTAGAGTTAAGAGAGAGGTAGAAGAAATACATGAGAGAGTGAATAATATAGATTTTTGTATAGCAAGCCATAACGTGCTCACGTTATAACATGAGTGCATTATAATGCAAGTGCATTGTGTCTTGCTATTGAAATGGTAAAAAGGCCAGGATACCTATGATCCATGCCCACATGCTCTGTTTTCTTTTGGTTATGCACATGTTCTGACAAAAGAAAGTTTTTTCATGTTGTTGGGAAGTGCACATGCACATTTTTCACATTCTATCACCTTTGCATGAACTTTCCACCACCTTTTTCTTGTTTTCCAACTTAAGAAGGATGAAATAATAGTTTTCACATCAAATTTGATATAGATCAATTCAAGTTTTAATTTTTGTAGTGTTGCAATTTTAATTGTGATTGAATTGTAGGAATTTAACATTATACATTGGTTAATTGTATTGTTGTTAGTAATTCTATTTGAGTGTTATTCAATTGAACATTGAAAATGAGGCAAGTGGTGAAAAACTCAAATTGTTGAGAAGTTTGATGCAAGAAGAAAAAAAAGACTACATAATTGGGCACTCTCCCTATTCAAGTCTTTGTTTTTAGGTATGTCAAGTCTTTATACATGTTCTAAGTTGTATTTTTCTTATTTCTATTTGAATTGATTTATCATGCCTCATTGAATACATGTTTATATCACTTGTATGATTTATATATTTTGTGTTTAAATTAGTTGTGTTTATATTTTGTGTTTATAGTTCATGTGCCTTGCTTATGCATCCACATTTTGCATATATATCTAATAGGGAATTTACAGCTTGAGCTCTGAATTTCTTCCCAAACAGCTATAAATTTCTATTGATTTGAATTTTTTCTTTATACGTGCAGACTAGTAGCTACTCACAAAGGATATCATCAATCCAAAACATAAATTTATCAAAATGATCAATAGGAACATAATAACCTAGCTGCAAAATTGAGTTCCTTTATTCAAATTCAAAAAGTAAACAAATGGGATTACAATACACTCCTCTCCAACATAAACTAATCAAGACAACCATAGAACATATAATAATGATACGACAACTATTAAACATAACTACCAACCAAATAAATAGAAAAATCTAAAAAAATTCCATACAACCAAAACTAAGTTCTTACTTGTGAAGATATTTTCTAATGGTGTTGAACACATACCTTCAAAGTGGCTTGGGGTACAAATTTGAGAAGCCTTAACCATCATTTAATTAAAGGGATGAAAGTAGCTATATTTTCCACAAAATCACTTCTAATATATCCTTTAAGTCTCAATGCACTCATCATCTACACCCCTTCCTTAGATAGCTTTGACAAACTTTAAGGTAGCTAGAGAGGAGCAATTAAAAATTAAAGATAGTTTATTATTTGACATTACACATTTCCTAAAAAAGTCATGAGGTCTACCTTCATTAGACTATAGAGAAATTACACCTATCCACCTAATAATAATCCACAAGCACTGCCCCCAACAACCACTACTCAACTAACCAATTTGAAACCAACATAAAAAAATTCAATGCCTTAATTTTTAGAAAATATCACACTTTACAATTAATGTCAATACTTGCATTACACCCCCTAACTTAAAGCTAAAATAAGAAGTTAAGTTGGCATAGAGAAGATTAGTACACTCACCATGATCAACTCTAAGAGCCCCAAAAACATCATATTGGAATTGATTTATAGGCCTTGAAACATAAAAAATGGTCACAATTTGACCATGAATTTGGAAGGGGAATTTATAAGGGCCTTCAAAGATGCATAAAATTAATGAGGCATCTATCTTAAATAAATATCTAAATTCCAACCCAAGAATTGGTTTTATGGTTGTAGGGTTCTATATGGGGCTCTTTGTCCACCCAAATTTTTACCATAAAATCTACTACTTAGTTGAGTATGCACTTGCAATGTTGATATGTTATAGACATAAAATTAGCAGCAATTTATAGGGCCTCTTATGTAAAGTGCTTTAACCTTGAATTTTAGAAAGAGACCTTTAAAAGTGAATTGAAAACTCTTCTTTGACTAGTTGAGAACACATCAACAATGGTAATGGACTAAAAATCCTCCACCATTTGATTGAAAACTCTTCTTTGACAACAAGGAAAGTGTGGGAAGTGCTGGAAATGCTGAGGGCGGTAGACCTAAAATTTGGAACCATATTCATTTCTTAGGAACTAATATTTGTCTCTTTATCATGCTACAGATAAATTCTCCATCATGCTGAGGAAACAATCAAGGATTAAACCAACACATGAAGAGAAAGAAACTAAGAATGCAAAGAAAGCAGTGGCTATGAGGGAACTTTGTGAGAAGAGGAAATTGGACATGATTGTCGAAGACATGTCAATTGAAGAGGAAACTCAACCATCAACAAGAGATATGGTATTTGTGGCACAAAGGGAAAGAATGTAAAATCTTCGTGCTATGAGAGATTTGAATACCACAATTGGAGACACGTCCTCTACCACAAGTCAAGATGGAGGGACACCATCTACCGCATCTCAAGTTGAGAGTACATCATAACTCACATCTGAGAAAGGAGGTATGCCATCATTCCCACCTCAACCTCAAGGTATGTCATCTATTCCATCTCTGATTGAAGGTATTCCATCTAGCCCATCTCATTTAAATATTGATGAAATAATGTTGAGATGAATTTACCTTTCTTAACACCACCTTGAATTTTGCATAGAAAGCCAAAGTATTTGATTGATATTGATGAGAATATTTTGCAGCCAATAGAAGGTAAAATTCCAAAACGCACTTGTAGAAGATATGCTCATAAGATTTGGGGAGTGTTCTTTGAAAATTTAAATGAGATCGCAAGATGTCAACTATTCGTTGAAATGATGCAAAGTATAAAGTATAGGTCCATCATGAAGATTCTTGGGTTGAGCACATCAGAGGCTTCAAGTGAAAAATCTATTTTCAAGAATCTAATGAGTACATATGAGAGTGTGGGTAACACCTCATGCACAAAAGATAGTAATGTCACACGACATGTCATTACATCAGCGATAGCAAGTAATCAAATAAGGAAAACTTGTCTCATTAAAAAGATGAGTCAAGCATTGAGAATTAATATAAAAACTTTATCAAGAGCCATTGGAAGGCACCAAAGAATTGAGGACACTGATGCTAATGAATTATGGGTGTTCTAAGGGAGACTACCACAAAACGATAAACCAATTGTTGAAGCATTGAGATTATTGATTGAAGACTTTTGGAAGAATTACACAAGGGTATCTCTGAACTAAAGGGATGTGGTAAGGAGAATTGGTAGTCAAAACCATGAGCCACATCCAAAGCATTTTTTGGATATGACTCAAACATAGTTTTTTAGTAAATTTCTAGAGATGTATCCTCAAATTAAAATTTCTCAAAAAAATTTTGAAATGCTAAAACCTTTCTATGTCAAAATAAATCACACACACACTACTTGTTGTTTTAGATTACATATTGAATTTTCTAACCATTTTGATGTTTATCAGCCTATATGTTTAGATTTGCATACTAACAATGTTTTGCAGGATTGTGGCATACCTACCCCACCAACATCTTCAAGAGACTTCATATCAATAATTTTATGTGAAAGAGAGGAAGGTCAAATATTCTACAGGAAATTGTGCTTGGATGGCACATGTCAGCATTGTGGTGGCTTGTAATGTATGCCAATATGTGAACATATGGAAATCACACATGCAGTTGGAAATAAACTAGTAGAGTTTAGCAAGTATAAAATAGTGGCCAACAATACAAAGATGGTAAAGAAGAAAAGAGGTTTGATTTGATTATTCAAAAGATTCCAGTGTATCAGTTTATGTCTACATTTTGTGACAGTATCTATGTATGAGTATGCAACACATACCCATAGAGCTTGATGCTTGGACTTTCAATTCAAGTTATGCAAAGATGCATTTCCACTTGGTGGCATTGTTTCAATCATCAACTTTGCAGAGAACTATAGTCTACAGCCACAACATGAGGTGCAATCACAATATTACAACTCCACACAGGTTTCTATATTTGTACACATCACATTCATTCATGCAAATGATAGTACAAAGGATGACAAAAAGATCATAAGGGAGTATCATTTTTATATTAGTGATGATCGTAGACATTCTACAGAGTTCATGCAAGGTTTCTTTTAGGTGTTCTACAATGATTTGGCTAGAAGGATCATATCATTCAGTTAGCATATAATATGGTCGGATAACTGCACATCACAATTCAAGAACTCATAGAATTTCTCTTGGCTAAGCAGGAGGCATAATATTATAGGTGTTTAGCATATGTGGAACTTTTATGAGGTTGGGCATGGAAAGGGGGAGCATGATGGTGCATAAGCATGTATCAAAAGAGCCATAACACAAGAAGAGTTAAAGTATAAAGACAATGCAAAGTTGACAGATGTAAAATCAATCGTTGAGTGGTGTAATTCTTCGATGGGTCCAGAGAATGAAGGTAAGTCTTTAGTTCATAGATTTTTTTGGTTGATAGATGATACTAACATTGCACCATATGAGGACTATCGTACACTGACAAGATCAAGTGAGCTACACTTTTTTAGAAGCTCAATTGCAGGTTCATGGAGTATCAATACATAGAAGATGACATGCTTTTGTTCTTCATGTACAATTCAACCTGGAATGAGTGCGAGTCAAAGGAGTGGGTTGGTGAATGGTGGTTAAGTTATCTTAGACCACTTGACACATATCGACCTCTGATGGAACTGGAAATGACAGAGATGGAATCATCAGTTGACTTTGACCACATATCAGATCTAGTTCAATCACATAATATATCTACTTGCATAGTTTTTGAAATTCCTAATGTTATCTTACTTTGTAGTGTTTTTGTAATGTTGACTAATTTCATCTAATTTGCTGCACATATCAATGTAGGGCTTGTTTATGCAATTATTGCAGATGAAGACAATGAAGAGGGAACGCATTATTACTTATGTCATTGTATTGAGGCCAAAAAGAAATTGGAGGCCCAGTTACAGATGGAGAAAATATCGAATACCCTACAGGCTTAGTGATTGTTACTAGAACATGGCTTAGAACATACCCACATAAGAGTGTTAATGTTTAGTTGTTTTAGGACTTTGACACACATCGGAAGATTCTTCATTACTTGAACCTTGTTGTGGCATCCAATGTTCATTTGATACAATATTGGGGTAGACCTTTGAACAAGACCTTGTGGAAGGTGTGTGAGTCTGACCATGAGCAAATACTTGACACAATAAAGAGTAGAGCAGACTCAGATAGTTCATTGGATTGATTTGTAAGTATGCATAAAACTTTCCTAGATGGTTACTTGTACTTTGTTTTGTAGATAAATAGTAGTATGAATTGCTTCCCTCTAGTATACATCTGGTATGTTTGCTTCTCTTACCATTGTCCTTGCAGCTTCTTGAATAGTCCTATTCTTTCTTTCAACCACTCTATTTTGCTGATAATTCCTATCCTTTAACCGAGGTAAGAGATAATAACATGAAAATGTCATAATTTTGTATTTCGTGTTTTATCTCATGTCATGTACATAAATGATATTTATGTTTAGTAAATTTTTCTTCTTGATGCTTCTCACAGGAGGTCACAACTCTAGCCCATCCATCAATGGATGAAGAGAGAGACAAGATGATGGAGAGTGATCATCAGGTGGCAGTAAGTGATCAATTACATATGTGATGTTGATGAAGGGGGTAAATCATAAAACACACAACAACAGAAATGGCACATAGAAAATGAAATATTTCCTTTATTGATTTAGACAACTCATTACATTATAGAAGCTCAATTACAATTAGAGGAATCAATCCTCCACAGGTTGTAACACACTACAGCTGCCCATCACTAGGCTCTGAAATCGTTTACCTTCTATAACCCCAAATCAGCTAGGGTTTCTACTTTCCCACCTATTCTTGACTCTACACTTTCCCCCCTTATCTCTACTACTACCCATGGTTCCCAAAAATGGTTATTAATAGCCTTTTTGGTGGCCAACAACCTAATTTTGAAATTTGCATCTTCCTCCAAAAATAGGTCAACTTCCAAAAGCCATAACTTTTGATCCGGGTGTCCGATTGATGAACCATTTTATGCGTCAGAAATCTCGCAGAGCGCTCTACTTGCTAAGAACTTGTTTTGCTAGTTTGAGCCATTTTCAAGCCCGTACAGGACAGTTTAGTGCCTCAAACCTGAGTTTGAATAATTTTTAGGCATTTTTCAGGAAACATAAACTTTAATCTTTTAGCTCACAAATGATCTTTGCGTGATTCCTTCACCAAATGTCTTATTTTCAGTTATGAAGATTTCTATAAATTTTCACTTCAATTCATGCCCAAATGCAAACTTTCTAAAAATAGAAGGTTGCTATTTTTAGTAGTTTAGAAAAACTGAAAGTTCTACATGATTATTCAAGTGATTATGGAACCAGAACCACAAATTTTGAAAAGAAATAGAAAGAACATCAAAAAATTTGAAACACATCTTTTTTTGGGTGATGCAAGATTGCCCTTACACCACTAGATGCTCCTGCATTAAACACCCAGGATAATTTGAGAAGTGACTCTATCATGTCTCAGGTGTTTGTGTAAGGAAAACCCAAACGGTCAAGCTCTACCTTAGACAACCAAGAAGAATCTTCAACAGGCCTTCCTTTCCATTTCACCAGGTATTCTTCATATTATTTGTTTCAAGTACTTCTTCCCACACGGCTATCCAAAATCTCTTCTATCTCCTCAGTTGAAGTAGATGCTGAAATACTCCACTGTTCTTCTATTGGTCCATCCTCTATGCCACCTTTGTGATATTCTGTTAAATCAGCAATGTTGAACATAGGGGAAATATTGATCCCACTCGGTAGCTCTGCCTCATATGTATTTCCTAAATCATGCTTCTTCAAGATTCTACATGGTCCAAATTTCTTCATTTTCAACTTATTGTATGTTCCAATTGGGAACCTTTCTTTTCTCAAGTGAACCATGAATTCATCTCCTACCTAGAACTCGTTATATCTCCTCTTCTGATTCACCTTAGCCTTGTATTGAATATTCATCTTATTAATGTGCTTTTTCACCTCTTCATGCAATTTCTTCATGTGTTCTGCAAAGTCTTTAGCCTTAGCACTTGTCTTTTCTCCTTTGTCCAGATTCATTAACTCTGAAGCATTTCTTGGACTATTCCATGTACAATCTAGAATGGTGATTTACCAGTACTCCTATTGATAGATTTGTTGTAAGCAAATTCTTCCTATGGTAAAATCAAATCCCATCCCTTGGGCTTATCTCCTACTAAGCATCGTAGCAGGTTACCCAAACTCCTATTCACCACTTCTATTTGTCTATCAGTTTGTGGATGGTGTGTAGAACTAAACTTCAAATCTATCTTCAACTTCTTCCACAATGTCCTCTAGAAATAACCAACAAACTTGGTATCTCGATCTGAAACTATGCTCTTTGGTAAAACTTGTAATCTCACCACCTCTCTGAAAAATAATTCAGCAATATGAATAGCATCATTAGTCTTCTTGCAAGGAATAAAATGTGCCATCTTTGAGAATCTGTCCACTATCACAAAAATTGAATCATGTCCTCTCCATGTCCTTGGTAAACCAAGAACAAAATTCATACTAATATCATCCCATGTCTTCTCTGGTACATGTAGTGGCTGATATAGGCCTGTATTCTAACTTGTTCCTTTTTTCATCTAACATACTCTGTAACTCTGCACAAATTTCCTCACATCTTGCTGCAACTGTGGCCAATAATAATTTTCACCAACAATAGAAATGGCCTTATCTCGACCAAAGTGTCCAACTAATCCTCTACTATGCTTCTCCTTAATCAGGTTCTCTCTCATGGAACTCCTCAGAATGTACAACTAGCTTCCTCTAAACAACATGTCATCTTGGATTATGAAATCCAACCATTTTATCCTGTCCAAAGTAATAGGTTCCAAACAAGCTTTCCAAGCCTCTGCAAAATCTAGATCTTCAGGATACAAATTTTTGAGCTCATCGAACCCAACAACCTCTATCTTCATTTATGTCAATAAATTTTGCCTTCTGCTCAAGGCATCTACAACTCTATTGGACTTCCCACTCCTGTGCTTCAAAACAAAAGTATAACTCTATAAAAACTCAACCCATTTTAAGTACCTTTAATTCAACTTTATTTGACTATTAAGATACTGTAAAGCTTGATGATCAGTATATAAAACAAACTCCTTTAGTAACAAATAATGTCTCCATTTCTTCAAAGGCTGAATTATTGAATAAAACTCCTAATCATAAACAAAATACTTTTTCTTGGCATCATTAAGCTTCTCACTAAAATAGGCAATGGGCTTACCTTCTTGGCTCAAAACAACTCCTATATCACTACCACTAGCATCATAATCTACCTGAAATACCTTATTGAAATCTAGAAGTGCCAAAACATGTTGCTCTGTGACTTTCTACTTCAATGTATCAAAACTTTTGTCTGCTCCTTTAGTCCATTTAAACTATTTTCTATCCCCTCTCATTGTCTCAGTTAGGGATGCACAAATGCTACTAAAATTCTTAATAAACTTTCTATAAAAACTTGCCAAACCATGAAAAGATCTTACCTCTGTGGCACTCCTTGGCGTAGGCCATTCAAGGATAGCTCTCACCTTCACTGAGTCCATCTTAAGATCTTCCTCTAAGACAACTAATCCTAGGTATACCAACTCCTTCTTTGCAAAACTACATTTCCTCATATTAATCAGCAACTTCTCCTCCCTTAGTTTCTCTAAAACTCTTCTAATATGCATCAGATGCTCATCCCAAATCTTACTAAAAATCAAAATATCATCCAAATAAATAATAACAAAACTTCCCAAAAATTCTTTCAATACCTCGTTCATGACCCGCATGAATGTGCTCGGTGCATTGGTTAGCCCAAATGGCATGACTAACCACTCATACAAACCCTCCTTTGTCTTGAAGGCTATCTTCCATTCATCTCCTTCTCTAATTCAGATCTGGTGATACCCACTCTTTAGGGTAATCTTTGTGAAGTACTTGGCTCCACTCAAACAATCCATTATGTCATCCATTCTTGGCAATGGAAACCTGTACTTGATCGTGATCTTATTAATGGCCTAAGAATTTGTACACATTCTCTATTCTCCATCTTTCTTTGGTGTTAGTACTACAGGTACTGCACATGGACTTAGGCTCTCCCTTATTAGTCCCTTCCTTAACAACTCTTGAACTTGTTTGTTCAGATCTTCACTCTTTGTAGGAGTCATTATGTGAGCTACCTTATTCGGCAAACTAGCTCCTAGTATCAAATCCATTTGGTGACTTATCTTCCTCACTGGTGGTAAACCTTCTGGTACATTATCAGAGATAATATCTTAAAATTCTTCCAACATATCTGAGACTTTTGCTAGTACATCTTCACATTTCTCTTGACTAATCTTAGGAATCAATGCAAAGCAATGACGCTCATGCTTCATACACTCCAAAAATTTCCTACCATCTACCAAGCAAATTCTGGCAGTACTACATACATTTTCTTCCACCTCCTTCAAGGGCTTCAACTTATGATGAACTCCATCCTTTGTTAGGTAATATGTGTTTGCATGACCATCATGGACAATGCTCCTATCATACTACCACGACCTCCCCAATAGCATATGACATGCATCCATTGGTATGATATCACACAACACCTCATCATGGTAGTCCCCAATCTTGAACTTCACTAAACACTACTCATTGACCAAATCTCTATGGTCCTTCTACAACCATGCAATCTAATATGGATGTGGATGATTTCTTCTTGTCAACTTCAACTTGTCAACCATCTTCTCCAAAACAAGATTATTAGTGCTTCCACTATCAATAATAATATCACAAAACTTACCTTGTGCAAAATGAACTCTTCCTCTGATTGGGTTCTTTCTCCTCATTCATCAAAGTTCTTCTAAAAACTAGGGTTCCTCTCCTTTCAGCATCTTTAGAGTGCTCAGACTGTGCATCATCATCTACATGTACAACTCATGCATTACATTTAGGTCTTGTGTTTGTCCTTCCTTGATGTTGCAGACACTCGTATGCTCAATGCCCTTCTTCTCCACATTGGAAATAAGTTCCTCTGAAACCTCCTCTTCTAGTTCTTTGCCCAGGTCTACCTCTTCCTCTTCCTCTTTGCTCACTATTGTTCTAGTCATGAGGGCAGTAGGTATTATCTCCTCTCAGATTTTGACTGGTGCCAGCTTCTTCACTTTTCTTTTGATCTTCATTAAAGCCTCCATAGGATCTTCCACCAGTCCTTCCACCTTGACCTCTTCCCCTTTGCTTGTTGTCAAATTTTGTATTAAGCTTCTCTTCCACCTTCAAGGAAAGCTGGTATGCATCTTTTATGGTGGTCATTCTGACCAAGCTCAACTTCTCTTGAATACTCAGCCTCAACCCATTAATGTAATGGGCTACCTTCTCCTTGTTGGGCTCTACATGGCCTATCCTGATAGTAATTTTATAAAACTCTTATGTATACTCCTAAACAGACTTATTACCTTGCTTCAGTCCTTACAACTTCTTCAATAGCTCCATCTCATAGTCCATAAGAATGAATTACTTCTTTAGTTTCTCCACCATCTGATCCCATATGGTGATCTTTCCTTTTCCTCTTCTATTCCTCTCTAACTGGACCTCCTTCCACCAAATACTGGCATGGCCCTTCAATTTTGTTTTTACAAACTTGACCTGATCTAGGTCTTCCACATCTTCATACTCAAAATATTCCTCCATGTCATTGATCCAATCAATAAGCTGTTATAGATTCAAATCTCCAAAATATGTAGAAACTTCAATCCTAGGCCTCTTTCCAATCTTAGAAATGGCCCTCAACAACCTAACTTCTGAAGGATCTCCTGCAGCTTCTTGTTCTTCCTCAGATAGCTCATCTTCCACTTCATCCTCGCTTTCTTCTCTTGTTCTTAGCTCAAACCCTCTTCGCAGCTCCTCTTGCAATGCATTGATTTATCTTTGTAGGGCTCAAAAACCCTCTTCTATCAAAGCATTCCTCCCAATATGATTTCTTCATGGAGGTATCTTGATCTCCACAGCAAACCCACAACCTCATGTCTTGGTGCAAATTGCCTCACGGTCAGTGATCTATCTACACACTCAAGAACCTAGCTCTAATACCACTTGATGAAGGGGGTAAATCATAAAACACACAACAATAGAAATGGCACATAGAAAATGGAATATTTCCTTTATTGATTTGGAGAACTCATTACATTATAGAAGTTTAATTACAATCATAGGAATCAATCCTCCATAGGCTGTAACACACTACAACTACCCATCACCAGGCTTTGAAATCTTCTACCTTTTGTAACCCCAAATCAACTAGGGTTTCTACTTTCCTACCTATTCTTGACTCTACACTTTTCCCCCTTAACTCTACTACTACCTAAGGTTCCCAAAAATGGTTATTAATAGTCTTTTTGGTGGCCAACAACCTAATTTTGAAATTTGCATCTCCCTCCAAAAATAGGTCAACTTCCAAGAGCCATAACTTTTGATCTGGATGTTCGATTGACAAACTGTTTTATGTGTCAGAAATTTTGTAGAGTTCTCTATGTGCTAAGAACCTGCTTTACTAGTTCTGGCCATTTTTGGGCCCGTACGAGACTGTTTAGTGCCTCAAACTTGAGTTTGAATAATTTTCAGGTATTTTTCAGGAATCAAAAACTTTAATATCTTTCAGCTAGCAAATGATCTTTGCATGATTCCTTCGCCAAAGGTCTTATTTTTCATTTATGAAGCTTGCTGTAAATTTTCACTTCAATCCATGCCCAAAAGCAAACTTTTTAAAAATAGCAAGTTGCTATTTTTAGCAATTTAGAAAAACTAAAAGTTCTACATCATTATTCAAGCGATTATGGAACCAGAACCACAAATTTTGAAAAGAAATGGAAAGAACATCAATAATTTTGAAACACATCTTTTTTTTGGGTGATACAAGATTTCCCTTACACCATTGGATGCTCATGCATCAGATGTTATATATTTCATACATTTTCTATATTAATGTGCATATTGTTTGATTGTATTAACAGGTGGAGCTGGATGAACTTCTGTCAAAGATGTCTACTCGACGATAGAGAGAGGATGAGTCACAGATTGACTCTCCATCTTCATGGTCAAGCAAGGGCCGCTAATTATTTCATAAAGGTCCATATGAAACTAGTTTTTGGGACATTTTTTTATGCCTAGATGGCTTTGTATACATACTTTTATATGTTACTGAAGTATATTTTCATATATATGCTTGTATGGCTTTGTTTGGACATGCCGATATGGATTTGTATATAAACTAGATGTTATATTCATGACATTATGTATATGACAATTTATATTAAATATTTAATATGATGATTAATTATCGTTATAGGAATTTGGTTTTACATGTGTAAACTGCATTTGCTTGAAAGTTTATAAATCATTTTCAAATAATACATTTTGTGCATATCTTGCAATCAAAGAATTCTATGGGACTATGCATTTCTTTGAGTCATCATTTCAAACAATTCATGTGCCTTGTCTATGCTTCCACACTATCCATACATGTCTACAAGGGCAACTGCAAATACAATACATGTGACAAAATTCCTATATCATTTATGCTTTGATGGTTGTCCACACCATGTTACCTAGATCCCATTTTGGCATAGGTAGGTAGGAAGTTGGATAAGGTTATGCAATTTGGTTTTAGACATGCCAAAATTTGTGTTTGGTTAAAATTTACTTTTTTACATTTGCTTGAGAGTTCTTAAAGCCTTATGAAAAATCCATTTCGTGCATATCTTGCAACCATTGCATTCCATGAGACAACATTTCTTTGAGGCATCGTGTCAAATGGTTCATGTTTGTTGTATATGTTTCCACACTTTGCATACATGTCTTGTAGGGTTCATGTCAAACATGAACACACCATCCTGAAGCATGAAAGGCATGTGAGCTCTATGAATGAAAGCGTCTTGTGAAGAGCATACCATGAAACATGAACACCATAACTGAGCATCCTGATCCTTTGACAACAACACCAACAAGGATATGACCAACACCTCCTAACCTTTTGACATCAATGACAAACAACTTTCAACACATTGTACTAGTGATATCCCTTAAGAGACCAAATTGCAAAAAGGCAACAAACTTTGAGGAGCTATTACTTGGAATCCTTGTCACTTAGAAATATTTTTTCTAAGGCTATGGGATCATGTAAGGTCCCTCTATAATAACCTCTCTCAATTTTTTATATCTCTAAGGCCTTTGCTCGTGGTGAAAGTTTTTCTATTGCTCCAAAAATGGTCAGATGCATGCAGTGTAAAGTTGCAAAGGGGTGTAACTTTCATTCTGCTCCTAGTGTAGCCAAACCAAAAGTTTTAATGCATCTAGATGGGTACGTTTAGGCTAGGCATGGTCCTTTTTTGCACCCAAACATGCCAAAATAGTCTTAGCTATATTGTACTGGTGATACCCCTTCAGAGACCAAAGTGCAAAAAGGCAGCAATCTTTGATGAGCTGCTACTGGGAAATTGTGTCACTTAGAAACATTTCATCTAAGGCTATAGAATCATGTAGGGTCCCTCTACCATAACCTCTCTCAATTTTTATATCTCTGAGGTGTTTTCCTATGGTGAAAGTTTTTTTCTGCTCCAAAAATGGTCAGATGCATGCAATGTAAACTTGTAAAGGGGTGTAACTTTTGTTCTGCTCCTCATGCGGTCAAACTGATAGTTCCAACATGTCCAGATGGGTATGTTTAGGCTATAAATGATCTTGTTTTACACCCAAACATGCCAAAACAATCCAAGCTACATTGTAACGATGATATCCTTTAAGAGACCAAAGTGCAAAAAGGCAGCAATCTTTGATGAGTTGTTACTCATAAACCCTATCACTTATAAATATCCTATCTAAGGCTACAAAATGACATAAAGTCTCTTTACAATAACCTCTCTCAGTTTTTTATATCACTGAGGCATTTGCCCGTGGTGAAAGTTTTTCTTCTGCTCCAAAAAATGGTCAGATGCATGCAGTGTAAAGTTGCAAAGGGGTGTAACTTTCATTTTACTCATCGTGCGGCCAAACTGATAGCTCCAACACATATGAATGGGTACTTTTAGGCTAGGCATGGTCCTATTTCACACCCAAACATGTCAAAATAGTTTGAGCTACATTGTAGTAGTGATAGCCCTTAAGAGACCAACGTGCAAAAAGGTAGCAATCTTGGATGAGTTGTTACTCAGAAACTGTGTAATTTAGAAATATTTTGTCTAAGGCTACGAGATCACGTAGGGTCCCTCTATAATAACCTATCACAAATTTTTATATCTCTGAGGAATTTTCCCATGCTGAAAGTTTTTTTGCTGCTCCAAAAATGGTCAGATGCATGCAGTGTAAAGTTGCAAAGGGGTGCAACTTTTGTTATGCTCCTCGTGTGGCCAAACTAATAGTTACAATGCATCTGGATGGGTATGTTTAGGCTAGGCATGGTCCTATTTCATACCCAAACATGCTGAAGCAGTCTGAGCTACATTGCACCGACGATATCCCTTAAGAGACCAAAGTGTAAAAAGACAACAATCTTTGACAAGCCATTACTCAGAAAGATTTCATCTAAGGCTATGGGATCATGTAGGGTCCCTCTACAATAACCTCTCTTGGATTTTTATATATCCGAGGTCTTTGCTCGTGGTGAAAGTTTTTTTCTACTCCAAAAATGGTCAGATACATGTAGTGTAAAGTTGCAAAGGGGTGTAACTTTTGTTCTACTCCTCATGCGGCCAAACTGATAGTTCCAATGCATCTAAATGGGTATGTTTAGGCTAGGCATGGTCCTATTTTGCACCCAAACATGCTGAAATAGTTACTGCCAACACGTCCAGTTGGGCACATATATACTACACATGGTCATTGCCCTTCATTATAAAAGGGTCATAGTCTTTCCTATTCGAAGGGTCACAACTTTTTGCCTTTGAAATGTCATCAATATTTGTGAAAACATCATGATAAATTGGGTTGCTTTCAACATCAATGCATCAACCATTCATGTAGCACTTCACATATTAGTAAAAGACATTAGCCCTATTAAGGGTCAAGCTCTTTCAACTTATCAAGAAAGCATTATTTCATTTGTTGCCATTTCAATAGTTTCTATTTCAACTCAAAAGTGACATGATAGAGCTTTATGGTGGTGACCTTGTATAAACAATAGTGAACATGCACCAACTAGCATCCATAAATGTGAATAAAGTGGCATGTATGCTTGATAGTATTATTTCACCATTCAATCTAGCTAGTCTAATGAGGATGATGTGGCTCCAAATTCTAGTAAACATTTCAAAAATGGTCATTCAAGCCATTTGAAAACCCCTACATATTCTAAATAGAGATTATTCCACATATACCATGGAGAGTGATTGTGACATCATACAATATTGAGATAAGAAAGCCCCAATCTATTGTGCATGTAGGACTAAGCTTGCATCTCAATAGTTTTCTATTACATGGGGAGAAATTACCATACTTGTTTGATACCACTTCCACTATATTAAATTCACCACACACAACCCAAGTTTTTATGACTTTAATATACAATCTCGTGTCGATATTCAACATGATGATTTATTTTTATTTTAAAGGACTCTTTTGTTGGGTGTGTTCAAAGGATTAGCTTTGTGTGCTAAGTGGATTATGAGAGCCATAGAGAGGATTAAATTTTAAAAATCCTACTATGTAATACAATTGGACTTTAAATATTTGAAGTAAACCATCTACAAATATCTATTGAAGCGTGGATTTATAATGTAAATATGGACACCATCAACAAAAATGATTTGTATTAACCAAATATCTATATAGGAATACATCAATATCTATCGATATAAGTATAACATATATACAAAATAGCAATATAGGCATACAAGAATGCCATATAAGCATACAATGTCAACTATATGCAATACAAAATATATGTCCACAAATACCATATAGGCATACAACAAAGGAACACAATAAAAAGTCATTACCCTCTATCTGGTGAAGAGAATAGATCATGAGTAGCCTTTGATCTTTGATGGGATGGAGACATGTATGACAGTGCTCTACTATGAACCTGAGGGCTGCTCCTCCTATTTGGTTGTTCATGGATCTGTAGTTGTTACAATAAAAAGTATAGACATTAATATATAGAAATTATATTATAAAAAATGAAACATTTAACAAAATAATCATTTATTGCTACCAAAAAATCTATCTCCTCATCTACCCAGTACTAGGATTAGGTTGTGGCAATGTCATGTCCTATAGAAACCATCCAGATAGAAATTAAACTTCAAATCAATAATCATTTAATTTTTCAAAAATCAACAACTATAATAATGAATGTAATTAGAAATTTACTAATCTTCCTTATACTCCCATCTAAGGCATGGAGCTATGAATCACAGAGGACACACCATGCTCTATTATCCTATGAACTTTGGGAGGTGTCTCCGCAACCTGCATCATCTGAAAATAAAATAATTATTCAATTACAAAAACTAGAATAATGATGCAAGTCATGGCTTCTAACATACACACATGTTCACCTAAACATGGAAGTACACACAATAAAGCACACAAGTCATGTATGCATATATACAAATTAGATGAAGATTCTTGACTATTGTGTGGTATACAATTGATAAAGTTACAAGGTCTAAAGTAATCTAGAAGATTGTCAACAAAACTCCAAGTTCTGATAGTTGGTTTTCTAGTACTTCACCATGGCAGAAGAGCCAGTTCTGAGTTCCGCATTTCACCACATAAGGAAATATTGACCTACAACTAGTAAGATATGATCTGTGAGGTATGAGGAATGGTTGATGTGATTCCTTGAGTTTCTTTTGGTCCGTTGTAAGAATTTTGGTGCGACAGTTGGGTAGGTCAAGTATGTTCTAAAGAGACAAGCTGACAGGTAGTTAGATTCTTATGTGGAGAAGTTATATTGTCTAATTAATGAATCTAAGTGACTTATGTGAAGAATTTTGTATGTTTGTTTAGTCCACATTGCAGATTGTACACAAGTTCAAGCCGACAAGATGTTGTATTTGTGTACATGGTTTATGTTTTGCTTGCTGACCTGATTATGAGATAAATCTTATAGTGATTATATATACTTGATGTAATTTGATGTTGGTGTGTGTGTAAATGTATGGTGTTTGTGTGAATTTTAAGTGTGAAGGATTATGTGCAAAGGGAAGAGCAGAAAAAGTTGAACAAGGACAAAAAATAGAGTATATGTAGTTAAGTTGAGAAGCAGGCCAAAACTAATGAAAACCTTAGAATCTATATATTGAACCTTCAATGGAACTGTGATCTAGCATGTGGTAGATGCATTCATAGCAGTTCATCTTATGGCAGTGAGCCAATCCTTTTTCATTCTTCTTTCTTTAGCAGCGAGCCTTTGTGTAGTGAACACTTCTTCATAGGGTAGTGATCCCTAAGGTAGTGAGCCTTCTTGTAATCCAGTATTGAGCTGTAATAATATATTGTGAGCTAACACTCACCATGGTTTTTCCCTTTTTGGGTTTTTCCACGTAAAAATCTTGGTGTCCATGTGTTATGTCTTTATGGTTGTTGTTCTTATGCTTATTCTTCTTTCATGTTATTAATTTTGGAAATTGGATTAATAAACAAATCAACAAGTGGTTTTCCCAAATACTGATTCACCTCCCTCTCAGTATTCCTTACTTTCAACAATTGGTATCAGAGCAAGGTTCCTTGGAAGAAGCCTAATAGCTAGAAGAAGATCTGGGAGAGTTTACTCATGGCAGCCAGGAGATTTAGAAACTTCTCAAAAAATGTTGAATTGGAAACAACTCTTACTGATCTTCAAAAATCTGAAGCAAAAAATAGGGATTTGAAGGATAACATTCAAGAAGCTAATGAGTGAATCTTAAAGCTGAAAGAACAAGTCAACAAATTCAAAGAAAAATATAGAGATGTTAGTGAACAACTAATATCAGCAAATGAGAACTTGGATGATTTGAAAGTGGAAGTTATTAAAAGAGCTAAAGTAGAAGAAGATCTAAATCTAATGGTAAATAACAAAATTGAAGAATGTGTTAAATTGGAAGAAGTTGTGAGCCTAAAAAATAGAGTTGGAAAAAGCCAAGAGCTATGAAGAAAAGTTCAAGATAAGTTTTGCAAAACTTGATGAGATGATTGCTAGTCAAAAGTGTTCAAATGGTAAGCAAGGCTTAGGATTTGAGAAAGGAGAGAGTTCAAAATCCAGCCAAGAAAACTTTTAGTTGAAGAAAAACAAAGGCAACCAGTTTAGGAATCAAAGTAGAAGACCTAGAAGACCTACGGTCAGACATCCAAATGCTCAAAGGTACCCATTTTTCAATGGCTATTGTTTTAATTGCAATAAGTTTGGTCATAAGGCTACTTAGTGTAGGAGAAGAATAAATCAAAATCAAAATGTTCCATCATTCTCTGATCAATGCTTCAATTGTAAGAAAATTGGTCATAGATCAAGTGAATGTAGATGTTTGGTAAGAAATGGCTTTCACAATTCAAGGAATACTTGAAATCATTCAATGGAAGATGTTTTGCATGAAATAGATTTGGACACATGGCTAATCAATGTAGATCAAGGATGAATTAATTTAGAGGAAGGAATCAAGGACAAGGAAACATTGTGTGCTACAATTGCAACAAGTTTGGACATGTTGCAAGATTTTGTAGAAGCAAGAATGTGAAAAGAAACTACTATGCTGAAGAAAGGAAAACATAGCAGAGGAATGATAAGGGAAAAGAAAAAGTTGATCCAGTTGAAATCAAGAAAGAAATGGACAAGATCTAGATCAATAAAGAAGTAATTGAAGTCAAGGATGTATCCGCACCAGCATTTGGTGCAGATACTTCCTCCAGGAAGTAAATTGGGAGCTTTGGCTTAGGGGGAGCTATGTTGAAAATCTAAAGCCCCCAACCAGAAAGTTAGTGCTAGAATCTGGCACTAAGGTATGTTTTGAACTCTATGTCAAAGCCTTTGAAATAAATTATAATAGAGAAAGATCTAATGTGGAGCATTGCAAAGCAATATGGATTGACTGTGGTTGTTAGAGAAGAGTTTGGTAGCTTTTTGGAAGACCACATTTATGACAATTAAGTTAAGGCTTCAAGGGGTTAAAAGGCTTGAATTTGTATAAGATTAATCACTTTGTATTCAATCTTTCAAATGTTTAAGGTTATCTGAAGAAAAATTCCAAGCGACTTAGTGATTTCCATAGTAAATTAAGACAACCAAAGAAAACCCTAATTCGGCAAAAAGAGGCATTTATAAAATTTGAAACCCCACTGTGAATCTATTTGAACTTTTGCAAAAATGGCTACACCACATGTGATTGATATAACTAAGAGGTTGAGGCCAAAATTCAAGAAACATCCTTTCAAATCAATAGAAGTAGATCCAACAGGTGCATTTTCTGACATACCATATGGAGTTATGGATGTAGATGATGTTAGGGCTTATATTCATGTTGCCCTAGTAGAACATGGAAAAGGTAACCTAAAAATCTACAACAAGGCCCTAATTGAGATAATAATCGATCTTCCAGACAGTTTGTGTAGTATAATGTCTACTAGAAAAGAGGCTACAATGGTAAAAGATATTGAACTTAGAGAATATTCTTTGATAAAACTATGTCTGGAGATTTCACCAGAAAAAAAAACAAACATCTCCAAAGCACTCAGCAAGGAGTTTAGGATGAAGAAAATAATGAATACTCTCATGTCAGATGACATTGAGACAATAGTGAAGGAGACAAAGGAAATCATTTTAAGAGTGCTAAAGGAACATCAACTTCCAACCATTTATGAAAAAGAAGAAATAGATATTGGAGATAATACATCTACTCCAGAAGACAACATACATCAAGGCTTAGAACAAATTGATACTATTCCTCCAGAAATAGAACAATAAGAGGAAGTGAAAAGCCCTGAGGAGAGGCCTGCACTAGAGCAAAATGTTGGTCAACAAGAGAACATAGACATGGATCTTCTAGAACAAAACCAAGAAGAAGTCTCTGGCATAGCAAGAGACACTATGGAGTCAATTAAAGAATTTTTGGAGAAAGAGAAATAGGTCCTAGATGAACTTGAATTTTTACAAGGACCAATAAATCTGGAGTCAATGTCCATAATACAAAAATTTAAACTGGTATCTATTGTATAGGCAAAGGTACAAGAAGAAATTCTGAAGTCTCACATATAGGACAGTGAACTAATTGGTGAGGCATCTAGTATTTTGGAGAAATTGATGCAATCATATCAAAAGGACACTTCTTTGTCCTCAATAGATCAACTAAAAGGACTCATAAATTCTGTAAGTGGGTATTTTGAATCTTTTGAGAGATCTACTAAGACAAAAGTAAGACAAGAATTTGATGAGAAAAGATTAAATGAGTTGAAGACTATGATAAAAAATGACAAATCTCTTCTAGACAATAAAATGAAAGGCATACAGAATGCTATCAGAGAAGCAATGACATGTATAAATTTTGTCTATCTTGGCCGATAGCCACAAAAGGGCTAGAAGAAAAGATGAGGGATCTAAAATAGTAGCTAATAAATATTTCTAAATCATTTGATCCAGCAACTATGTCAATGAGCAGCAAAGAAATACAAGTAATTAATATTCATAATAAGTTAAGTAATCTTGTAAATAAGAGGGATCAAATGAAAAACAAAATGTGTAAGTTGAGAGGAATAATTAGTCCCAAGTTGGACTTAATGATTAGTATTGCAATAGAAGCATAGGCAACCTTGCAAATAGACACATCCCCTAACCTGCAAAAGACAGAAGAATTGGTGTTTTTGATAAATGGTCACATTCAAATTTTGGAAAGAGCTAAAATTTGATGGGACGAAGAGATTACATAATTAAAGATTGTGTATAAGGATATTCTTTCACCGGCAACTAATTGAGTTGAAGTGTTGTATGTGTACATATGGGGTAGAGTATGGAGATTTTTGTAGTTTTGGTCAAATTTTGACTCTTGTACATATACCTTTGCCATTCATGTTAAAGGAGGAGAAGAAGATCAGTGAAAAATGAGAAAACATCTTAGGGGTAGAAGAAACATAGAGTAAGGGGGAGCAAATGCACATTTTTCGCTAAGTGTTGCCATCAATGCCAAAGGTGGAGATTGTTGGCAAGAGACACTGTTTTGATGATTGAATGTTGTCATTGATGACAACAAAGGGAAGAGACTCCATCGGTATGAAAAGAGACTTTATTCCAGAAGCAAAAATGAATAAGTATGAACAAAATACATTATACAAAGTAAGTAACAATGTTTGGGATGGTATGCCTCCATACTAAAAGATCATTATATGTGGTTTAGGTATGTTATTTAGGATTGTTTGGAAACACTATATTCAAGATTACATGTCTTGATGACTTCCGGAAGACAAGTTATGAAATGGCTAAGTCCAGATGAACACAGTTAAGTTAGGAACAATGCAGAGTGCATGAGTATTTTGGTCCGCATTTATGTGCAAGTGATTGTATTGGTATGTAACTTTGAGACAGTATGGATAGGTGTTAGAAGAATACAATTGATGAGTTATAGGGTCTGAAGTAATCTGGATGATTGTCCACAAATATCCAAGTTCGGGCAGTTGGTTTGCCAGTACTTCACCAAGGTAGAAGAGTTGGTTCTGAGTTTCGCATTTCACCACATAAGGACATCTTGACCTACAGCTAGTAAGATATGATCTATGAGGTATGAGGAATGGTTGATGTGATTCCTTGAAATTCTTTTGGCCCACAGTAAGAATTTTGGTATGACAGTTGGGTAGGTCAAGTATTTTCTGAAGAGACAAGTCGACAGGTAGTTATATTCTTATGCGGAGAAGTTATATTGTCTGATTAATAAATCTAAGTGATGGTATGATTGAAGTTGACCTATGTGAAGACTTTTGTATGTTTGTTTAAGTCTGTATTATAGATTGTACACAAGCTCAAGCCAACAACATGTAGTATTTGTGTACACGGTTTATATTTTTCTTGCCAACCTGATTATGAGATGTCTTATAGAGAATATATATACTTGATGGAATTTGATGTTGGTGTGTGTGTAGGTGTATGGTGTGTGTGTGTGAATTTGAAGTGTGAAGGATTATGTGCAGAGTGCAAAGCATAAAAAGTTGAACAAGGACAAAAAATAGAATATATGTAGATAAGTTGAGAAGCAGGGTAGAACTAATGAAGACCTTTGAATCTATATATTGAACCTTCAATGGAACTGTGATCTATCATGTGGTAGATGCATTCATAGTAGTTCATCTTATGGCAGTGAGCCAATCCTTTTTCATTCTTCCTTCTTTTGGCAATGAACCTTTGTGCAGTGAGCACTTCTTTATAGGGCAGTGAGACCTAAGGTAGTGAGCTTTTCTTGTAATTCGGTATTGAGCTATAATAATATATTGTGAGCTAACACTCACCATGGTTTTTCCCCTTTTTAGTTTTTCCACATAAAAATACTGGTGTCCATGTGTTATGTCTTTATGGTTGCTATTCTTATGCTTATTTTTCTTTCATGTTATTAATTTTGGAAATTGGATTAATAAACAAATCAACAAGTGGTTTTCTGGAATACTGATTCACCCCCCCTCTCAGTATTCTTTACTTTCAACACATTCTTCACCATCAATTCCCATAGTAAATTTTTGGGTATGGGTATCAAAAACATCACAACCAAGAGTTTAAGCTATTGATCTAGCTTCTTGGGTTGAGAACTATGAATGTTGGAGGTAACAATCATTGACATTGTAAATAAGTTCTTTCTTGTTTTGGATACAGAAGATAGGATTGACTCCCTTATGATAGAAATTAGAACCCTACTAGGCTCCAAGTGTGTAAAGTATATTATATGAGGGAACTTTGATCATTTCAAAGTTAAGGGGTCTATAGTAAAGGTGGCTGTGTATTTAAAGAGGTTTTTTCCTTTTCCCTTAAGAATAATAAAGGTGCCATGAGCATTCGTATGATATCAACACCTTGGAAATATGGTGGTATATTTAGTTAGGGTAAGGGTTGTGCTACTTTAACCCTAAGGTTTTATAGAGTCTTGTGCTTTTTGGTCTATTGATATTGATTATTAAGTTGTAGATATTAAAGTTGGTTAGGTTGATTGGTTTAAACATAGTGTTATTGATAAAAAAATATTAAATTTTAAGCTTTAGTGGGTTGAAAGTTTTAAAATTTTGAAGTGAGAAGTTTGATAATTTTAAGAAAAGTTCATGGTTTCCTTAAGAAGTTAGAAATTACCAAAAGAAAATACTAGGTTGTAGACATTGAAATGGTTCTATTTTATTGGAAAATATATTGGTTCATGAAAAATTGTTTAGTTTAGGTGTTGAAATAGTCATGGTTTATTGATGTTTAGACATAAATTACATGGACCTTTATTAGAGTGCAAGTTTGTAATAATCATGGTTCATTGGTGAAGTTATCAACCTATTAAGCAATTATTAAATTATAGGCTCGAAACAATGGTGGTTCATTGGTGAAGATAATTATGTCAAAATAGCCAAGTTTCATTTATAAACATATCAAACTAATGAAACATTATTAGGTTATAGGAATGGAAATGGTCATGGTCCATTGATAGAATATATTAGGCTCATGATTCAAGATTCTAGTAACACCTCTTTGCAGCTCAGAATGTCTTTCTTTTGAATCTATCTCTAGGTTTTCCATCTCATGTGGTGGATTTTTGAATTTCACTTTTGATTCTCATGCATTCTATGGTGAACTCTCTTGGCTCTTCAACTGGTTGTGAACTCTTGTGAAGATTTGTCTCTCTTGGTGATATACTATAGCTCTTTCTTATGCTTCCTCAAGTCTCCATTGTTGTTGTGCTATTTTGGTACATGTTTATGTGAGTTCTTGGAGGATTTTGTTCTCTCTTTCATCTCAAGTAGTATTAAATGAAGGGTCCTCATTAGACTTAGGTGGGTTAGATGTAGGATTAGAAGTAGGGATGGAAGAAATTGATCCAATAGGATTGACATAGTTTGTAGGGGAATAGGTTAGTGTAGATTTGAAGATTTTGGTTAGGGGTGACTTGCTGCCCCCATTATTAATTCCTAAAACCTAGATGATGTTGGAGTCAATCATATGCTATATAAGATGTCATAGGCTCGTGTCCCTCTCTGATGTCATGTCATGGGGTCTAATTGGTGGTAACTGGATGAGTTTATTAGAGAGAATTTGTTGAAGAATAGTGTGGAGGGAATCAACAAGATTTGGTAGACATGTATGGAAAATGTGGTAGCATAGGCAAGGTAGTGAGTTGTTTGAAAAGATGCCTCAAAGAAATGTGGTGTTATGGTGATGTCCTTGTATATGCATATGCTTGTCATGGCATTCCATGAGACCACATTTCTTTGAGGCATTTTTTCAAATAACTATATTGTAATTGAAATTTTGTCATCTACCAACATCTAGTTATTAGTTATGCAATGTCTAATAATGCTTTGAGTTTGAAAGATGTGCAATGAAATGTACTCAATGATATGAATATAAAATACAAAAATCTAGTAAGTACAATTCATTAGTTAAACTATTTATTTTATTACCAGAGTGAAGCTTTAAACTCCACCACCACTGGCAGGTGTTGTAGTGAAATCTCCAAGATTAACCTATTCAACATCCAAAATTAGATATTAGAATACCATTCATATAACAATGCTATTCATATGTAATATTTATAATTGTTTACTAGTTACATACCCTAGCAATAGATGTTGTAGTGTAATATGCAGGAGGAGAACTGTTGAAAATTGCATCAACGATATGACCCTAAAATTTCATTAAAATTATCAAACTAAATTAGTCAATCTTGCATTTTAAAAATGAAATTTAATAAATTAAATTCAATGAACTTGCTAACATTTACCTAAGGATCAAGGTCGAAAGTCTCACTCAAGAGGGCATCTATCATCACCATCTGCTCAGCTACAGATGTAGCCTGTGCACCTGTGGCCTAACTATCCATGGGCTCATAACCACGGGCTGATCTATAAGCTTGACAAGTAGGGTGGAACCTACTCCTTGAACTCTCCCTTGGCCCATGTTTTGTTGCAGGACTGGCATGCTCTATGATGCTCTGGGTCAAGGCACTAATGGACTGAAGTGTCTCGACCTCAGCACTCTCCTTCATAATGGAAGGGATAGACATGTGCTGAGTGCTTGTCTTGCTAGCCACTATGGGTCAACATGTGCCCCTAGTCTATCCTGTGCTAACCCCCCACCTCTACCTTGGAAGTCCTACATATCAAAATAGTTTGGCACTTTATTTTTTACAAAGTCGTAGTAGAGTTTCCTCAAAATGTATTGTCGGACCTCATTATTGTTTCATGGAGGATGGTCAAAAACCATCCACCACCTCTGCCCAAAATTGTCCCTTATTGCTTGGCTGTTGTACCAATAGATAGGGAACCTCTTGCATGTAAGGGGTAGAGGTTGATTTGTTTGTGGGTTTGTAAAAATGGAATACAAGTCCAATGTTGTAATTTGTTCTTTTTTACTTGTTCATATGACAACTTGTCTGCATAGTACTCTCTAAATTCTCTCCTCTTTTCCTTCCAACTATATATTTGCTTGCTAATTGAATCTACATTTGATAACATAGATTCAAGAGATTCAACAAGCATGGATCTATGTGAGGTTGAAGTTGTAGGATCTATCAACCTTACAATTATGTCCTTAATTTGTTTTTTATTGTTTTCAATTTTCCCCATTAGATTTTCTTGTGTTCCAGGGGCATGTTGAGGAATGAATGGAGGTGTTTGTTGTTGGGATTGTTCTTTAGCAAGTATTTGATGTTCAAGTGATTTAGGATTTTGTGTGTTTTTAGGAGGAGGAGGTGCATTATAATTTCTTGTAAATTAAAGAAATTTACATCGAAAATCTACTTAAACCTACCTATTTAACAACAAATTTAGACAAAAAACCAAATACAACTTACTCCTTTGGCATCCCTGACATTATGGCGGCATTTTGACAATGAATCAGTGATGATTTGGTGATGAATTTGAGCTCCAATAACATGAGTGCACTTTGAAGGGTTTGTAGGCCACGGGTAGAAGAAAATGAAATGGGAAAATGAGGAAAAACGTAGGTTTTTTTTAAATGGGCAAGCATAACACGCTCACGTTATAACACAAGTGCATTATGGCTTGGTGTTACCGAGCCTTAAGCTCGACATCACCAAACCATAACGCAAGAACATTATAATGAGCTCACATTATGGCTTAGAAGTTTTTTAAAAAAAGGTTGGCCACTTTTTGGCCCCCCAACTTTTTGCACCCACCTGTTAAGGGATTAGGGTTTAGGGTTGAGGGATTAAGGTTTGAGGTATAGTGTTGAGGGTTGAGGATTTAGGGATAGGGTTTAGGATTTAAGGTTTAAGGGTTGAGGGTTGAGGCTTTAGGGATAAGGTTTAGGGTTTAGGGATAAGGGATTAGGCTTGAGGGTTTAGGGTTTAGGGTCGAGGGATTAGGGTTGAGGGATAGGGTTTAGGGATAAGGGATTAGGGTTTAGGGTTAAGGGAGAGATAGAAGAAATTCATGAGAGAGTGAAGTTGAAATGAATAATATGGAGTTTTGTATAGAAAACTAAAATGCACTCGTGTTATAATGCGAGTGCTTTTTTTCTTGTTATTGAAATGGTAAAAATGCTAGGATACCTATGATCCAGGCCCACATGCTCTGTTTTCTTATGGTTATGCATGTGTTCAGACAAAAAAAAAGATTTTTCATTCTGTTGGGAAGTGCACATGCACATTTTTCATATTCTTCCACCTTTGCATGAATTTTCCATCTATTTTTTCTGGATTGCCAACTTAAGAAAAAGGAAATAACATAGTTTTCACATCCAATTTGATATATATCAATTCAAGTTCCAATTTTTGTAGTGTTGCAATGTTAATTGCGATTGAATTGTAGGAGTTTAACATTATACATTAGTTAATTGTATTGTTGTTAGTAATTCTATTTGAGTGTTATTCAATTGAATGTTGAAAAGGAAGCAAGTGGTGAAAAACTCAAATTGTTGAGGATTTTGATGCAAGAAGAAAAAAAGACAACATAATTGGGTACTCTCCCCATTCAAATCTCTATTTTTTAGGTATGTTAAGTCTTTACACATGTTCTAAGTTACATTTTCCTTAATTCTATTTGAATTACTTTATCATGCCTTATCATACATGTTTATATCCCTTATATTGGTTTATATATTTTGTGTTTATATCAGTTGTGTTTATATTTTGTGTTTATAGTTCATGTGTCTTGTCTATGCTTCCACATTTTGCATACATGTCTAATAAGGAATTTGTAGTCTGAGCTCTGAATTTCTTCCCAAACAACTGTAAATTACTATTGCTCTGAATTTATTCCCAAACAATTGTAAATAAACAGCACCCATGATGATCCATGGATCATAGTTCTTACTACCCAAAGAGCTTAGTCATCACACACAAATCTACTCATCATGCAAACTATTATGTAGGGATCTAGCACTATGCTATGTCCTTATAATAGACTATGTTCAATTTGTTCATGGTACGCATAATAAAAGATATCTCAAAGTTGAACATTAATTAAAATAGACATAATCATGATATCATTGTTAAGTCATGGTGTGTTTCCTTTAAACTAACATAGATAGCCTTAAGTTAAATCTCTAGATTTTATTACTTGAAAGAATCCATAAGGTGAGCTTACAATCTATCATGGTACGATGTATATTTTCTATAGGAGTCAATAAAATCCTTGGCAACATAAACTTACATCATCTTACACTTGGGGTCTTTGATAAGTATGTGCAATAAGGAATAATAAAGACCTTAACATATTGTGATGTCAAATTATACAAGAATAATTCCTTACAACATATAAATATGCAATCCCTTAAGTATAATGAAATACTATTATCTTGTCATAACAAGTTACAATACAAATGAATAAGTGCCAAGATCATACAAGTAAATCCCAATAGGATTAATCCAATTTACCTTGGGTGGCTAGAAGGTAGATATGATTTAGTCACATTTTACTTTGGATTCCCCCCCAAACAACAATATATCAGCTGGAATATTGGCACCTAGTATCACCAAAGGATGAGACCTCTTACACATGACATCAAGCAAAGAAATCTTCTTTATACCTACAGACCTGTAGCTGCTCATGAAAGATATCATCAATCCAAAACATGAATTTATCAAAATGATCAATAGGAACATAGTATCCTAGCTGCAAAACTAAGTTCCTTTATTCAAATTCAAAAAGTAAAAAAATAGGATTACAATGGTAACTGAGAACATTGTAACAATGGTAATGGGCTAAAAAATTCTCCACCATGTGATTGAAAACTCTTCTTTAACTGCAAGGAAGGTGTCTCTTAGGAAATAATATTTATATCTTTATTATGGTACAAATAAATTCTCTATCATGTCGAGGAAATGATCAAGGATTAAACCAGCACAAGAAGAGAAAGAAGCTAAGAATGCAAAGAAAGCAGTGGCTATGAGGGAACTTCATGAGAAGAGGAAATTGAACACAATTGTTGAAGACATGCCAATTGAAGAGGAACCTCAACCATCAACAAGAGATATGGTATTGGTAGCATGAAGGGAATGAATGCAAAAAATTTGTGCTATGAGAGATTTGAATGCCACAGTTAGAGACACGTCCTCTACCGCAAGTCAAGATGGAGGGACACCATCTACCGCATCTCAAGTTGAGAGTACATCATCACTCACATGTGAGGAAAGATGTAGGCCATCATTCCCATCTCAACCTTACAGTATGTCATCTATTCCATCTCTGATCGAAGCTATGCCATCGAGCCCATCTCATCTAAATATTGATGAAATTTTTTATGTTGAGATGAATTTACCTTTCTTAACACCACCTAGAATTTTGCATAGAAAACCAAAGTATTTTATTGATATTGATGAGAATATTTTGTAGCCAATGGAAGGTAAGATTCCAAAATGCACTTGTAGAAGATATGCTCATAAGATTTGGAGAGTGTTCTTTGAAAAGTTAAATGAGACTGCAAGATTTCAACTATTCATTGAAACGATACAAAGTATAATGTATAGGTCCATCGTGAAGATTCTTGGATTGAGAACATGGGAGGCTTCAAGTGAAAAATCTATTGTCAAGAATCTAATGAGTGCATATGAGAGTGTGGGTAACACCTCACGCACAAAAGATAGTAATGTCACACGATATGTCATTACATCAACAATAGTAAGTAATCAAATGAGGAAAGCTCGTCTAATTAGAAAGACGAGTCAAGAATTGAGAATTAATAGAAAAACTTTATCAAGAGCCATTGGAAGGTGCCAAAGAATCGAGGACATTGATGTCAATGAATTATGGGCGTTCTTGGGGAGACTATCATGATAAGATAAACCAATTATTGAAGCATTGAGATCACTGATTGAATACTTTTGGAAGAATTACACAAGGGTATCTCCGAATCAAAGGAATGTGGTAAGAAGGAGAATTGGTATTCAAAACTGTGAGCCACATCCAAAGCATTTTTTGGATATGACTCAAACACAGTTTTTTGGTAAATTTCTAGAGACGTATCCTGAAATTAAAATTTCTCAAAGATATATATTGAATTTTCTAACCATTTTGATGTTTATCAGTCTATATGTTTAGATTTGCATACTAACAATGTTTTGTAGGATTGTGCATAAATGCCCCACCAATATCTTCAAGAGACTTCATATCAACAATTTTATGTGAAAGAGAGGAAGGTCAAATATTCTACAAGAAATTGTGCTTGGATGGTACATGTCAGCATTGTGGTGGCTTGCAACATGTACAAATATGTGAACATATGGAAAGCACACATGTAGTTGGAAAAGAACTAGTAGAATTTGGCAAGTATAAAACAGTTGCCTACAATACAAAAAATGGTAAAGAAGCAAAGAGGTGTGATTTGGTTATTCAAAAGATTCTAGTGTATCAGTTTATGTCTAATTAGTGACAATATAGTATATGAGTATGCAAGGCATACCCATAGAGATCGATGGTTGGACTTTCAATTCAAGTTATGCATAGACACATTTCCACTTGGTAGCATTGTTTCAGTTGTTGACTTTACAGAGAACTACAATCTACAACCATAGCATGAGGTACAATCACATTATTACAACTCCACACAAGTTTCTATATTTGTGCACATCACATTCATTCATGCGAATGATAATACAGAAGATGACAAAATGATCATAAGGGAGTATCATTTTTATATTAGTGATGATCGCATGCATTCTACAGAGTTCATGCAAGGTTGCTTTTAGGTGTTCTACAATGATTTGGATAGAAGGGGCATATCATTCAGTTAGCATATCATATGTTTAGATAATTGTGCATCACAATTCAAGAACTCACAGATATTCTATTGGCTGAGTAGGAAGCATAATATTATAGGTGTTCAACATATGTGGAACTTTTGTGAGGCCAAGCATGGAAAGGGGGAGCATGATGGTGCAGGAGCATGTATCAAAAGAGCCATAGCACAAGAAGAGTTAAAATATAAATACAATACAAAGTTGATAGATGCAAAATCAATTGTCGAGTGGTGTAATCTTTGATGGGTCTAGGTAATGAAGGTAAGTCTTCAATTTGTAGATTTTTTGGGTTGATAGATAATACTAACATTGCACCATATGAGGATTCTTGTAAAATGATGGGATCTAGTGAGCTACACTCTTTTATAAGCTCAATTGTAGGTTCATGGAGTATCCATATGCGGAAGATGGCATGCTTTTATTCTTCATGTACAATTCAAGCCTGGAATGAGTACAAGTCAAAGGAGTAGGTTGACGAATGGCGGTTCAGTTATCTTAGCCCACTTGACACGTATCATCCCCCGACAATACTAGAACTAACGTAGATGGAATCATCAACTAAATTTGACCACATATTAGATCTTGTTCAACTAGGTAATATATCTACTTGCAAAGTTTTTGAAATTCCTACTGTTATCTTACTTTGTAGTATTTTTGTAATGTTGACTAATTTCATCTAATTTGCTACACATATCAATGTAGGGCATGTTTATGCAGTTATTGTAGATGAAGACAATGAAGAGGGAATAGATTATTACTTGTGTTGTTGTGTTGAGACCAAAAAGAAATTAGAGGCCCTAGTTACAGATGGAGAAAACATCGAATACCCTACAGGCTCGGTGGTTGTTATTGGAACATGACTTAGAAGGTACCCACATAAGATTGTTAATGTTTGGCTATTTCAAGACTTTGATATGCATTAGAAGATTCTTCATTACTTGAACCTTGTCGTGGCATCCAATGTTCATTTGATAAAATATCGAGGTAGACCTTTCAACAAGGCCTTGTGGAAAGTGTGTGAGTCTAACCATGAGGCAATACTTGACACAATAAAGAGTACAGAAGACCCAGATGGATTGTTGGATTAATTTGTAAGTATGCACATTGATTTTGTAAATTCATGTTATTGATATTAATGTTTTGCAGTTGATAGTTAGACCTTTCATTTCTATACTTCAAGTTTACATATGTTTTGGTTCTAGGTTTATAGATGTTTGTCTTTTTTTGTTGCTGCATTTTTACACATATACAATGAATAATGGGTAGATTATATGCATATTTATAGTTTCACCATTTAACCATTTAGAGACCTCAATTTGCAAACATGACCTTTGCAGCTCTAGATCAGACTTGGGAGACCCTTCCTCAACCATCATTTCACCTGAAACACGATCATGAAAAGGAATAACTCGTGCGACCAAACCAACAGCTCCTCATGCATACAAATGAGTTCATTTAGGCTAGGCATGGTCCTATTTCACACCCAAACATGTCGAAATAGTTCGAGCTACATTGTACCAACAATATCCCTTAGGAGACCAAAGTGCAAGAAGGCAACAATCTTTGACAAACTGTTAATCAAAAACTATGTCACTTAGAAACATTCCATCTAAGGCTATGGGATCATATAGGATCCATCTACAATAACTTCTCTCAGTTTTTTATATCTCTAAGGTGTTTGCCCATGGTGAAAGTTTTTCTGCTGCTCCAAAAATTTTCAGATGCATGTAATGTAAAGTTGTAAAGGGGTGTAACTTTCATTTTACTCCTCATGCGACCAAATTGATAGTTCCAACACATTTTGATGGGTAGGTTTAGGCTAGGCATGGTCCTATTTCTCACTCAAACATGCTGAAATAGTCTGAGCTACATTGTACTGGTGATATCTCTTAAGAGTCCAAAGTGCAAAAATGAAGCAATCTTTGACGAGTTGTTACTTAGAAACTATGTCACTTAGAAACATTTTGTCTAAGACTACAAGATCATGTCGGGTCCCTATATAATAAACTCTCTTAGTTTTTATACCTCTAAGGCATTTGCCGATGGTAAAAGTTTTTCTGCTACTCCAAAAATCGTTAGATGCATGTAGTGTAAAGTTACAAAGGGGTGTAACTTTCATTCTCCTCCTCGTGCAACCAAAAAGATAGTTCCAACACATCTGGATGGGTATGTTTAGGCTAGGCATGGTCTTGTTTCCCACCTAAACATGTTGAAATAGTTCAAGCTACATTGTACTGGTGATATCCCTTAAGAGTCCAAAGTGCAAAAAGGAAGCAATCTTTAACGAGTTGTTACATGGAAATTGTATCACTTAGAAACATTCTGTCTAAGGATACATGATAATGTAGAACCCCTCTACAAGAACCTCTCTTAGTTTTTGATATCTCTAAGGCATTTTCCCATGGTGAAAGATTTTATGTTGCTCCAAAAATCATTAGAAGCATGTAGTGTAAAGTTGTAAAGGGGTGTAACCTTCATCCTACTCCTGATGCTACCAAACCAATAGTTCCAATGCATCTAGATGGGTATGTTTAGGCTAGACATGGCCCTATTTTGCACCCTAACATGCCAAAATAGTCTAAGCTACATTGTACCAGCAATATCCCTTAAGAGTCCAAAGTACAAAAAGGCAGCAATCTTTAACGAGCTGTTGCTTGAAAACCATGTCACTTAGAAACATTTCATCTAAGGCTAAGCATTCATGTAGAACCCCTCTACAATAACCTCTCTTAGTTTCTGATATCTCTGAGGCATTTACCCATGGTAAAAGATTTTCTGCTATTCCAAAAATCTTTAGAAGCATGTAGTGTAAAACTACAAAGGGGTGTAACTTTTGTCATGCTCCTGATGCGACCAAACTGACAATTCCAACACATTTGGATGGGTACATTTAGGCTAAGCATTTTCCTATTTTGCACCCAAACATGCCGAAACAGGCTGACCTACATTGTACTGGTGATATCCCTTAAGAGTCCAAAGTGCAAAAAGGCAGCAATCTTTGACGAGCTGTTACTTGGAAACTGTGTCACTTAGAATCATTTCGTTTGAGGCCACACAGTCAGATAGAACCCCTCTACAATAACCTCTCTCTATTTTTAACATCTTTGAGGAATTTTCCCATGGTGAAATATTTTCTTCTGCTCCAAAAATTATCAAAAGCATGTATTGTAAAGTTGCAAGGTAGGCTACTTTTATTTTTTTCTTCATGGAGCCAAACCGTTAGTGCCAACACATCTAGTTGGGCACATATATGCTAGCATGGTCACTACCCTTCATTATAAAAGGGTCATAGTCTTTCCTATTCAAAGGTTCACAACTTTTCACCTTTGAAATGTCATCAGTATTCATAAGAACATCAAGATAACACTTTCTGCAAATGTTCTCCATGCATTATCATCCTTTTTATTTCTCACCCCAATTTAGATTGGGTTGATTTCAACATCTATGCATCAACCATTCATGTAGGACTTAACACACTAGTAAAAGACATTAGCCCTCTTAAGGGTCATGCTCTTTCAACTTACCAAGAAAGCATTATTTCATTTGTTACATTCATATTGAGGAAATGAGCTTCATTAGACTAAGGTTGTTAGAATGAATTGATAGTAGGTTGCTTGAGGAATTCTTTAGTGTATTCTCCACTCTGCTTGTTGGTGACCTAAGAAAATGCACCAACTAGCACCCATAAATGTGAATAAAGTGGCATGTATGCTTGATAGTATTATTTCACCATTTAATCTAGCTAGTCTAATGAGGAGGATGTGGCTCCAAATTCTAGTAAACATGTCATAAATGGTCATTCAAGCCCTCTGAAAACCCTTACATATTATAAGTAGAGATTATTCCACATATACCATGGAGAGTTATTGTGACATCATATAATATTGAGATAAGAAAGCTCCAATCTATTTTGCATGTAGGACTAAGCTTCCATCTCACTAGTTGTCTATTACATAGGGATAAATTACCATACTTGTTTAATGCCACTTCCACTATATTAAATTCACCACACAACCCAAGTTTTTATAACTTTAATATACAATCTCATGTTGATATTCAACATGATGATTCATTTTTATTTTAAATGACTCTTTTGTTGGGTGTCTTCAAAGGCCTCTTATCAAAATCTTGAGAAGATTCTAACAGATTTTTATGGGCATCCTCTAAGTAGGGATAAGGTTTTCATACAATGGCATGGGAGTTATGTTGTCTCCCTCATGATTATGGTGGGCTTGGCCTTATTGACATTCAATGTCAAGGATTAGCTTTGTGTGCTAAGTGGATTATGAGAACCCTAGAAAGGATTGAATTTAAAAAATTCCTACTATGTAATACAATTGGACTTTAAATATTTGAAGTAAACTATCTACAAATATCCATTCAAATGTGGATTTATAATACAAATATGGACACCATCAACAAAAAAGATTTGTATTAAATAGATATCCATATAGGCATACATCAATATCTATCAATATAAGTATAACATATATACAAAATATCCATATAGGCTTACAAGAATGCCATATAGGAATACAATTTCAACTATATACAATAGAAAATATATGTCCACAAATGCCATTTAGGCATACAACAAAGGAACCCAATAACAAGTCATTCCCCTCTATCCAGTGAAGAAAATAGATCATGGACAGCCTTTGATCTTCGAGGAGATGGACGCATATGACAGTGGTCTACTACAAACCCGAGGGTGCCTCCTCCTATTTAGTTCTTCATGGAGTTGTAGCTATTAAATTAAAAATTATAGACATTAATATATAGAAATTATTGTTGACCTATTTTCCTCTGTCCAGAGCTAAATAGTTCACCTTGTATATTCCTTGAATATCCTTTAGAAAGTGACCCTACAAAGGTTAAATCCTTCAATTATTCATATTGTGCCTTACATAAAGTCCCAAAAATCTCACCTTGAGAATCATTACAGAAAACTCAGAAAAACCCAGAAATCTTTTGTCTCCAATTGTTTTCTATCGCAGAGATTTCTTAGTTTTATACTTAGCCATTTTTCATGTATATGATGATGACGTCATCCTTGATTTGGGGTTTTCTATCATTTGGTCAATTTGTATCTTAGATACATTTTTCCTTGTATCTTGGTCATGTACAATGTTATTGTGCATTGGGTCCTTTGTATGTATAGTTGTATGTATTTTGTATATACAAAGGCCATATACAAAGGTGAAAGTACCTCGGCAATATACAAGGGGCAGACATACAAAGGATTTTCAGCGTGACATGCTTATCGGTGGCTCAACTCATAGTCTCTCTAATGGCCGATGAAGCATACAAGGAAGACATACAAAGGCATATGAAATGTAAAGATACAAGTGTCTTTGGTGAGACTTTGCATATCGGTGACTCAGCTAAAGGTCTCCCTGACAACCGATGCATGCGCACATACAAAGAGGGAGATACAAAAGGTGGGGGCTACTTTATACATGTATACGCAATTGTATCTTTGCACATACAATTGCATATACAAGGGCATATACATTTCTAATATACAAGTCCCAGACCCGAAAAGAATATGCATTCTAGTCAATCAAGGCACAACCGGTTTGTATGCAATTTTTGTTTGTATATTTCGCATTGTATATGCAATATACAAAGGTTAGATACAACGGTGATATACAAGGTAGACCCAACTGGGAAATCAAATTTGGCAAATTTAGTGTTGAGTTTCGCAGTTTGTATGTTGAAGTGCTTGTATGTGCCGATATGTAAAGAAGAAAAGATACAAAAGCTGGACCTGTTTTAAAGTTTCAATATAGTTGATAATCTCCTAAGTTCCGCATTGCATATATTTGCATATACAAAAGCACATATAATGAACATTTTGGAAGACCTTTGTATATCAGTAGCTCATTTTAAGATTTTTTTGATGGCTGATAAAGCATGCAAATGTTCAAGCGATGGGTCTCAGGACATCTTGGTGGCCAATAAGATAGTGCCATGTGTCAAAGCTGATCCAAAGGCCGATTCAAATGTAGGTGTAAAGGGAGATACAAAAGTAGGGGTTTGATTTTGTATGTAGTCATTGTATTGTATATACAAATGCATATACAAATGAATATATAAAGGCGATTTCAAAGGCCATTTAAAATGCCGAAAAGCAAAAGCACATACAATGAACATTTTGGAAAGACTTTGTATATCGGTATGTCTCAGTGGAGGTCGCCCCAACAACCCAATATATACAAAGCAGTTTGCATATGTAAAAGGTAGATTCAAAGGGTCATTCAGATGGCGATTCAAGTCGTATATGCAAAGTGATATACAAATGTAGTTTGACCATAACTTTGATCGTCCATATCTCCCTCATTTTGGCAAATTTCAGCATGCTTCAAAAGGCAAAAATGCTTGTTTTTGCCTCTTTCATCTGGCAGGCTTTTGAGGGGATTTTTCTTACTTTCAAAATATGATCTGAATTTGAATACTTGATTGACTAGATGTTTTAGCGACTAATTTGACATATGCAGATGCAGATATTTGTTGCATTTATGGGTGCAAGTTAATGATTCAGCAGCTCACATTGAAGATTTAAAAATACCTTCTATCTGCCCATGCCCCAGATATTTTTATGCCATGAATTCTTGTAGGTGGACGTCCCTTCTGGTGCAGATATTTTCTGATGAGCCTATATGACAACAATTTTTCTAAAATTCATTGTAATCGACTTAGGTCAAAATGAAAATGCTATATATGCATATGAATAAAATGTAAAAAGGGTTGGAAATTTTGAGTATTTCGGTCTTTCTGTTTCCAAATAGAGCTTTCTTCTATTATAACTATGCCTTCTTATTGAATATATGCAAGTTATTTTACCTCTTTTACTAATTTTTTAGTTTAGTGTGAATCTGCATATGATTGTCTATGAACATTTTGTTCCTCTCAACCATTTTTGTTTCTCACCTCTGCTAGAATCATCTGAATCTGTGTATGTCTATTTGCTGCATCTTGTTGTGTTGTGCATCTTCTCAGTTCTGTGAGGGTTCTTTTATTCAACTTAGTGAATCACCTTTACTTTCAAGTCTTCCTGTTTCATCTTTCATTTTAAAAGCATTCCTTCTCCTTTTTCCTTTGCAAATCTAGTAGATTTTAGGTGATAACCAGTTAAGGAAGTCTGCCTTCTCTGGAGGTCTGATCTCAGTTCGTAAGGTCCCACACTTCGAGATCATTCCCATGTTTCTCTAGATTGCCAAGTTTTACAACTGGGCAAGGGTGCAAATCTGAGAGATAACAGTTTTTGGCATGTCTGGTGGGACCGTGGAATTAGAAACAGTTCAAATACTATCTTTTACTGCTGGCTTTGATGTACAACTAGTGATTTTTAGACCTGTAAGAGGTTAAAACCTTCATATTTGGTGACTCTAAGCTTTGGTTTAACAAACTCAGTGTATTTCTGCTTATGAGAAGAATACCAACCAGAAGCAGTTCTTCATCTTTCGAATATTTACAATTATCTCCACCTAGGAGAAGAGGGATAACAGCTGAGAAACCCAAGAAGACTTGTGTCTATTCTAGGAGAGTCAAGTCTACGCCTCCCACTGTTGGAACTCATACTATCCCAAGAATCCCAATTACAATGATTCCTGCAGTTAGAAATCAGCCGTTTGTTGCATTTAACCAAGGCAGCCCACTGAATTTAGCTTAGGATGATGATATTCCTGTCACTGCCTTAAAAAGTTTACCATATTTTAATGGTGAAAATCAGACTACTCTGGCTGAACACATAAAAGAGATTGTAAACATGTGTTGTCCATCATGTGACAGAAGAGAATGTTGCAATTAGGTTATTAGCAGCTTCTCTCAAAGGGAAGGTTTTGCAGTGGTTCAAAAGCCTGCTGGTGAACTCCATAGATTCATGGGATTGTTTGGGAGAGGAGTTGTATAGCGTCTTTGAAGATAAATCAGACCATTTGTCATTAGTTGAACAACTGGCTATAATAAAGAGAGCTCCCTAGGAGCAAATGAGGGATTTCAATTTCTAGTTTCATAAGACATGGAACAGAATTCCTGCCATGGTAAGGCCTTTATCAGAATATGCATTTTTGTATTTCTTGAAAGCTCTTAATAGTGACATTTCAATAATGACACAATCAATGGGAGGTACAAATTTACCAGATGCATATGAAATAGCTATTAGAGCATAAAATAGCCTAATTCAAGCTGGAAAAATAGCACCTAGACCACCAATGCCCATTTTTCCTTAGATTTAAGCTTTAATGCCTTTGCCAATCCCATATTTTGCACCTTTACGTGCTACAGCAACATTGCCAAGTATTGCCAATTCTGAAACTGTTGTTTCTAGCTCATCACAAGAGTTAAGAGAGATAAAAAATAGCCAATAGAAAATAGAGAACATCCTACAAACTTTTGGGAATGAGCTGGTGAATATCAAAAAATAGTAGTCCCAGAATAGATAACCTTATCAACCACACAATCAAGGGCAAAACTAGCCATACCAAGCTAATAGGCCACCTTATCAAAGCAATTACCAGGGTGCCAGGTAGAATGTGAACCTGAGGCCTTTCCATCCTTACAATCCTGCACCCATTAATACAGTTAGCGACCTTGTCCCTGTTCAGAACAACCTTGTAGCTGAGTATGAATGGTGCCTTCTGTGTAATCAGCTACACAGTCAGGCAACCTATTCAAATGGAGTGACAAATTAGGCTCTAATGGTGTAAAATGTTGCAGTTTCACAACCAAACACACCAAATGATGGGGCTGTTAGCAATAAGAGCAGCCTCAAAATGATTTTGCCTTCCTAAACTAGTAGGAAGATGAGTTCTGTGGCGTGAAGAGAGATGATACTTTAGTTGTAGCAAATACAAGAGCTAAAAAGAGGGATTATGAGATAGATCAAGCAAAAAATAAAGGAAAAGGACCTGCTGATCCTTCTACATCCCAGATTCCCATATTTTTCAAAGAAATACTCAAACAACTGCCAGAGAACAGCCTCATTTGTAGGCTGATAGTGTTGCTACAAGCTCCCATCAGAAGGTAAATGTTACTCCACCTTTGAATATCATTGAAAATATGAAGAAAATGAATGTGACAATATCTATGTGGGATTCTTTAGAAATCCCAAGTCAAAAGGACTTGTTACAATCTACCTTGTCTAATCTAAAAGTATCAAATGATGTAACTATTGACCCAACTATGGTTGTCCTTACCAATTCATCCCATGACAATAGCAAACAACCAAACAAGAGTGCTAAACCACTTCCATTTTATGTGTCATTAATAATAGGAGACAAGTTAGTACATAATTGCATGGTGGATAGTGGTGCAAGTAGTTCTGTAATGCCAAAGTAGATTGCAAACCAATTAGGATTGAAATACCAGCCACTTACGAAAGGTGTACTCCAACTAGATGGAATGGCTATTAACACTATAGGTGTGATAAAAGAGTTAGGTCTCACTTTGCATACCTTTCCAAATGTTTCCATTTCTCAAGAGGTGTTTATCATAGATTTACCTCCTTATTTTTCCATGTGTTTGTCAAGAGAGTTCACAGCCAAGATAGAAGGATATTTATCCTCAGACTGGTCCCACATGTTTTTTAGGACCCAATATGGCACAAAAGTGATCCTAAAATCTGAATTGCTTGCCAAATATCACATAGAGCCTTATGTCCCAAGTGTTGTTAATGCAAATTGCATTATATCAGATGATCCTGAGCTTGTTGTTGCTCAAGAGTTGCAAGATGAAAGTATACCAGAGGTGCTATTAAAGGAGTGGGCCTTAGAAAATATTGTAGATGATCCTGAAGGGCACATTCAAGAAACTGGTATGGGAGTTTACATACTGCACGAACCTAAAATAGAAATTCCAAACCTGGTAAAGAATGTAGAATAGCAGATAGAACAACAAAATGAAGTATGGAAAATGTACTTTGATAGCTCTAGGAATAGGAATGGATCTGGTGGTGGTGCAATGCTTGTGTCTCCACAAGGTGACAGATATTATTCTGCTTTCTATTTTGCTTTTTCATGTACAAATAACACTGTTGAATATGAAGGGTTGATTCAAGGTTTGCAATGGGCAAGGAAGAGGAAAATTGGTTGTTTACAGGTGTATGGGGAGAGCGAACCCATTGTAAATCAGGTGAGAGGACTGCATGTCACAAAGAATGATGCTTTGAAATTCTATAAACATAGGGTATGGGATATGATTGAGGAGTATGATGCTTTCAATCTAATCTCTATTCCAAGAAATCAAAACTATCATGTAGATAGGTTAGCTGTAATTGGGGTTAGTTTGATATCACCAATGATATTCAAAGAGAAAATGTACAACCTCATATGAAAATAGTTGATAGGCCCTCTATCCCTAACAATAACATTCATTGGTAGGCTTTTGAGAATGATGAGCAGATTTTGCGTTTCCTGTTAGAAGAGGATGAGTTTTCTGTCATGAATCAGAACAAACTCAAACAACAATATGATGATGATCAAGTTGTTCAGCTAAGGACTAATAAGCCACCTAGAGGATTAGTAACCTTGGAATCCATTTTTGGTACTAATGATCAGTTGAAGAAGAGCAAAACTAGTATGCAAGTCAAAGAGGAACATTACGAGGAGCTGAAAATTTTTAAAGGTAAGCTTCTCAAAATTGGTAAAATATGTTCACCTGAGGATAGGAAAGCTTTTATTGCTCTTTGTCAAGAGTTAAGGAAGTTTGACCCTCATATTGCCCAGCATACTATAGAGTTAGAACCAGGTGCGAAACCTGTGAGGCAGAAACAAAGACCTTTAAATCCAAAACTTGAGCCTCTGATGATTAAGGAATTAACCAAGTTGATCAAGGGAAATATTATTTTCCCAATCAAGCATACTTCTTGGGTCTCGAATCTTGTCCCTGTGAGAAAAAAGAATGGAGAGATTAGGCTGTGTGTCAACTTTAGAGACCTTAATAGAGCCTCCTTGAAAGACCACTACTCACTGCCCTCAATGGAGCAAATTCTGTAGGTAGTGGCTGGTTTAGAAAGATTCTCCTTGCTGGATGGATATTCTGGTTACAATCAAGTGTTAGTCCAGGAGGAAGATTAGTTTAAAACTACTTTTACCACCAAATGGGGCACCATGGAATACAAAAGGATGCCTTTTGGTCTGTCAAATGTTGGCTCTACTTTTCAGAGAGCTATGGCTATGGCTTTTAAAGGTTTTCTTTATAAATTGGTACTTGTGTACCTTGATGATATCATAGTTTTCTCTAAGGATGCAGCTGAACATTTATTCCACTTGAAACAAGTATTTGAGAGATGTAAAGAGTTTGGGATATCTCTCAATCCCAAGAAATGCATTTTTGTTGTGCATGAAAGCAAGCTTTTAGGACACATTGTGTCAAAAGAGGGCATTACCATTGATACAGAAAGAGTAAGGGCTATTTTGGAGCTGCCTTTACCCAGTCACAAGAAGGGACTGCAAAGTTTTATTGGTAGAATTAATTTTCTGTGAAGATTTATACCTGACATTACAAATTTATTGAAGCCTTTGACCTCCATGTTAAAGAAAAATGTAGTCTTCAGTTGGACAAAAGAGGGTAAAATCAACTTTGCATCAATAAAAGAAGCATTATCAACTGCACCAACTCTAGTGAATCCTGATTTCTCAAAAGATTTTATTTTGTATGCTTATGGCAGTGTAAATACAATTTCTGCAATTCTGCTACAACAGCAAAGTGGCAGCTTTGAGCAGCCAATTGCTTTCTTTAGTCAAGGACTGGAAGAGTATGAACAAAGGTATAGTTTCATTGAAAAACATGTCTTTGTAGTGGTAAGAAGTCTCAAGAAGTTTAGGCATCTTATTTCTAACAATAAGGTACATTTGATGGTTTCTCACCTTGGTGTGAAAGAGTTTCTGTTAGGTAAAGATGTTAATGAGAAAAGGGCTAGTTAGATTACCAAAGTCATGGAATATGACATAGATATCAAGATTACCAAGCTCATTAGAGGTAGAGGACTTAGTGAACAACTTGCTACTAGTTTTGAAAATGAAACAGCGAAGGAAGAAGAGGTGCTTATGGCCATTGAAGATGAACATCAGAGTAATACAATAGTAGTTGGAACAGGTTGGGTTAATGACATGACTCATTTTTTGCAAACTGCTGAATGTCCAGCAGGTTTAGATAGAACCAAGAGAAGATATTTTAGACTGCAGTCTATTCCATATGTTTTACTTAATGGCATCCTTTTCAGAAAAGATTTTAGTGGTGTGTTGTTAAGATGCATTGATAATGATCAAACTGACAAGGTGTTGCATGAGTTCCATGATGGAACAATAGGGGGTCATTTTTCCCCAAGGACTACTGCTTGGAAAATAATGAGAGCTAGATATTATTGGCCCAGCTTATTCAAGGATGCCCATGCATGGGCTAGAAAATGTGTAAAATGTGCCATTTTTGTAAGCAAAGAAAGGCTGCCAGCTTTACCTCTGCAGCCAATTCAAGTAGAGCAGCCCTTCATGAGATGGGGCATTGATTTTATAGGTCCCATTAACCCACCATCAAGTGCACGCCACAAGTGGGTACTTACAGTAACAAACTATTTCACAAGGTGGACTGAAGCGGTGGCTTTGAAGGAATCCAATGAGAATGTTGTTTTGAACTTTTATTATGATTTGGTATCTAGATTTGGAGTACCCGAGTCAATTATCTCAGACAATGCTTTAGCATTTATTGGATTGAGGATAACTAAATGGGCTGTGAAGAATGAAATCTATTTGAACATTTCATCAAATTATTACCCACAGGGTAATGGTTTGGCTGAATCCACAAATAAGAATCTCATAAGGATTATCAAAAGATCAATGGAGGACAACTAGAGGACCTAGCACACCAATCTAAAACCTGCTTTATGGGTAGATAGAATAACTCCCAAAAGGTCTATTGGGAACTCCCCATAAATGTTAGTTTATGGGAAAGAAGCAAGGTTGCCTGTGTCTTTAGAGCTACCAGCACTGGATATCATGAATTAACTGGCAATGTTTGAAGAAGAAGACCCCATGGCTATCAGATATGCTTAACTTATGGAGCTTGAAGAGATCAGAGATAAAGCTATGAAAACTATGGAGTATCATCAGCTTCAGACAAAAAGAGTTTTTGATAAGAGAGCCGCTCTCAGAATTTTTAGGGAGGGTGATATGGTACTCAAATGGGATGAGTTAAAAAGCAGGCCAGGGAAGCACTTCAAGTTTGACAGCATGTGGAGTGGCCCATTTATCATTACTGAATGCAAGGAGTACAATGCATTTCAGTTATCAAACATGGATGGAGAAAATTTACCTATCCTAGTTAATGGGATACACCTGAAGAGGTGTTTTTGAGGTATGAGTTGCCTTGTAAAGCAGTAGATTAGGTTTGTTGCTTTCAATAAGTGATGTTGCACAATAGTTTAGATCCCTTTTTGTTTTCCCTAAGTGTTGTCTAGCACAGTTAGGTGAGTTGCTTTTAGCATTTTATTTTGGTTTTGGTCTTCCAAGTGTTCTTCATTGCTGATATGCTGAGTTACTAAGGTCATGATTGTTTGTCAAAAGATTTATTTTTAAGTCTTTGTGTGACTCCATGCCCAATGGATGCTTAAGGCAACTAGTCTAATTTCTTAGCAGACAAACATCCCTTAGAAGTCACCAAATTGTTGACCTATTTTCCTCTGTCCAGAGCTAAATAGTTCACCTTGTATATTCCTTGAATATCCTTTAGAAAGTGACCCTACAAAGCTTAAATCCTTCAATTATTCATGTTGTGCCTTGCATAAAGTCCCAAAAATCTCATCTTGAGAATCCTTACAGAAAACCTAGAAAAACCCAGGAATCTTTTGTCTCCAATTGTTTTCTATTGCAAAGATTTCTCAGTTTTATACTTAGCCATTTTTCATGTATATGATGATGACGTCATCCTTGATTTGGGGTTTTCTATCATTTGGTCAATTTGCATCTTAGATACATTTTTCCTTGTATCTTGGTCATGTACAATGTTATTGTGCATTGGGTCCTTTGTATGTATTGTTGTATGTATTTTGTATATACAAAGGCCATATACAAAGGTGAATGTACATCGGCAATATACAAGGGGCAGACATACAAAGGATTTTCGGCGTGACATGCTTATCGGTGGCTCAACTCATAGTCTCTCTAATGGCCGATGAAGCATACAAGGAAGACATACAAAGGCATATGAAATGTAAAGATACAAGTGTCTTTGGTGAGACTTTGCATATCGGTGACTCAGCTAAAGGTCTCCCTGACAACTGATGCATGCGCACATACAAAGAGGGAGATACAAAAGGTGGGGTCTACTTTATACATGTATACGCAATTGTATCTTTGCACATACAATTGCATATACAAGGGCATATACATTTCTAATATACAAGTCCCAGACCTGAAAAGAATATGCATTCTAGTCGATCAAGGCACAACCGGTTTATATGCAGTTTTTGTTTGTATATTTCGCATTGTATATGCAATATACAAAGGTTAGATACAACGGCGATATACAAGGCAGACCCGACTGGGAAATAAAATTTGGCAAATTCAATGTTGACTTCCGTAGTTTGTATGTTGAAGTGCTTGTATGTGCTGATATGCAAAGAAGAAAAGATACAAAGGCCAGACTTGTTCTAAAGTTCCAATATAGTTGATAATCTCCTGAGTTCCGCATTACATGTATTTGCATATACAAAAGCACATACAATGAACATTTCGGCAAGAACTTTGTATATCGGTAGCTCATTTTAAGATCTTTCTGATGGCCGATAAAGCATGCGAATGTTCAAGCGATGGGTCTTAGGACATCTCAGTAGCCAATCAGATAGTGCCATGTGTCAAAGATGATCCAAAGGTTGATTCAAATGCAGGTGTAAAGGGAGATACAAAAGTAGGGGTCCACTTTTGTATGTAGCCATTGTATGGTATATACAAATGCATATACAATTGAACATACAAAGGCAATTTCAAAGGCCGTTTAAAAGGCCAAAAAGCAAAAGCACATACAATGAACATTTCGGCAAGACTTTGTATATCGGTATGTCTCAGTGGAGGTCGCCCCGACAACCCAATATATACAAAGTAGTTTGCATATGCAAAAGGCAAATTCAAAGGGTCATTCAGATGGCGATTCAAGTCGCATATGCAAAGCGATATACAGATGCATTTTGACCATAACTTTGACCGTCCATACCTCCCTCATTTTGGCAAATTTCAGCATGCTTCAAAAGGCAAAAATGCTTGTTTTTGCCTCCTCTTTCATCTGGCGGGCTTTTGAGGGGATTTTTCTCACTTTCAAAATATGATCTAAATTTGAATACTTGATCGACTAGATGTTTTAGCGACCAATTTGACATATACAGATGTAGATATTTGTTGCATTTATGGGTGCAAGTCGATGATTCAGCAGCTCACATTGAAGATTTAAAAATATCTTCTATCTGTCCTTGCCCCAGATATTTTTATGCCATGAATTCTTGCAGGTGGACATCCCTTCTGGTGCAGATATTTTCTAATGGGCCTATACGACAGCAATTTTTCTAAAATTCATTGTAATCGACTTAGGTCAAAATGAAAATGCTATATATGCATATGAATAAGATGTAAAAAGGGTTGGAAATTTTGAGTATTTTGGTCTTTCTGTTTCCAAATAGAGCTTTCCTCTACTATAACTATGCCTTCTTATTGAATATATGCAAGTTATTTTACCTCTTTTACTGATTTTTTAGTTTAGTGTGAATTTACATATGATTGTCTGTGAACGTTTTGTTCCTCTCAACCATTTTTGTTTCTCACCTTTGCTAGAATCATCTAAATCTGTGTATGTCTACTTGTTGTATCTGGTTGTATTGTGCATCTTCTCAATTCTATGAGGGTTCTTTTATTCAACTTGGTGAATCACCTTTATTTTCAAGTTTTCCTGTGTCATCTTTCATTTTAAAAGCATTCCTTCTCCCTTTTCCTCTGCAAATCCAGTAGATTTTAGGTGATAACCAGTTAAGGAAGCCGACCTTCTCCAGAGGTCCGATCTCAGTTTGCAAGGTCCCACACTTCGAGATCATTCCCATGTTTCTCTAGATTGCCAAGTTTTACAACTAGGCAAGGGTACAAATTTGAGAGATAACAATTACATTATAAAAATGAAACATTTAACAAAATAATCACTTACTACTACCAGATAATCTCTCTCCTCATTTGCGTTAGTACCAGGATTAGGCTGTAGTGTTGTGATGTCCTATAGAAATCATCCAGATAAAAATTAAACTTCAAACAAATAATCATTTGATTTTTCAATAATAAACTATAACAACAAATGTAATTTGAAATTTAGTAATCTGCCTCATACCCCCATCAAAGGCATGGAACTATGAATTATGAAAGATACACCATGCTCCATTGCCCTATGAACTTTGGGAGGTGTCTCCATAGCCTACATCATCTGAAAAGAAAAAAACATTATTCAATTACAAAAACTAGAATAGTGATGCAAGTCATGGCTACTAACATACACACACATTCACCTAAACATGGAAGTACACACAATAAAGCACACAAGTCACATGCATATATACAAATTAGACAAAGATTCATGACTATTGTGTGGTATAAGGGTTAACAAAGGAGGGACCATAGTAGCATCAAATTTTAGGTTTAAGAAGTCAGAGAGGGAGTGAAGGTGTTAGTTTAGTTTTAGGTTGGTGGTAGGGTGGAGTAGGGTTGTGCTCAAATTTTTATTTGTTTGGTAGTGACGGAGGTAGGACAATGCCTAAGCTAGAGGGTTTTAACATGTCAAGAAAAGATTGGTGATGGAAATGAGGCATAATATAGGTAAAGGTGAAAGAGGAAATTGGTATGAGGTTGAGGTGGACCAAAAGGGGTTGACAAAAAATAATCTAAGAAGTGTCCTAAGGTAACAACAAGTTGGTATGGGCTATGAGAAATGGTGAAGACATTACCATCATGGGGAATTTAAGGTACTAGTGGATGATAGTTCAGGGATAACCCACATTGCAATGAGCCAAGGATGACCTAAGAGAATAGATAGTGGTATGAAGGGGGGTGATATGACATGAGACATCTAGGCATTTAGTTCCTACCTAGATTACTAGGGTAAGGGAGCCAAAAGTAGGTATAGAATTGTCATTATGTGTACAATATCTGAGGGGGATAAGAATCTCTTTACTACCTATTGATGTATAAGTGTTCCTTTGTAACTGCATTAATTCTACCTTGATGTATAAGTGTTCCACCTTGATTCAACTATCATTTTATAGTCTACTTATAGCTCAATCTACAGAGGATCGTTATAATCATCAGTAGGCACATTGTCAAGCATGAAGGTGATCGAAGGTGTAGGAGTGGGTTGAACAATGAAATTATAAGGTTGAATGTCTAATGTGCCTTATCATCTCAAAGAATACAACAATATTAAAGGAAGGGTCCTCATTAGAATTAGGTAGGTTAGATGTAGGATCAAAAGTAGGCATGGAAGAAATTGAGCCAATGTTTGACATAGTTTGTAGGGGAATGAGTTAGTGTAAATTTAAAGATTTTGGTTAGGGGTGACTTGTTGCCCCCATTATTAATACCTAAAACCTAGATGATGTTAGAGTCAGTCGTATGCTATATAAGATGTCATAGGCTTGTACCCCTCTCCGGTGTCATGTTCTGGGGTCTAATTGGTGGTAATTGGATGAGTTTAAAAGAGAGAATTTGTCAAAGAATAGTGTGGAGGGGATCAACAAGATTTGATAGACATGTATGTAAAATGTGGTAGCATAGATAAGGCATTGAGATATTTGACAAGATGCCTCAAAGAAATGTGGTTTCATGGTGATGTCCTTGTCTATGCATTTGCTTGTCATGTCATTCCATGAGACCACATTTCTTTGAGGTATTTTTTCAAATAACTATATTATAATTGAAATTTTGTCATCTATCAACATCTAGTTATTAGTTACACAATGTCTAGTAATGCTTTGAGTTTGAAAGATGTGCAATGCAATGTAATCAATGTTATGAATATAAACTACAAAAAATCTAGTAAGTATAATTCATTAGTTAAACTGTTTATTTTATTACCTGAGTGAAGCTTTGAACTCCACCACCACTGGTAGGTGTTGCTGTGAAATCTCCAAGATTAACCTATTCAACATCCAAAATCAGATATTAGAATACCATTCATATAACAATGCTATTCACATGTAATATTTATAATTGTTTACTAGTTACATGCCTCGCCAGTAGATGTTGTAGTGTAATATGGAGGAGGAGAACCACTGAAAACTGTATGAACACTATGACCCTAAAATTTCATTAAAATAATCAAACTAAATTAGTTAATCTTGCATTTTAAAAATGAAATTTAATAAATTAAATTCAATGAACTTGCTAACATTTACTTGAGTATCAAGGCTAAAAGTCTCACTCAGGAGGGCATCTATCATCACCATCTACTTAGCTGCAAATGTAGCATGCGCACATATGTCCTGACTATCCATGGGATCATAACCATAGGTTGACCCACAAGCCTAACAAGTATGGGGTGGAACCCTACTCCTTGAACTCTCCCTTGGCCCACACTGTGCTACAGGACTGGCATGCTCTATGATGTTCTAGGTTAAGGCAGTAATGGATTGAAGTGTCTCGACCTCAGTACTCTCCTTCAAGATAGAAGGGATAGACACGTGCTCATGAGCTAGTCTGGCGAGTGCTCATCTCACTGGCCAATGTGTGTCAACACATGCCCCTGGTCTATCCTATGTTGACCCCCCACCTCTACCCTGGAACTTTCGCATATCAAAATAGTTTGGGACTTTATTTTTGGCAAAATTGTAGTAGAGTTTCCTCAAAAAGTATTGAGGGACCTCATTATTGTTGCATGGAAGATGGTCAAAACCCATCCACCACCTCTGTCCAAAATTTTCCCTTATTGCTTGGTTGTTGCACCAATGGATAGGGAATTGCTTGCATGTAACAGCTAGAGGTTGATTTATTCATGGGTATGTGAAAATGGAACACAAGTCCAATTTTGTAATTTATTTATTTTTAACTTTTTCATAGGACAACTTATCTGCATAGTACCCTCTAAATTCTCTCCTCTTTTCTAATCAATTAGATATTTGCTTGCTAATTGAATCTACATTTGATAACATAGATTAAAGAGATTGAGCAAGCATAGATCTATGCGAGGTTGAAGTTGCAAGATCTTTCAACCTTGCAATTATATCCTTAATTTATTTTTTATTGTTTTCAATTTGCCCCATTATATTTTCTTATGTTACAAGGGCATATTGAGGAATGAATGGAGGAGTTTTGAGGGTTGTTCTTTAGCAGGTATTTGTTGTTGAGGTGATGGAGGATTTTGTGGATTTTTAGGAGGAGGAGGGGGTGCATTATCAATTCCTATAAATTAAAGCAAATTACATCAAAAATTTACTTAAACCTACCTATTTAGCAACAAATTCACACAAAAAAGTAAATACAACTTACTCCTTATGATGTATAGGGATAGAGAATCTTGTAACAACTCCAACAAATCAAAATTTCAAGGTTTGAAACATTAAATGGTGGGTTTTTGGTCTCTAGACCTCAATCCTCTAATAGCCCTCACAAACTGGTTTATCTATAATAACTACCTATCTAGACCTCATATCCAACTATAAAAGCATTTTTGAATACCCTTTTTGGCCTTACTCAACTTACAATGAAATCAGATAGGGTTGGTTTGAAAGGACAAGTTCAAATCTTGATTGTACTAGCCCCTAGGCCTAATTGCTTGAACAAACTTGGTAGCAACAAATTGGGTTTTTCAGCCATAATTTTCAGTGCAGACATGATATCAAGAATGTAAACATAGTTTTAGACACCCATTTGGACCTTATACAACATATCTTAGAATAAAGGTAGGTTACTTTGTATGGAAACCTACAAAAATTGATTTGTTTACTCACTATTACCCTAACTAGGGTTTCAGACCTGTTTGCAGTAAAATGGGCATAACTTGCTTGAAACATAATGAATTTGGATGCAATAAAAAGTAATAGAAAGTAGACTCAATTCTATTTTTTTCCAATAGCTCTCACACCATGAAACAACCATACAAGGCCATACCAAGATCTGAAACAACAATTTAATGTTCAGAAAAGTAGAAAAAAGGATGTCTTTTATTGATTTCACTTCAAAATGTCACCACCACCTTGGTTTCAACCTCCCCAAGCCTATTTAAACATGTACCAACCATTTACAACTACTTTTCAAGTTATAACTATCCAACTTCTCTCATTTACAACTTATGACTCTTCATATTCTATGTTTTTGCAACTTTTTACAGCTTGTGCAACTTGACACTCTGACACACCTAGCAACCTAATATGGACTCCAACACACATAACATGGTCTTAAAGACCTTATTACAAACAAAATGACTTCACCACACCAAAATACTAACACTCTACAATTTTTACATTAAGACCTAGGTGCCCCTACACCATACTCCCTGGGTAAAATAGACTCAACAGTAGATCCATGCTTGATCATGTCATTCTCTAACCCCCAAGTGGTATCCTCATTTGGTAAACCCTTCCAATGGACTAAATACCAAAAGTAGGCATTATCCCTTGTCTTTTTGAGTTTCTTAGCACCTAAGATATGCTCCAACTTCAGAGGCCTACTTGATGGATGATCTTTGACTCCTTCCTCATCTAAGAATGTTGTTAAATCTACATCATCACCTACAACCACATCTCCTCCTTCCTTGTAATGAACTTCCTTCTTCTTCACTTTAGTTGTGTTCTTGGACTTGTCCACATTCCCTTGTAGTTTACCCTTGACCTCTACACCTTTGCTTCTCATCTCTTCCATCTATTGTAGTGCCCCCTATAACTGTAGCTTGATCAGGCATATTAACCTCTGTTATGAGGGAAATGGAATGACCAATATCCCCCTTTGAAGGTAACAAGTGGAACACCCCTTCTACCATCATAGCAACATAGTTTTTAAGCCAATCTTAGATCTCCAAAATCAAGTCATTCTTCATGTCTGTTGTCATAATATCTCTAGGTTTAGGAGTGGCTGCAAGGTCCATGTGCTCCTCTTCTTCTACCTTTATGAACTCCTTTCTACCTAACATCATCACATTAGATCCCATGGTTTGTCCTTTATCCTCCTCTTTAAATGGTGTCAAGGTATAGGAGACCCCATCTTTTTATATCTCATAAGTATTCCTCCTTCCATCATACTTAGCATATCTATCAAATTGCCAAGGCCTCCCTAGCAACAAATGGCACACATCCACGGGTATTATGTCATATAGAATTTTGTCTTTGTATCCTCCTAGATGAAACTCCACCCAACTTTGTTCATTCACCAAAACATGTTGACCCTCATTTAACCAAGAGACTTTGTAAGGAGTAGCATGTGGTATTCTTTCCAACTTAAGTTTTTCAACCATCTCAAGTAAAACCATATTATCTTGACTACCTGAATCAATTACAACTTTACAAACCTTATCCAAGCACTTACAAGTTGTCCTGATGAGAGTCCTCCTTTGTGGTGGCTCCTTTTCCACTGGTACCTTGATGAGGGTTCTCCTTACCATAAGTGATTCTCCAACTTCTAGACTAGCATGTTTTGATGATGAGTTTACACTCTCACAGTCATCTCCTTGAACAATCTGATTTCTCCTCTCTCCTCCAACTAAAGTAGTGGCCTAACTTTTATTGCATTGCTATGCTTGATGTCCAAACTTGTTGCATAGGTAACACCTTCCTATGAACCCACTAGATCCTCTTCCTTGACCTCCAAATCTACCTCTAAAGCTTGATCTACCTCCTCTAAATCCACCTCTTTGATCTTTCCCTTGCTCTTAGACTTTGCTTGTATCTTCTTGACCCTCATATGACTACCATGGATCAGAAAATGATCCTCTTCCTCTAGAACTACTACATCTGCCCCTGTTTTGTTTTTCTTTCCTTCTCTTTAGTTTTTCTTCAGCCTTGATTGCCGATTGGTAGCATTCCTCTACCGTCCTTGGGTTTGTCAAACTTAACTCATCTTGGAGGATATGTTGGGTCTCAAAAATGCAAGTTGTGGATTCTAAGGGGATGCCAAGCCCTATGGTCAAATCTACAACATTTTTGAGCCAATGATTGGAGTTTTGACCTTACAGATCAACTTCTCCCTGCGCTTTAGGTCCTGCTACAACCTAGGCGGGTGAACCTTTGATTATCAAAGCAAGTTGTATGATTAAATCTATGTTGGTTTGCTGCTAGTTTATCCAACTACAATGGCATACTTGTAAATTAGATGAAATATTGTAAACTATTTCTAAAGAAAGCAAAGGATTTAATCTAAATTCTAATAGAAATAAATAACAACTAACATGAAATGAATCTACAACAGAGTAAAGATTTTAAACATAAAATAAATCAATGGTTTGATTGGTGCTTTATCTGTTTGGGCAATGAAGTCAGGATGTCAGAAACAAATACTTGTATCAGGTAATAATCCAATCTAATTGGCACATACAATAGTTTGCAACTTGTACAAACGTGCAAGGAAGAATTTATTAATTCATTCTTAATAATCCAAAGGACATAATTGTATTAAATGCAAAACATTAAAAGGATTTTAATCTTTCCGGAAAGAACCAATTTAAATTTTGCAAATTAACAAATTAGATCAACTATGGAGACAAATTAATAACCCTAATCAATTAATTGTACTTAATAATCCATTCAATATTTTAAGATTACTATAATTGATGAGAAAGGATTTAATTCTCTCTGAGAAACCAATCAAATCAACTATACTGGATTAGCAAATGTAATCAGACAATTTGAACATATCCTTAACACATTCAAATTCAATAATCAGAAAATGAATGACATGGAGATAATTAAATTTATTGAATTAAAAACAACAAACAGATGATACCATCACAATGTATTTCGAATTCGAATCCTCAACAACGCTGCCTCAGAATGTATCATGCACCATAGCCTTTCTCAGAATGAAATTTGCATAGAAGGATCAAATTGGCCTCAGATTGCATCAAATCCAACCTAATCTAATCCTAAAATGTTTGAATTGTCTTTTGTAAAAATATCTAATTCTAACCTTATTCTAACTCTATTCTAACTCCCCATTTCCGGGTCCTGGGATCTCTATTTAAAGAGATGCAACAAGCCTCAGACCCGTTACAATAACTGACATAACAAATATATGGTTTTAAGTAATAAGAAAATAAATCAATCATCTATTTAATCTTCATAATTGCATTCTTTCATCTCCGGCCTGAAACACTTGATTATATTAATAATAATCCTGCAAAAACAAATCAAATCATTTATTAGATAAATCATATATAAACATATAACTTATATTGAGGTAATCCTTAGGACCTGTGGCGTGTGGTATAGTTTCCTTGTTTCCGTATATTTTCTCATGTATTTAGGGTTTCATCCTTTCCATAGAAATCCCTAACGTCTTTTCCTTTATGTTGAATGCCTTTGGCAGAAAATAAAATATTCCATATTAACCTTCATTATAGTATCATCACGAAGAAAATAAAATAATTATTTTATTTCTTCTTTGGCCATTAATCTTTATTTTTACATTTACAAGTTATATTTTCCATATTTGTTGTGAAAATAATTACCCTTGATTAGGGTTTGTCAATAACCTTATGTTGTGAAAATAATAATTATTGATTTCTCCTTTGCCTTCCTTTTAATGAGATCTTTATTTTACTTTGCCAAAACAATTATTTCTCGGATGATCTCTTTAATCAAATATTTTAACTCTTTTCGGAGTATCGGAGAGATTTATTATTTTGTTCTGGGCAAAATAAAATATTTAATTGGTTGCTTTTGCCAAATTAAATATTTAAATAAATCTTTTGTCATCTTTAATAACAAAATATTTAACCCATGTCTTATTTGTTTTAACTTTCACTTCATTTCTCATTTATATTTACCCGCATATTTCTTTTTTACTTATGTTAGGCAAAATTAATTTACTTGAGTGAAAAGAATTAATACTCCTTGGTGAAAATATTTTACCAGCCTTTGTATGTTCTTCCAAAAATATTTTCTAGGTAAAATAATTACCTATTGAAATAATTCCTTCAAAATCTTATTTTATGGATGAAAAATGTCAAAATCTTTTGTTGGATCGGGTTTAATTTTCTGAAAACAATTCACCTCCGATTTGAAAACAATTCTTCATTTTAATCTTTAAAACCTGTACTTGTTAGTGAAATCTACTTTAACTTATCTCAGTGTTAGATTTTCAAAACATTTCATTTTCAAAACATTTCCACCGTGAAATTATACAAAATGCTATGTCCCACTATGCACTCAAATTTTAATGATATTTAATGCTTCTCCCAGCTTCTGTTGTTCCCAATAAAATCTTGAAAGGCCAACCTCTATTTTTTTATTTGGATTAGGTTTAAAGATTAGATACTATTTTTGGATAAGACTGAACTATAATTATATAACAACTCCTCTCAACCTTGAAATCCTTAAATTCATGCCAATGTTGCCTTCTGAGTGTTGCCTTCCTACACTAACCCATTAATTAAAGTATTACAAGTGATAGTATTTGGGACTATGCCCTACATTAAGAAGTGGTTGAGGCCTCATCTATCTTCTCAAATAGCCAGAATTCATCCTCATTACGAGAAGCAAAGCGATTTATTGCTGGGCACATCTACTCCTACTGAGTTAGTTCCTCTTCGCATGATTTCATCATTCCTCGACAACTTCCATAAGAATTAAAATCTCTCTTATCTACTCCATGTTCCATGAGATACCTTGCCGCTGGACTATCTTTTTGAATGTTTCAAGTGGGAGAAATATGATCCGTTGTCATGCTGTCCCTAAAGATGAGAAGGCAATATGCATCCCTTACACCATGTGCACTAGGAGGAGTCATTGTCATCCCCTTGAAATATGGAGGCTCATGGATGTAAGTGGACTTTGGATTCCATGTATAGAAAGTACCCCCTAGAACTGAAAGCTATTTCCACATTGGGTTCCCTTGCGTAATTGTTTGGTAGGTAGGCTTAAACATGTCTGGTATAATAGAGGATTGCACGACCTGCGCTATTCCCTCAGTTGAAGGCCAGATATCCTTCCCAACACCAATGGTCTTTGTCTTAAAGTTGATGTTAATAGTGCTAGCAATTAACCAACATGCAAACAATAGCCTTAATCGATACAACTATACATAGGAACCCAAACTATAGCCTCCTCCATCAAAACAATGTTCCTCTTGAGCTTGGAGGCACATCCAAGACCCCATTGTAAAACTGCTTCGAAACAAACCATTTGCACCAAGAATAACTCTATTTGACATTAGTTCTATACTGTGTGGCATTAGGTTTGATGGAAATGGCAACACAATAACACACATCAAAAGTTTATGCTATATGTACAAATATTAGGTACTCAAACTCTCCTGCTGCATGCAAATTATTTTACAAAAACTTTTGTCAATGATTCTTTAGAGAAGTATTCTCAAGTTCGCAGCTTCCTTAGTACAAGAATGTCATTACTTAAGGCTTTCAAGATAGAATTTCTTTCTTACTCACTCCTAGAAGACTATTTACATGATTTTGTTACTTTTGAACAATTCGACAATGAGACAGCACATGCTTTTATCAAGAGATGGAAATCTGCCATCCGTAGAAGATTCAAGAAATACACTGATAAGAACATCAAACTCAACGTGACTTGTGAGACAATGAACATGGGAATATGCTGATAAGAACAACCAACAAGTTTAAAAGAAATTTCCAATGTGAACTTTTTTACAGCATGGGATAATTTCCCGGGCACTATAATGCTCACATGTAAAAGACTATCGGCTAATAACAATTCATCGCTCTTGCCCCCCTTCTATGAAATGAAATTATAAGCAAATGAAGGTCAAATGCAAAAGAATAGAAAAAGACTGCCGTGGCAGTGCTCTATAATGCCAAAGGAGTAAAGGGTTTCCAGTTTTGCTGGCGATTAGCAGAAATGTCTGCCACAGTTAAAGCACAAGATGAAAATCACTGAACAATGGCAATACAGATTTAATTTAGGTTCACATTGCACAAACAATGTTTAGAAGAAATAGTTAGGGTAGAGATAAAGTGTATAACTGATAGAATTCCCTCGTAACTGACAGATCTGCAACCAGGCAAGAATAAGGAGTTTAAACAAACCAGTGGAAAATAACACTGAATAAACATGCAAAGCAGCAATGATGTATAGTCTGAGGGAAACTTCAATATGCTTTGTCCAACAAATATATTAATCTATTTACTTCTTTTGCAAATGAAATCCATCGAATAAAAAATAGACTTATCCAACGAAGATTAACATCACACAGAGGACAACCATACCAACCGATATTCTTGAACGGCCCAGTCATGATCTTGACAAATTATGGAAATAATTATATATCAATCATCATAATTTCCTATAGAATAATAAGTTTCTGTCAAGGCTTTAACAACACCATTCTATGTATCTAAATGTGTAAAATCAACTTTGTTGATAGTGCATAAGTTATTCCACCATTTTTTAGACAAGGAAACTCTCAGAAGGTTAAAAGTAATATTTATCTTGATCGGAAAATTGTTTAACTACATGGTAGGAATGACGCCATTAAACCACTTATCTGGCATCTTATTTTATCTTCAAAATAGAGATATCTAGAATGACTTTGTGCTTTGTAAGGTGTGAGACCTTGAAACAGTCTATTTAATTTTTAAGCTAATGGATCAGAAGGAGATTGAAACTGTTGTATGAATTGAGCAGATCAATGATTCCTGGATTTTTTCCCACATATAATGCTGCCATAAATCATCTCTCTATCGTAGCAAAGCATTTCTAATTTCTCTACCCTCTTCTAAAATATTTCTTAAGCTGTATCTCTAGTGTAGATTTGTTTGGCATCTAGTAAGATTGTGAAGTAAGATACAATGAAGTGTCAAGTATTTTGAGATCAAGCTTGCTATTCACAGACTCACGTGAATGGGCTTGCACAATTCAAAGGACTCAGATGGGAAACTCAATCACACTAGAATATGACACAAAGAATGATCACTCTAATACCACTGATCTGGAGACCAAATGAGCCAGGAAACACACACTTAAAGAATTGATGTGTTATAAATGGAAACGAATGCAAGAATGATAGTACAATTATTAATCAAAGTGTTATTCTACAAGAGAGCTTCTAAAGAAAGAAGACACTGTGCCAGAACTCTAAATTGCAAAATGGTATTATGCAGTAGTTCTAACTTATAAGCAAGATTCAAACAATGAAATGTCTACCACAAGATGTCTATGTGTGCTATTTTGAGTTTTCTAACTAACTTATCAAAAGATTAGTCATATTATACTAACAGAAAATGGGGGGCAGAAAACTTTCATGGCAATTACAAGACATGCAACCACTCACCTTGGGGAAATATGCGGAGGAATTTCTTGGGCAAATCTAGCTAGTCTCCAGTTCAAATATGCAAGTACAACTTCAGTCAATGGTTTCCAAAGCTCACTTTCTCCAAGATTCCAAACATCCCCTAACTATCCCAAAAATTTTGTATTTAGTCAGGCATCCTTTTTTGAAAAAACTAACTAGAAATTTCCAATTCCAACAGGTTAAATCTTAACCCATTGAGATATCTAGCCACTTTATCCACATCATCCTCCATGTGACCTACCCTTATACTTAGCTTATAGAACTCATCAGTATAGGTTTTGACATCCATATCTCTTTGTTTCAAATCTTGAAGTTTCTTGTACAATTGAATTGCATAATCACTTGGTAGAAAATTACCCTTAAGCTTGGCCACCATTCTATCCCAAGAGACAATTTTTGACTTACCTTTCCTCCTCCTTTCAGTTTGTTCATAATCCCACCAAAGTAGGACATGGCCTTCAATTTTGTTTTTGCCAACTTTACCCTTTGTTCCTCTAGAATATCTTCACATTCAAAATAGTTGTCAAGTGTTGCAACCAATCCAAAAGCTCTTCATCATTCAAGCTCCCTTCATACATGGGTAATTCCATACTGACCTTGTTACTATCTCCCTTGATTGTCTTCGGTAGCTGGGCCATCTTCTGTTCATCAGGATCCAACTCTTCTTGGGATCCTCCTAGAGGGCTCTCATTCTCACCCTCTTCCTCTTGGTCACTCACATCACCTGTGACCATACCTCTCCTCTGACTAGTTTCAATAGCCTCAAGCCTGGCTACCATCATATCTTGCAACTCGTTCAATTTCCTAATTTCTTTTGCAGTCTTCTCTTGCATTTCACTCATTCCCTAGCCATAGGGTTACCTTTTGGAGGCATCTAGTTCTCTTTTGCTTCACTCTTTCCCTCTTACACAACTACCTATCCTCTGATACCAATTTGATGTAGATCAGGGATAGTGAATCTTGTAACAACTCCAACAAATCAAAATTTCAAGGTTTGAAACATTAAATGGTGGGTTTTTTGGTCTCTAAACCTCAATCCTCTAGTAACCCTCACAAACTAGTTTTTCTATCATAACTACCTGTGCAAACCTCATATCCAAATTGTAAAAGCATTTTGAATACCCTTTTTGGCATTACTCAACATATTAAGAAATCAGATAGGGTTGGTTTGAAAGGACAAGTTCAAATCTTGACTGTCCTAACCCCTAGGCCTAATTGCTTGAACAAACTTGGTAGCAACAAATTAAGTTTTTCAGCCATAATTTTTAGTGTAGACATGATATCAAGAATGTAAACATAGATTCAGAAACCCATTTGGACCTTATACAACATATCTTAGAATCAAGGCATGTTACTTTGTACGGAAACCTTCAAAAATTGTTTTGTTTGCTCACCATTACCCTAACTAGGGTTTCAGACCTATTTGTAGTAAAATGGGCATAACTTGCTTGAAACACAATGAAATTGGATGCAATAAAAAGAAATAGAAAGTAGACTCAATTCTATTTCATTTCCAATTAGTCTCACACCATGAAATGACTGTACAAGGTCGTACCAAGCTCTGAAACAATAATTTAACATTTAGAAAAGTAAAAACAAGGATGTATTTTATTGATTTCACTTCAAAATGTCACCACCCACCTTAGTTTCAACCTCCCCAAGGCTATTTAAACATGTACTAACCATTTACAATTGTTTTTTGAGTTACAACTATCCAACTTCCCTCATTTACAACTTATGACTCTTCATATTCCATGTTTTTGCAACTTTTGACAACTTGTGCAACTTGAAATTCTGACACACCTAGCGACCTAATATGGACTCCAACACACATAACATGGTCTTAAAGACCTTATTACAAACAAAATTATGATGTAGGAGAATCCAGTGGTGTAAGGGAAATCTTGCATCACCCAAAAAAAGATGTGTTTCAAAATTGTTGATGTTCTTTTCAAAATTTGTGGTTATATTTCCATAATCACTTGAATAATGATGTAGAACTTTCAGTTTTTCCAAACTGCTAAAAATAGCAACCTACTATTTTTAGAAAGTTTGCATTTGGGTACAAAATGAAGTGAAAATTTACAGGAAGCTACATAACTGAAAAATAAGACCTTTGGCAAAAGAATCACGCAAAGATCATTTGCGAGATAAAAGATATTAAAGTTTCTGTTTCCTGAAAAATGCCTAAAAATTATTCAAACTTAGGTTTGAGGCACTAAACCGCCCTGTACGGGCCCAAAAATGGTTGGAACCAGTAGTGCAGGTTCTTAGTGCATAGAGGACTCTGTGAGCTTTTCAACACATAAAATGATTCATTAATCAGACACCCGGATCAAAAGTTATGGCTCCCAAAAATTGACCTATTTTTGGAGGAGATGCAAATTTTAAAATTAGGTTGTTAGCCGCCAAAAAGGCTATTAATAACCATTTTTGGGAACCCTGGGCAGTACTAAAGTTAAGGGGGGAAAGTGTAGAGTCAAAAATAGGTGAGAAAATTGAAACCCTAGTTGATTTGGGGTTACAAAAGGCAAATGATTCTAGAGTCTGGTGAGAGGAAGTTGTAATGTGTTGTAGCATATGGAGGGTTGATTCCTCTGATTGTATTTAAGCTTATGTAATGTAATAAGTTGTCCAAATTAATAAAAGAAAGTTATATTTTTTGTGTGCAATTTCTGTTGTTGTGTGTTTTATGATTTACCCCCTTCATCAAGTGGTATCAGAGCAAGGGTTCCTGAGTGTGTAGATAGATCACCGATCGTGAGGTAGTTTGCACTAGGATATGAGGTTGTGGGTTTGTTATAGAGATCAAGATGCCTCCACGAAGAAATCATATTGGGAGGAATACTTTGATAGGAGAGGGTTTTAGAACCCTGTAAAAGAAAATCGATGCATTGCAAGAGGAGCTACGAAGAGGGTTTGAGTTGAGAACAAGAGAAGAAAGCAAAGATGAAGTTTAAGAAGAGCTATTTGAGGAAGAAGAAGAGCTATATGAGGAAGAACAAGAAGCTGTAAGTGATCCTATAGAAGTTAGGTTGTTGAGGGCCATTTCAAAGATTGGAAAGAGGCCCAGGATCAAAGTTTCTTCATATTCTAGAGATTTGAATCGAGAACAGCTTATTGATTGGATCAATGACATGGAGGAGTATTTTGAGTATAAAGATGTGGAGGATCCAGATCGGGTTAAGTTTCTTAAAACAAAGTTGAAGGGCCATGCCAGTATTTGGTGGAAGGAAGTCCAATTAAAGAGGAATAGAAGAGGAAAAGGAAAGATCACCAGATAGGATCAGATGGTGGAGAAACTAAAGTAGTTCATTCTTGTGGACTATGAGATGGAGCTGCTAAAGAAGCTGTAAGGACTAAAGCAAGGTAACAAGTCTGTTAAGGAGTATACAGAAGAGTTTTATAAAATTGCTATTAGCACAGGCCATGCAGAGCCCAACAAGGAGAAGGTAGCCTATTACATTAATGGATTGAGGCTGAGTATTCAAGAGGAGTTGAGCCTGGTCAGAATGACCACCATAGAAGATGCATACCAGTTTTCCCTGAAGGTCAAAGAGAAGCTGAATAAAAGATTTGATACCAAGAAAAGGGGAAGAGGTCAAGGTGGAAGGACTGGTGGAAGACCCTATGGGGAGTGAAATGAAGATTCAAAGAAAAGTGAAGAAGCTGGCACTAGTCAAAATCAGAGAGGAGATAATACCTACCGCCCTCATGACCAGAACAATGGTGAGCAAAGAGGAAGAGGAAGAGGCAAACCTAGGCAAGGACCTGGAAGAGAAGGTTTTAGAGGAACCTATTTCCAATGTGGAGAAGAAGGGCATTGAGCATAAGAGTGTTCGCAACATCAAGGAAGGACAAATAGAAGACCTAAAGGTAATGCATGAGTTGCACATGTAGATGAAGATGTGTAGTCTGAGCATTCTGAAGATGTTGAAAGGGGAGAAACCCTAGTTATCAGAAGAACTTTGTTGAATGAGGAGAAAGAACCCAATCAGAGGAAGAGTCTATTCCACACAAGGTACAAATGTGAAGGTAAGTGTTGTGATATTATTATCGACAGTCGAAACACTGACAATCTTGTTTCAGAGGAGATGGTTGATAAGTTGAAGTTGACAAGATCCACATCCATACCAGATTACATGGTTACAAAAGGACCATAGAGCTTTGGTCAATGAGTAGTGTTTAGTGAAGTTTAAGATTGGGGACTACCATGATGAAGTGTTGTGTGATACCATATCGATGGATGCATGTCATATGCTATTGGGGAGGCCGTGGCAGTATGATAGGAGTGTTGTCCATGATGCCCATGCAAACACATATTCCCTAACAAAGGATGGAGTTCGTCATAATTTGAAGCCCTTGAAGGAGGTGGAAGAAAAGGTATGTAGTACTACCTGAATTTAAGTGGTAGATGGTAGGAAATTTTTGGAAGGTATGAAGCATGAGCATCATTACTTTACATTGATTCCTAAGATCAGTCAAGAGAAATGTGAAGATGTACTAGAAAAAGTTTCAGATTTGTTGGAAGAATTTTAGGACATTGTCTTTGATAATATACTAGAAGGTTTACCACCAGTGAGGAAGATAAGTCATCAAATGGACTTGATACCAGGAGCTAGTTTGCCGAATAAGGCAGCCCACATAATGACCTCTGCAGAGAGTGAAGAGCTAAATAGACAAGTTCAAGAGCTGTTAAGGAAGGGGCTGATAAGAGAGAGCATAAGTCCATGTGCAATTCCTACAATACTAACACCAAAGAAAGATGGAGAGTGGAGAATGTGTACAGACTCTCGAGCCATCACTATGATCATGATCAAGTGCAAATTTCCATTGCCCAGAATGGATGACATAATGGGCTATTTAAGTGGAGCCAAGTACTTCCCGAAGATTGATCTGAAGAGTGGGTATCACCAAATCTGAATCAGAGAAGGAGACAAATGGAAGACAACCTTCAAGACAAATGAGGGTTTGTATGAGTGGTTAGTCATACCATTTGGGCTAACCAATGCACCAAGCACATTCATGAGGCTCATGAACAAGGTACTGAACAAATTTTGGGGAAGTTTTGTTATTGTCTATTTAGATGATATTTTGATTTTCAGTAAGACTTGGGATGAGCATCTGATGCATATCAGAAGAGTTTTAGAGAAACTAAGGGAGGAGAAGTTGTTGATTAATCTAAAGAAATGTAGTTTTGCAAAGAAGGAGTTGGTATACCTAGGATTTGTTGTCTCAGAGGAAGGTCGTAAGATGGACCCAGAGAAGGTGAGGGCTACCATTGAATGGCCTACGTTGAGGAGTGCTTCTGAGGTAAGATCTTTTCATGGTTTGGCAAGTTTTTACAGAAAATTTATCAAAAATTTTAGCAGCATTTGTGCACCCCTAACTGAGACAATGAGAGGGGATAGAAAAGAGTTTAGATGGACTAGAGGAGCAGATAAGAGCTTTGATACATTAAAGAAAAAAGTCATAGAACAACCTGGTTTGGCACTTCCACATTTCAATTAGATATTTCAGGTAGATTGTGATGCTAGTGGTAGTGGTATAGGAACCGTTTTGAGTCAAGAAGGTAAGCTCATTGCCTATTTTAGTGAGAAGCTTAATGATACCAAGAAAAAGTATTTTGTTTATGATTAGGAATTTTATGCAATAGTTCAGGCTTTCAAGAAATCAAGACATTATTTGTTGCCAAAAGAGTTTGTTTTATATACTGATTATCAGGCTTTGCAGTATATTAATAGTCAAGGGAAGTTGAACCAAAGGAACTTAAAATAGGTTGAATTTTTGCAAAGTTATACTTTTGTTTTGAAGCATAGGACTGGGAAGTCCAACAGAGTTGCAGATGCCTTGAGCAGAAGGCATAATTTGTTGACAAAAATGAAGATAGAGGTTGTTGGGTTTGATGAGCTCAAAAGTTTGTATCCTGAAGATCTAGATTTTGCAGAGGCTTGGAAAGCTTGTTTTGAACCGGTTACTATGGACAAGACAAAATGTTTGGATTTCATAATCCAAGATGGCATGTTGTTTAAAGGAAGCCAGTTGTGTATTCCAAGGAGTTCCATGAGAGAGAACCTGATTAAGAAGAAGCATAGTGGGGGATTGGCTAGACACTTTGGTCAAGATAAGACCATTGCTATTGTTGGTGAAAATTATTATTGGCCACAGTTGCAGTAGGATGTGAAGAAATTTGTGCAAAGTTGCAAAGTATGTCAGATGGCGAAGGGAGCAAGTCAGAATACAAGTCTATATCAGCCACTACCTGTACCAGAGAAGCCATGGGATGATATTAGTATGGATTTTGTTCTTGGTTTACCAAGGACACACAGAGGACATGATTCCATTTTTGTGGTGGTGGACAGATTCTCAAAGATGGCACATTTTATTCCTTGCAAGAAGACTAATGATGATGTTCATATTGCTGAATTATTTTTCAAGGAGGTGGTGAGATTACACGGTCTACCAAAGAGCATAGTTTCAGATCAAGATACCAAGTTTGTTAGTTATTTCTGGAGGACATTGTGGAAGAAGTTGAGGATGGATTTGAAGTTCAGTTCTGCACACCATCCACAGATTGATGGATAGACTGAAGTGGTGAATAGGATGTGGGGTAACCCGCTACAATGCTTAGTAGGAGATAAGCCCAAGGGATGGGATTTGATTTTATCATAGGCTAAATTTGCTTACAACAATTCTGTTAGTAGGAGTACTGGTAAATCACCATTCTAGATTGTATATGGCAATAGCCCAAGAAATGCTTCTAAGTTAAGAAAGTTGGACAAAGGAGAAAAGACAAGTGCTAAAACTAAAGAATATTCAGTACAAGGCTAAGGCAGATTAGAAGAGGAGATATAAAGAATTCTAGGTAGGAGATGGAGTCATGGTTCACTTGAGAAAAGAAAGGTTCTCAATTGGAACATACAATAAGCTAAAAATGAAGAAATTTGGACCATGATGAATTTTGAAGAAACATGATTCAAGAAATGCATATGAGGTAGAGCTTCCGAGTGGGATCAACATTTCCCCTATTTTTAACATTGTTGACTTATCAAAATATCATGAAGGTGGAACTGAGGATGGACCAACAGAAGAACAGTGGATTATTTTGGCATCTACTTCAACCGAGGAGATAGAAGAGATCTTGGCTAGCCATGTGGGAAGAAGTACTCAGAATAGGCAATATGAAGAATATTTGGTGAAATGGAAAGGAAGGCCTATTGAAGATTCTCCTTGGTTGTCTAAGGCAGAGGTTGACCGTTTGGGTTTTCCTCACACAAACACATGAGACGTGATAGGGTCACTTCTCAAATTACCCTGGGTGTCTGATGCAGGAGCATCTAGTGGTGTAAGGGCAATCTTGCATCACCCAAAAAAAGATGTGTTTCAAAATTTGTGGTTCTAGTTCCATAATCGCTTTAATAATGATGTAAAACTTTCTGTTTTTCCAAACTGCTAAAAATAGCAACCTGCTATTTTTAGAAAGTTTGCATTTGGGCATAGAATGAAGTAAAAATTTACAGGAAGCTGTATAACTAAAAAATAAGACCTTTGGCAAAGGAATCACACAAATATCATTTGCGAGCTGAAAGATATTAAAGTTTCTATTTCCTAAAAATGCCTGAAAATTATTCAAACTTAGGTTTGAGGCAATAAACGGCCCTGTACGGGCCCAAAAATAGCTGGAACTAGCAAAGAAGGTTATTACGTAGAGCACTTTCTGAGCTTTCCAATGCATAAAATAGTTTGTCAATTAGACACTCTCATCAAAAGTTATGGCTCCCAAAAGTTGACCTATTTTTGGAGGGAGATGTAAATTTCAAAATTGGGTTGTTGGCCGCCAAAAAGGCTATTAATGACCATTTTTGGGAACCTTGGGTAGTAGTAGAGTTAAGGGGGGAATGTGTAGAGTCAAGAATAGGTGGGAAAATAGAAACCTTAGCTAATTTGGGGTTACATAAGGTAGATGATTCCAGAGTCTGGCGAGAGGAAGTTGTAATGTGTTGCAGCATGTGGAGGGTTGATTCCTCTAATTGTATTTTAGCTTCTGTAATGTAATAAGTTGTCCAAATCAATAAAAGAAAGTTCTATTTTTAGTGTGCAATTTCTATTGTTGTGTGTTTTATGATTTACTGCCTTCATCAAATTACTTCACCACACCAAAATACTAACACTCTTCAATTTTTACATTAAGACCTAGGTGCCCTGCACCACCTTCGGCCTCCCCGACATCGTGGAAATATTTTGATGATGAATCGACGACAACTTGGTGATGAATTTGACCTCCAATAACGTGAGCGCACTCTCAAGGGTTTGCAGGCTGCAGGTGCTAGAAAATGAAATGAAAAAATGAGGAAAGATGCAAGTTTTTTTTCAATAGCTAAGCATAACACATTCCTGTTATAACATGAGCATGTTATGGCTTGGTGTTACTGAGACTTATGCTCAGTATCACCAAACCATAATGTGAGTGCGTTATAATGTGCTCACATTATGTCCTAGAAGTTTTTTTACAATGTGGCCACTTTTTGGCCCCTCAACTTTTTGCCCCCACCCTTCATTCAATTGTTAAAATGGCATTCATATAAAAAGACCTATAGTATTGAAAATTTAGGGGACAATAATTGTGAGAAAATATTCTAAATATGATCAACTCAATAAATTCTTGTTAAAGACAAAACTATATCTCTATCTTGATAGAATAAAATGTCCATCTTTTCCAAAAATGACGACATAACTTATAGATCCTTACATTGATAAACTCGTAATACTAAACTCCCAATCAAGAGTCTAAGAACAGTACCATCTTAAATTAATTTATTATTCATTTCACAACCTATATCATCTAACTCTCTAACTTACACATAAACAACTAATTATCCAACTTAGAGATATAATAAGTGATTTAACAACACCATACCATGAGTACATTCTCTAGGTTTTATAAAATAAGAGACTTCCTATAGTTCCTTCTAGAATTTACTATGCTTAATGATCTTACAGTAACACTAATCAACCTCATTGGACCAACATCATTCATAAGTCTAGTTATATACTAAATTATTAAATCTCCTACAATATTTTCAGATATGACACTATTAAAAGATAAGTCAACAAAATAAAAAACCAAAAGAGATAATAATAACCAAGTTATATCAAAATGATTTAAGAATTCTACATGATTATTTCAATAATAGAAAAAGGACTATAATGAAAAAAACTATGATAATCTTAGCTTAATGGCTTAATTTTAAGAATGAAAACAAGTTTACTTAGAATTAAAATACATTCAATAAACGAAAAGAGAAAACATTGTAACTCTCCACATGATTAATATATGCATTAAATTCATATTTAAGACACTTTTAAGAAAAAGCAAGTAGTGAGTGCAAAGCCAAACTCCTCAACCTTTATTAGCTTCATTTTTTCCCTGTGTGTAGATCTGAAGTTTGGATGAGGGTATGGACATCCATGAAAAATTGATGAAAGGTAGATTTTTGTCAGATATTATAGTTGGAAACTCTCTGGTCGACATGCATGTAAAAATGTGGAAGCATAAACATGGCACAAGAACTATTTGACATAATGCCTCAAAGAGATGTCATATCATGGAATACAATGATCGCAGGATATGCATAAAATGGATTTGCAAGGATGCTCTCAATGAAAAAACTCAATCAAACAATACATCACAAAGAATACATTTATTTTAGAATATGCACAATATGGTTTTGTTGATCATTAATTAGAAACTTTCATGCAAAAGCATTTGGTAGGAGTGGATCCAATTTCCATGACCTAGCCAACGCTTAGCTAGAGAACAAAGACAAGCATGTGAATTGTTTGACATATTGTCTTAAGGAAACATCTTCTCATCACAATATAAACTAACCTTATAGACACACACAAAACTCATTCCTAATAAACCTTAATGCATTGCCTCCATTAAAATAATATTCATAGTCTCAAATCACAATCCATTCTACTAACACTCCCATAGTATCTTCATCTACACACTTCAATGAAAACAAAACATGATTCCCATTATTGTTGCTCTTAAATACAAAAGTAACAATTTGTTCTACAACCTACTAACACAATGATATCTTATACATCTATAATGCAATATAGAGAAATAGTTTCAATTCAAGTATAATCATTTATGTAATTACCACAGTAAGTATATTTTCACAAACATAATTATACATAGTTTCTTACCTAACTCATTACATATTTACAGTTATATTTATGCCAACTTTGTGGACATACCCTAACTGTTTAAAGTTATTGTGAGATAAAGAATTTATTACTTGCCTTAATCAACATCTTCACTGAAAAAACCATAACTCTAATTTTGTCAAAAGTAGTTTCCATCACGGGAAAGAAAAGTTACAAGGTAGTTAAAATATGTAATCAAATGTGATCTACCAACACTAAGAAAACGCATCCATGCCCATACCACAGATAAAGCTAGCATTAAAAAAATAAAGTTTAGAATGTCCTCACGATATCTAGCATACAAAGGAATTTTTTTCTAAAAAAATGCAAGAGAAGTTTTGTGGGATAGAGGCGTGAACCATTTGACCAAATGTCTCAACAGAGATGTCAAATGATGAAGGCAATGATTGTAGATAATATATTAAAAAGGAAAAGAAGAAATGGATTAGGAAACTTTCAAGCATAAGGTAGGTGAAATAACAATCAAAATCTTGGCTGATGTCCCCTACCCGTGCCAACTGAACTTAGAACAAGAAAGACTTACAAATAGATGTAACACTCAGGCATTGAGCCCTGTAGATATTCGAACAACGGATTCATTAAGAGTTCTTAGACTTACAGATTGATACATTAGAAAGGTGATGAATAAAACCATAGCTTGACCAACATCCTCCTTGCCTCAATTCTTCAACAATTCATGTGAATAAATGAGTGTTTTGAAATTCTCTGAGCCAAGAAGACTGCCCCATGTTTCAGTTAAAATAGCCTCCCCTCTCCCTCTTCTTTCCAGAAACTTCATATCATAAATAGATGGAATAAATTGCATTTACTTTGACTTCTCCCACCTTCTCATTAACCATTCTTCATTTCAAACTAAAAATAAATAATAATTCAAGATTCCCACTTGAAGAATAATTGCATGTAAACCAAAATATAATAATAAAATAAAGAATCCGTCTTAAATAGGATAGCACAAAATGGCAAATGCATGATTTTCATTTTTACACATTATTAAATTATTAATATAATAAATAGGTTTCAAGTATGCCTTACATTATTTTCCCCTAAAATAGACTTCCTCCTAGAAGTCATCAAGAGAAATGATTATTTCCTATCTTCATCACATCAAACAAAAGTTAGATTTCATCAAAAGATTTTCTAAGTTGACTAAATATTCTTTTTGCCATCATGCAACAATACAAAACCTGAAACCTACATCACCAAATGAGGAAAATACAGAGAAGTCTAGATTTGCTTATCCATACTATTTTTCATATCACAAGAATAGATTAAGTCTATAAATTTGCATTCACAAAATTATATCATCCCAAATTAGTTCACTTGATCTGCAACCACAGAATTAGTAACAGTCCAGATTTGCTCACTACCCAACCATAGGATCGACTTGGTCAAATCCATCCCCGAGCAATTAAGGAGAAACCTTTTCTTGATGTTCAAGATTTTAAGAATCATAAATTTATCTCACTTTCTTTCACAATAAAATCAATGACTCCCATAAGCATCAAACTCCCATTAAACATTAATTCCCTTAATCACAACTCCCAAAATCAACTTTCAGAAACAATAATCTCCCAACTCCCATAAAATAATAATCTTCCATTAATCAACTCCCAAGAGCAATCAACTCCCAAAAATATTATCATTTCACATATCATCAACTCCTAGCAATTCTTTCCATCATAACACCAATTTCAAGCAATATAATAATAATACTCATATAAAATTTCATAGATCTTCCTTTCTTTCTTCTCTAGAAACACACAGTAATTCCATTATTCCAAAAAATTTCAAATATTCTCATAAAGTTGAATATCATAATCACTACATGACTTCAAACAAGCCACTTAATGGGAGGAGGGAAATGCGGTGGTCTCAAACCACATGGAACTCCAACATATACCACAAAAGTAGTTAATTGTGAAACTTATACAATTATGAGCATTCAATAGTTTTAAATAATCAATGTTTAGAAAATTCCCTTTTTCCACAATATATAGCTCCCTTAACACAACAGTAGCTCCCATACAACAGTAGCTCCCAATAAACAAAATAATAGCTTAGACAGAGCAACTATAGCTCACACAGAGCAATCATAGCTCACATAGAGAAACCATAGCTCACACAGAGCAACCATAGCTCACACAGAGCAATCATAGCTCACACAGCGCAACCTTAGTTCACACAATGCAACCATAGCTCACACAGAACAACCATAGCTCACAAAGAGCAACCATAGCTCACACAGAGCAATCATAGCTCACACAGAGAAACCATAGCTCACACAGAGAAACCATAGCTCACATAGAGCAATCATAGCTCACACAAAGAAACCATAGCTCATATAGAGAAACAACCACAACTCCCATACAATCTAGCCTCAACACCATCACCAAACACTCAAGTTTGTCAATATCATTGCAGATTAAGGTGATAAATATACATGCTTGATAAAAATCATTAATTAATTTTATAGAAACTTACAATTCCAAGAATACATCTATGAACATATTTGTATATAAGTTGAATTTGATTTACTAGATGTAAATTTTGTATCATTAATCAATCAAAATTTACCTCTACTTACCAAGATGAGACCATAAAATGGGTTTACATTACCAATACTTTTACCCCAAAGATCCCAAGTGTTGCAACCTGGTGGTCTAATATCTCTGTAATGCCCACTCAAGAAATTAACAATAATTAACAAAAATAAATTAAAATAATGGAAGAAATACTACTACAAGAGAAAATTCACTTAGTACAAACTTAATAAAATTCAAATTAAACATAAGTTTAGTAATCTTCTTCTTGATACAAATGCTTCATATAATGTTAGACACATTTACAATAATTGCCAAATATTCATTCCTTCACAAGGTGGGAAGTTCTTCTTAAGCTCCATAATCTTACTCAGTCAATAGACCTGTAACTGTAAAACTACATGCAAACATTAGTTCCAAAAAATCCATCAATATACTAGACTAAGGCCCTAAGGGGCCAATCTAATGTCTTGGGGGCTCATATTGGTCTTGCCTATGGACGCATAGTGCAAAGACTTTGTAGTTCGGAGAGACTAGACTTGCAACCATAAGGTTGACTTATATACTTTAACTCATAAGGGATTCATCAAAATATTTCTAAAGTCAATAAATTAATATACACATCCCTGATATTTTCAAATTTAAATACACCATATGATTATCATATCAGTCAATATTTAAAGAGTGCATGCAACAAATTAAATTTGTAGATAATTCAATCCCTATAATTCAAATGTTATCGAAAACATTCACAATTCAAAACTAATTCACATTAATAATTTATACCAATAATCAGTAATACTTATACATTTATCAACAAGAAGAGACCATAGTATATATGAGTTCTAAGAAAGGAAAACTAAGTCTTATTACAATCTACAACAAATTTGTACAAGAATATAAAACTTTGGTTGTATTAAGATCGTACTCTTGACTTAACAAATCATATTTAATAAAATCAATGGAAAAATAACTATTAAAGCATTGCTTCCTCATAGACAGATTCTATTATAGATGTGGACTTAACCAATAATTATACTTTCATTCAATTGTTAAAATGACATTCATATAAAAAGACCTATAGTATTGAAAATTTAGGGGACAATAATTGTGAGAAAATCTTCTAAATATGATCAACTCAATATATTCTTGTTAAAGACAAAACTATATCTCTATCTTGATAGAATAAAATGTCCATCTTTTCCAAAAATAATGGCACAACTTATAAATCCTTACATTGATAAACTCATATTACTAAACTCCCAATCAAGAGTCTAAGAACAGTACTATCTTAAATTATTTTATTATTCATTTCACAACCTATATCATCTAACTCTCTAACTTACACATAAACGACTAATTATCCTACTTAGAGATATAATAAGTGATTTAACAACACCATACCATGAGTACATTCTCTAGGTTCTATAAAATAAGAGATTTCCTATAGTTCCTTCTAGAATTTACTATGCTTAATGATCTTACAACAACACTAATCAACCTCATCGGACCAACATCATTCATAAGTCTAGTTATATACTAAATTATTAAATGTCCTTCTACAATATTTTCAGATATGACACTATTAAAAGATAAGTCAACAAAATAAAAACTAAAAAAGATAAGAATAACCACTTTTCTAAAGAATAATAACCAGGTTATATCAAAATGATTTAATAATTCTACATGATTATTTTAATAATAACAAAAGGACTATAATGAAAACAACTATGATAATCTTAGCTTAATGGCTTAGTTTTAAGAATGAAAACAAGTTTACTTCGAGAAAACATTGTAACCCTCCACATGATTAATATATGCATTAGATTCATATTTAAGACACTTTTAAGAAAAAGCAACTAGTGAGTGTAAAGACAAACTCCTCAACCTTTGTCAGCTTCATTTTTGCCTATGCACAGATCTAAGGTTTCGATGAGGGTATGTACATCCATCAAAGCATGACAAAAGAAAGATTATTGTCAGATATTACAATTGGAAACTCTCTAGTCGACATGCATGTAAAAATGTGAAAACATAGACATGGAATGAGAACTGTTTGATAGAATGTCTCAAAGAGATGTCATATCATGGAGTGCAATGATCACATGATATGCATAAAATAGATTTTCAAGGATTCTCTCAATTAAAACACTCAATGAAATGTTACCTCACAAAGAATGCATTTATTTTAGAATATGCACAAAATGGTTATGTTGATCATTAAGTAGAAACTTTCATGCAAAAGCATTTGGTAGGAGTGGAGCCAATTTCCACGACCTAGCCAATGTTTAGCTAGAGAACAGAGACAAGCATGTGAATTATTTGACATATTGTCTTAAGGAAACATCTTCTCATCACAATACAAACTAACGTTACAGACACACATAAAACTCATTCCTGATATACCTTAATGCACTGCTGCCATTAAAATAATATTCATAGTTTCAAATCACAATCTATTCTACTCACACTCTCACAATATATTCATCTACACACTTCAATGAAAACAAAACATGATTCCCATAATTATTGCTCTACAACCTACTAACACAATGATATCTTATACATCTATAATGCAATATAGAGGAATAGTTTCAATTCCAATATAATCATTTATGTAATTACCATTGTACGTATATTTTCACAAACATAATTATACATAGTTTTCTACCTAGAACTCATTACATTATTACAGTTATATTTATGCCAACTTTGTGGGCATACCCTAACCGTTTATAGTTCTTGTGAGTTAAATAATTTATTACTTTTGTACCTTAATCAACATCTTCACTAAAAAAGCCATAATTCTAATTTTGTCAAACGTAGTTTCCATCACGGGAAAGAAAAGTTACAAGGTAGTTATAAAAAAATATGTAATCAGATAAAGCTAGCATTAAAAAAATAAAGTTTAGAGTGTCCTCACGATATCTAGCATACAAAGGATTTTTTTTCTAAAGAAATGCAAGAGAAGTGTTGTGGGATAGAGGCGTGAACCATTTGACGAAATGTCTCAATAGAGATGTCAAATGATGGAGGCAATGATTGTAGATAATATATTCAAAAGGAAAAGAAGAAATGGATTAGAAAACTTTCAAGTAGAAGGTAGGTGAAATCACAATCAAAATCTTGGCTGATGTCCCCTACCTATGCCAATTGAACTTAGAACAAGAAAGACTTACAAATAGATGTAACACTCAAGCATTGAGCCATGCAGATATCCAAACAATGGATTCATTAAGAGTTCTTAGACTTACAAATTGATACATCAGAAAGGTGATGAATAAAACCACAGCTTGACCAACATCCTCCTTGCCTCAATTCTTCAACAATTCCTATGAATCTATGAGTGATTTGAAATTCTCTAAGTCAAGAAGAGTGCCCCTTGTTTTAGTTAAAATAGCCTCCCCTCTCCCTCTTCTTTCCAGAAACTTCTTGTTTATAAATAGATAGAATAAATTGCATTTACTTCCACTTCTCCCACCTTCTCATTAACCATTCTTCATTTGAAACTGAAAACAAATAATAATTCAAGATTCGCACTTAAAGAATAATTGCATGTAAATAAAAATATAATAATAAAATAAAGAATCTTTCTTAAATAGGACAACACAAAATGGAAAATACATGATTTTGATTTTTACAAATTATTCAATTGTTTATATAATAAATAGGTTTCAAGTATGCCTTACAATCTAGCTAGAACTACCCTCTAAGGGCTTAACTCCTACACCTGAGACTAATGTTCCTATGGTTGGGGGATGTTGCTGAGGTGCTACTGGTCTAGGTTTTGGTTGTCCCATAACTGATGCCCCAAATCTCATGGAGGATGAGGCCCCTAATCTGCTCCTTTCGCAAAAGTTGGGATGCCTCTGCTTTGATGGTATGAAACTCTGATATAAACTCTTGTAGTACTTAGCCTCTTGAATCACTTGGTTCAACTCATGATGAACCTGAGTCTACTCTGTCACGAAAGTCATTGTAGGCTGGTCTATGCAAATCATCACCCTAGCATTATCTGTTTCCAAGGTCATCCTCTTTAGGGGTGACTCAGCCATCAATCTCATCACTATAGCTCCATCTTTCTTTGTTGTGATGCAAGGTAGCTCTACTGAGTCAAGCACCTATTATAGTGCCTATGACTATCCCTGAGTAGTTGCTCTAGCCTGCCTCAACTCTTCTCTTGTAGTATCCCTCTCCTATCAGAATCTAACCGACCATAGCTTTGCCTGGGTCCTCCTATAGGTCTCTGACTATAAGAAATGATGTAGTCTCTCTACCTCTATCTCTACCACTGGGGCATCCTACTACCCCGCCTCCCCCATCTCCACATCCACCTGTCTATGACTCCCAAGGACATCCTATTGTCCTACCTCTGGGTTTCCTACCTCCTCTATCACTACTGTTGCTCTTTTCCTCCTATCCCTATGGGGTCTGGCCTCCAATCCCCTACCTCCAAGCTCCCCCACCTATCTGTCCTATCCCCCGACCACTCCTACGATGGTCAGTCATGTTGGCCTATGTGTAATCTATTAAGTGTCATACTTTGGTAGTTGTACTACATCAAAATGTTGCAAATCACAACATAATACAATAAGATGTCATCAAAGTGTTGGACCATGACATCCAGATCCCTCGAGACATGGTGGTGTCTGAGTAACAAACAATTATCTATGTGAGGCTATGGATTGTGAGTGACTCCCAAAGGTACTCTATGATTGTAGGCCCCTAAGCTTGCCTCTAAACTCTCCCACCTCCAATGTGGAATTTGCACGCATCTGCTAGAGTTGATCTCTCTCAAACCTCATTTGGTCCACCTTAGCTTGTAAATAGCTCAGTAGGCCATGCTAAGTACTTAATGTTGCTATGAATCTATGTTGATCTAGTTGTGTTTGGAGAACATCTCATGCCTCCTCAGCACTCACTTCCCTTTGAACCACCCAGTCTTGCTCAGCTACTAGTTGATCTCTCTCAACTACTAACTGATCTCGCTCCATATGTCCCTCCTTGATTGTTGCCTTAAGCTGCATAATAGGATTGAATATCTCTACATGTCAACCTTGTTGGATCTAGGGCATACAACTGAGAGGGTGGGGTGAATCAGTTGTATACAAGCTTGCTTTCTATTTCAAACACTTGATTCGTCTTGTTAGTTAACAGCATATCAATTAATCATCCATGAAAGTAAAATGCACAAACACAAGAGCAGATAAACATCAACACAATGAACACCAAGATTTTGACGTGGAAAACCCGGTTAAGGGAAAAACCACGGGGTGATTAACCCAAGGATTATTCTTTGTTAAAAGAATAAGAAAAAGAATGGCACTTGCCAATTAGGGCTCACTGCCCGAGCACACTACTCACAAAGAGGCCCACTGCCTACAAGGAGACACACTGTCTACAAAGTGATAAGAATCACAGTCTTGAACTGGAGAATGACATCTTTACCATGTCCGGATCAGTTCCATTTAAGCCCAAAAACCTCTGCTCTACCTTCCGCACTTCTCTTCGCTACACCACTCTCATCCACACAATCCACACTACAAAATGAACTCACAAACCTTTATTTATACAAGACATCGACTTAGGAACAATCATCTAAGTCGGCAATCAACCATAAGAATATTCGCAAGATGAATAACACATCCGGTCGGCCACCACAAGAACATTCGCAGGATGAACAACTCATCCGGTCGGCTAAACAGAGCAAGAACTTCATCCAGAAGATTATCTTCAATTCCAAGCTCTACCATCAATGCGGACCAACAACACAACCTAAACATGATCCACGGACATTTCCAAGCCTGCCTAAATGACCAGGTACATCCGCACTTCCTCTACTTATTGGAATCTCTTCTCTTCCTTATCCAGAACTTCAAGAACACAGTCTGTCGCCACTGTCACAATGTAAAAGGTACTTCCAGACCTCCAAATCATACACAACTTGAGATGACACATCACAAGGACATCCCAAACACTCCTTCCAATCTACAGATTAGGATTATACAATTTCGGACCTCACCGGACCTTTCTGTGATCCTCTGTCACCTCTGAACACTTGCTGGAACCGGTTCCACACCGACAGCCACAACTCCTTCAGATCTTCATGTGGACCTCTGAAATCTTAACTGAAGCATCTCAAGACTCATATATACAAACCCTTTAATCCGCATCCTCCGGTTCGCATCCTATACAATACATTTGCCTTCTTCTCATCACTGTTCTTCACTGTTCCTGACTGAGGCTAATTTTCTCAATATCCTCAGCACATTGCTCATCGAATCCCTCTTGTCAATGCAATATGAGTATGTTGACATCAATGACAACACTGGTTCACCTCATACTTGCAACAATCTCCCCCTTTGTCATTGATGGCAACATATGATGTGAAAAACCATCAAGACAAGAACTTCTCCTTTCTGTCACAGCTCCCCCTATCAGCAACATGTCTTCTCCTCATTTACTGCTCCCCCTTTGATCATCAGCTACTTGTTTTTCACATGTCTTCTCTCTCCCTTTGACATCAATGGCAAAGGGCTCATACTTGCAATTTTAACACATCAGAATCATACCAGCTACTCCCCCTTAGTAGCAGCTCCCCATCATCAATCTGAATCACAAGATATGACTGTGATATCCACTGGACTGATGCACATCAGTGCATCCTAGTTCATCACTGGAGGGGCCATGACCCCTAACTTCTCCCGGAGATATTCAAAAGAGTCCTTGGGAAGAGGTTTAGTAAAGATATCTGCAATCTGATCCTTGGAGGGAACATACTCCAACCTGACTTCTTCCTTGTTCACTTGTTCTCTCAAAAAGTGAAACTTGATAGATATGTGCTTAGTCTTAGAGTGCAATACCAGATTCTTGGAAATATTAATTACACTTGAATTATCACAGAAAATTGTGATAGGCTCCTCATATTCAACTTTAATGTCTCTTAGCATCTGCTTTATCCATAAGATTTGAGTGCAACTACCTGCTGTTGCAATGTATTCTGCTTCAGTTGTAGATAGAGATATTGCATCTTGTTTCTTGCTTAGCCAAGAAACCAATCTCTTCCCCAAAAAGAATGCTCCACCACTGGTGCTCTTCCAGTCATCCACATCTCCTACCCAATCTACATCTGTGTAAGCATGAAGAGAGAAATCTGGATCTCTAGGGTACCATAGACCATACTCAGCTGTTCCTTTCAAGTATTTGAAAATTCTTTTGATTGCCATAACATGAGATTCTTTAGGATCAGCCTGGAATCTTGCTACAAGACCAACAGCCTGCATTATATCTAGTCTGGTCTGAGTGAGATACAACAATCCACCAATCATTGATCTATACTTTGTCTGATCTGCCTTTGGGGAGTCATCATCTTTGCTCAACTTACATCCGGTTGCCATGGGAGTGTTCATTGGCTTTGAATCTTCCATACCAAATTTCCTTAACAATTCTTTCACATATTTGGTTTGAGAAATGAAGATCCCTTTCTTTGTTTGAGTAATTTGCAGACCCAAGAAGAAATTCATTTCACCAAGCATAGACATTTCAAACTCACATTTCATCTGATTTGCAAAAGTTTTGCACATACTATCTCTTCCTCAAAAAATGATATCATCCACAAACACTTCAACAATCAAAATGTTTTCATGATCAATTTTGAAATATAAGTTACTGTCAGCAGTACCTTTGCTGAATCCAATTTGCATAAGATGCTTATCCAACCTTTCATACCATGCTCTTGGGGCTTGTTTTAATCCATACAATGCTTTCTTCAACTTGCAGACCATATCATCATTGTCAGACAATTGAAATCCATCCGGTTGTTCAATGTAAACTTCTTCTTCCAGATCACCATTTAGGAAGGCAGACTTGACATCCATCTGATATACCTTGAAGTCTTTAAAGGCAGCAAATGCAAGAAATAAGCTGACTGCTTCAATTCTTTCCACCGGAGCAAAGGTCTCTTCAAAATCAATTCCTTCTATTTGAGAGTAGCCTTTGCAGACCAATCTAGCTTTGTTTCTGATTACTTCACCAGCTTCATTTAATTTGTTCCAGAAGACCCATTTAGTTCCAATCACATTCCTGTCTCTAGGTCTGGGAACAAGATCCCAAGTATGATTTTTCTCAATTTGCATTATTGCTTTGGTCCAGTTTTCATCATTGCAGGCTTCATTTACTGTTTTAGGTTCAATCTTTGAAATCAGACAACATTCATCCTGATTTTGAGAAACATTCCTTCTAGTTTGCACACCTTTGCTTCTGTCACCTATGATCTGATCTTCAGAGTGGTTCAGTGTTACATACCTTGGAATTTTGGGAGTATCCTACACTACTGCTTCTTGATCAGGCTCATTCAAACCTATCTCTTCTTCCTGATTTACCGGATCAGGCTGACTCTGACTTATCGGAGAGGATTGAGTTCCTTGAACCTGAACACCGTCTTGGTCATCTTCATCAAACTCATAAAATCTTGAGGGCATCTCAATTCCTTCATCAACTTTCACATTAGTGCTTTCTATCATCTTCCTCAGTCTCTTATTGTAATACCGGTATGCTTTGCTTTGAGTGGAGTAACCCAAGAAAATTCCTTCATCACTTCTAGCATCAAACTTTCTTAGATCTTCATCTCTTTTAATATAACACTTGCTACCAAATACTCTGAAATATTTCACAGTAGGAGTGATGCCAAACCAGAGTTCATAGGGGATCTTACCGGTATTGTTTCTAATTTGAACTCGATTTAGAGTGTAGACTGCAGTGCTGATAGCTTCTTTCTAGAACATCTGAGGAACATTTGCTTCCAACATCATTATTCTGGCAGCTTCCTAGATGGTCCGGTTCTTTCTTTCAACTACTCCATTCTGCTGTGGAGTCCTAGGAGTAGACAATTGTCTCCTTATACCCTGCTTCTCACAAAAGTCAATGAACTCACCAGATGTAAATTCACCACCTCTATCAGACCTTAGACACTTCAGTTTCAATCCGGTTTGATTCTCTACCATAGCTTTGAAGATTTTGAACTTCTCAAATGCTTCTGATTTTTCTTTTAGGAAAGTAACCCACATCATCTGGGAATGGTCATCAATTAACAACATGAAATATCTATCACCTTACAGACTCTTGATTCTTGTCGAACCACAGAGATCAGTATGTACTAATTCCAACAATCTGGTAGAGGACTGATCTTTGCTTTTGAAAGAGACTCTGCTCTGTTTACCTAGCTGACATTCTTTGCACAAACTATTTGTAGGTTTCATCAATTTTGGAAGATCTCTTACAGCCTGAGTATTGCTTATCTTGATGATGTTATCAAAATTTACATGACACATTCTTCTATGCCAGAACCAACTCTGATCAACTTGAACAAACAGACAACTTTTATTTGAACCAACCAGATGAAAGATATTACCTTTTGTCTGAGTACCGGATGCAATTTCAGTTCTGGAGCTTGTAAAGATTCTGCATTTTCCATTCTTAAACCGGAGATCATAGCCTTTGTCTACTAACTGACCAACATTGAGAATATTGTGCTTCAATCCTTCAACATATAGTACATTACCTGTTTTGCTCTTTCCATCAAAGGAAATAGTTCCCCTATCTCTGATTCTGCCAGCAGAATTGTCACCAAACTTTACCATTCCTCCTTCATACCTTTCCAAATTCAAGAACTTATCCTTGTCACCAGTCATATGGTGAGAACATCCACTGTCAATAACCCAATCATCCTTTTCTTCCACTTGAGCAGCCAAAGCGTTTTCCACAACCTTGTGATTGACAGATTCAGAGAGTATTGAATCTTCTTCCTTGGTGGCAATAAACACACATTCATTTCTAGATTTGCTTCCTAGTTCTGATTCATCATCTGTTACTCCTTCATTGTCATCTTCTTCATGAACATAATAGCAGTTCTTTTGAAACCTTTGTTTGTTAGTATTAGACCTTGCAGATCTTTTCGGACATCTTGAAGCAAAATGACCAATCTTATTGCAGTTGAAGCACTTAAAGGGTAGTTTTCCTTCATACTTACTGGATCCTCTTGGTAGTCTTTTTGCAATGAGGGCTTCAAGTTGAGTTGTTTCTGCTTCTTCTTCTTCCATGTCTCTTCTTGCTTGATCATACCATGACATCTTCCTTGAAGAGTTTTCTCCCGGATCAAATCTCTGTTTGCCTTTCACATAGGCACTGGCTTTCAAAGCAGATTCAGTCTTGGGAGGATCATCTCCAAACTCGGTCATTTCAAATGCAGCTAGCTTGCCAGCCAATTGTTCTCTTGTGACAGTTGTGTGGGCTCTGAATTCATCAATTGCAGCAACCTTGATTTTGTAGGTAGCAGGAAGGGATCTGAGGATTTTGCAAACAATCTCATTTTCATCCAGAGTTCCACCAGCATTTCTAATTCCACACACTAGTTCATTCACTCTTGGCATAAAAGTAGTGATGTTTTCATCATCTCTCATCTTCAATCTTTCAAATTTCCCTTTCAGACATTGCAACCTTGCACTCTTGACAAACTCATCTCCTTCATACAGAAGTTCCAATTTAGTCAGGATCTCATATGCAGTTGGTAGGTCAATAACATTTGAGAGATCTGAGTCATTCAATGCACTTAGAAGAGCTTCCTTGGTCCGCAGATTGTTTTCAGCATCTGTGATTTCATTCAGAGTTTTCAGACCACCTTGTGGAGGTACATATGGTTTTGAAACCATGGCCAAGTATGTTTTTCCCATACATTCCAAGTGACATTTCATGCGACCCTTCCAGAGAGTGAAATTGGTTCCATCGAACTTCGGACTATCCTTTTCGTATGACGACATCCTGGATCTCCTCAAGCGGTTAAGCTCCTTTCAGAGGAACTTGGCTCTGATACCAATTGTTGGATCTAGGGCATACAACTGAGAGGGGGGGTGAATCAGTTGTATACAAACTTGCTTTCTATTTCAAACACTTGATTTGTCTTGTTAGTTAACAGCATATCAATTAATCATCCATGAAAGTAAAATGCACAAACATAAGAGCAGATAAACATCAACGCAATGAACACCAAGATTTTGACGTGGAAAACCCAGTTAAGGGAAAAACCACGGGGTGATTAACCCAAGGATTATTCTTTGTTAAAAGAATAAGAAAAAGAATGGCACTTGCCAATTAGGGCTCACTGCCCGAGCACACTGCTCACAAAGAGGCCCACTGCCTACAAGGAGACACACTGTCTACAAAGTGATAAGAATCACAGTCTTGAACTAGAGAATGACATCTTTACCATGTCCGGATCAGTTCCATTTAAGCCCAAAAACCTCTGCTCTGCCTTCCGCACTTCTCTTCGCTACACCACTCTCATCCACACAATCCACACTACAAAATGAACTCACAAACCTTTATTTATACAAGACATCGACTTAGGAACAATCATCTAAGTCGGCAATCAACCATAAGAATATCCGCAAGATGAATAACACATCCGGTCGGCCACCACAAGAACATTCGCAGGATGAACAACTCATCCGGTCGGCTAAACAGAGCAAGAACTTCATCCAGAAGATTATCTTCAATTCCGGGCTCTACCATCAATGCGGACCAACAACACAACCTAAACATGATCCATGGACATTTCCAAGCCTGCCTAAATGACCAGGTACATCCGCACTTCCTCTACTTACTGGAATCTCTTCTCTTCCTTATCCGGAACTTCAAGAACACAGTCTGTCGCCATTGTCACAATGCAAAAGGTACTTCTGGACCTCCAAATCATACACAACTTGAGATGACACATCACGAGGACATCCCAAACACTCCTTCCAATCCGCAGATTAGGATTATACAATTCTAGACCTCACCGGACCTTTCTGTGATCCTCTGTCACCTCTGAACACTTGCTGGAACCGGTTCCACACTGACAACCACAACTCCTTCAGATCTTCATGCGGACCTCTGAAATCTTAACTGAAGCATCTCAAGACTCATATATACAAACCCTTTAATCTGCATCCTCCGGTTCGTATCCTATACAATACATTTGCCTTCTTCTCATCACTGTTCTTCACTGTTCTTGGCTGAGGCTAATTTTCTCAATATCCTCAGCACACTGCTCATCGAATCCCTCTTGTCAATGCAATATGAGTATGTTGACATCAATGACAACACTGGTTCACCTCATACTTGCAACAAACTTATCATGTGTGGTGGCCTATAACAAGCTTGCACTAGCTACTGTGTTGACTCAATGGGTATCATCTCAACTATGACTCAACTCACAAAGTCACACCATGCGCTACTACCAACTGCAAAACTAAATAATCATCATGTCAGCATCTCAATCAAATCAACATTATGCATCTTAAGCTAATACTAACAAAATATAATCATTACCTGGATCACCCTCCTACCATGATGAATCATGTGGGATGGCTTCATCCTCTTGCTCGACGATAATCTGTGTCCTCTATAGTATCTTTTTCTATATCTTTTTTTGCAATATGCTTTTACTTTCCAATTCTTTAGATTACATATGCATGTAGTGTCATATGACTACTAAAGTGGGGGCTCAATGTTATGTCATAAATTGTGTACACTGGTTGTGTAGGCACAATTTCATTATGTTTAGCTCCTCCCTTTAGTGATCCCAAGCCTAGTCCATTTTTAGGTCCACCTTAAAGCCCTGTTTTGACCCCATTTATAGAAAATATTGTGATTTCTATTAAATTTTCATCATAACCCAATAAATGAATTAAGATTTGGAGTTATCCCCATGTTAAGTGTGCGCTTGAGCCTTAAATTGGCCTAGGGCCTAGGGTGCCCAAGTGCTCTAGTCCCTCTCGTGTTTTAGGGAGGCAATTTAAGTCTACAAGTTGACTTTGATGTTGTTAGTCCATCCCTAAATTCAAATTGGCATGTGATGTCAACTCTTTAATTCAAATTCCTATTTTCTATAGCCTTGTATAAAAGTAAGTGACTTATCTCATTTGAAACTAGATTGATTTTATGTGAAAAATCTCTCCATTGGTATTTGCTCTCTATGCTATTGTGTTATTGCATGTTTTTGATCAAGTAGAGTTCTACTTTTCTCTTGGAAAGATTTGTATGAAGGCTAGGAGATGAGATCTTGAGTCTATCTCATTTATTCATAGGTTGAAGCACTTTGCATGATTGGGTGAAGGGTTGAAACCACCAACTTGAGTGTGGCTTGAGTACCCTCTAAGGATATGGTTGCATCGCCTTCTTATTCAGAAAACCTTCGATGAATCTTCATCCTTGAGGTGAATTTGTGAGCTTCATTAAGGGAAGCATCCTTTGTATCATTCCTTCCTATTTTCTTGAGTCATATAGGATTAGGGTTTGATATTATTTGATTAGATCTCGCATTTTCTTGCTCACACTTAGGGTTTCTAAGCACACACGACATCTAGTTCTAATCTTGGCTATCCATGAGGTAGGAATACTGAAATAGGGGCTTGACTAAGGAAAGCTCCTATACACCCACAAAAAAATTTCCCTTATTTCTTGTGTGTAAATCAGAAAAATAGGTTTCAAGACAAATTAATATAGGAGATAAAAGTTGTTGCATGTACATACCTGATGAAAGTGATAGTTTTTGCAAACCCTAAAAGGGGATATGGCACCTGAGTTCCCTAGTACTCAAGGATTTTTTATCGTGGGTTCTTGTTTTGATTTATTTATTCATCCCTGTTGTGCATTTAGTTTCTCTGGTTTCACTTCCAACTATTGTATGTAACTTAATCCCTCTCAATTAGGGTTTGGTCTTGTGCCCTAGCTAGACTGATTGAATTTGATTTGAACACTCAACTATATGACAAAGAGGTAGAACCCCTATAGTTTGGCTCTCCCTCAAGGGTTGAAGCTAAGCTTGGTTTGTGTCTCAATATTTGTAGCAGAGAGTTTGACCTAGCTTAACTCCTAAGGCTAGATCACTCTTTTCCACTAAACAAAAGGGATTTAGGATGTGACCTCCAAGGACTATATCACATATGAATAACATGCCCTCACTCTATATATGCTACTCAATGACATTTTTCTACAATGTGAATAGACTGTAGGATTTTCTACAAAAGAATGGAATATTCCAAGAAGTGTCCAAAGCATGTTTCAAAAGTATGGCCATGTCTTTATCAATACCAAATGTAGGAAGGGAGGATGGATGGGAATGATGGAATAGGTATGCAAATATGATGGATGGGTGGGATAAGATGGTATGGAGGGAAGGGATGGAAGAGATGGAGATGACTTGATGGAATAATGTTTCACCCAAGTGCAAAGTTTACATAAACAACTAATTTACACATGATGTTTGTGAATGGGTTTTCATCATGGTACTTGCAAAAGGCACCATGAGAATGGTTTTCACCATTGGGCATTTTTTTTCTCTTTACTATTTTGATTTTTAAATTTTTCTTGATTTTTCTATTCTTTGGGGGTTTATGGGATTTTCTACATAATTTTAACTTCAACTGCTTTAGGTGTCAAAGGACTGGCTATCTAATGTAGTTAATTTGGAGGCTCCTATCATGACATACTAGTAGTAGCCTACTTTATGTAATTTCTTGGCAAGGATCGTGCCACTAATGTAAAACTAACATATGTTGTGATGCTATCTCAATAGGGCACCATCATAACCCTAATGGTAAAGTGTTATTACCTAGATATGACAAATTTGAGATTTTAGGTTCTTGGATTTGGGATTAGGGTGCTTACATTGGGATTTTTATTTGGGTGTTTAGATTCAAGGATTGTGGATTGCAATATGGAGCTAATAGTTTGATATTTGTATTAGGGTGACGGATGTGGTAATTGGAAGGTAGGGTTGAATTTAGGAGATGCACAGATTTGGATTTGGGGTTAATATTAGGATTAGGACAAAAAATCTTATTGGATTGTAAAGATTTACATGTGAAGATCAATAATAGTTTTGGAGGTGGTGGACAACTATTGTATGCAATGCACAAATTTTGATTGATTACTTCCTTGTGACATTTTTTTTATTAGATTTAGTGCTTCACTTTTCTTTGAGATCCATATCATTTTGTGGATTCTCTTTTGGTGGTTGAATTCATGTCACCTTTTTGATTCACTTGGATCTTTTGATTGATTTTGACTTTTGACTTGTTTCTTACTTGGTGCTTGATATCAATCCTTTGGTTCAATGTGACTCTTTTCTCAATACAATGTATAAGCTTGTTGGACTAAATCAATGAGTTTTTCATGTGGGGGCAATGGTTGAAGGTATGGTTGGAGGTGGGGGTGAAAGGATTAGTGGAAAAATATTATTGTGGGTGCTATGAATGGACTCTATTTTTATGTTTTCATTAGATGAGGTTGCCTAGTATTCATCAACGTATCACTAACATTATTAGATTCTTGAATGCAATGCCTTTATGTCCATGACTGACATTTATGTATAGGTTCTAATATTCCTTTCTTATGAAGGCCCAAGCCTTTTCTATTGTCACCCATAATGTGGCAAATTTTGTTTGCAATAAGATACTTGTTTCTTTTGAAATAGTATGCAAAACCATCTTTAGATAACCATGACCCATAGAAAATTTTAACTTTCTCATCTATGAGAAGGCTAAATAGAATTAAGGTGATTGGACCAAGATGATACAAATTTTTGGATTTATTCGCATGTGTTATTGTGGTGTCTTGCTCAATGTGATCCATTATTATTTGTTTATCCTCATTCTTGATGTCATCAACATATTGTACAACTTAATTTTTAATATGCTCATCATTATTATTTTTCTTATCTATGTGTTTGATGGGGACAGTTCAATCTCCTCATTGAGAGGTGGAGCTGTAGGACAATGGATAGGATTAGTTTGGGTTTCCTGATCATGAATGGTGTAAATTTGGCTAAGGGGATTATCATGGTTCTCTAGATCATAGATAGTCCAAAAACTTGGAAAGTTTGATCTTGATTTGGTGATGGGTGAGGTTGATGATACTTTTGGACAAATTCTTGACATATCCTTAACTACTTCTTAGATATGAGGGATGTAAACTATTTGGATTTGATATGCCCATTAGTGATTAGCTCATAGATATAATCATTGATTGCTACACATTGACTAGTGAGAGGTCTTTGATGCTTATGGGTTTTATGGATCTTATGGATTATGGACCTTATGGATTGACTTCATTTTCTTTCCCACATAGGTTTGATTTCAAAGATAGTAGCTCTAGAGGGATCTTTATTATGCTTGATAGGTTTTATATTTTCAATGCTTTTACATGATGGTACTTGACATTTAGTGAGAATGGTGTAGGGACTCTTGGTCAACCTGATTAGGTCTTGGATCTATAACCTTATGGCCAAAATCATGCATGTATGAGGGCATGGGATTAGTAGTGTGGCAAGACTCCTAAACTTTGATTTATCCTTTCTAATCATGATCCTTTGCTAGTAATCCTTGGATAAGATCCTCTTTTTTGAAAAGAATAGATATTTTTATGTTTATGTAGTTTTTATTCAACAAACTAGAATACAATAAATTCTACAATTTGTGATCTCCACATGAGTTCTTGAAGTAGTTTTATGTGATCATTAAATTATCTCATTCTTCTAGAGGAGTATGACACTTTCCTCGGATAAAGAGAAGGAAGTCTATGTTTCTATAGATAAGTTTTTTCTATGATTTGTAATTTTCATGTGTATTGAAATGTTATTCTAGAAGTGTGTGTGTGTGGGTTATTCATTGTGATTATGTATGTTTTTTCAACTGGCAAGTCAGTCAATCCTTAGATGATTTTTTATTAATATAAGCAAGGAAGAGGGTACCTATCCCTTACATAGCTTTAAAAATAGAGTCCAACATAAAGTAGTCCATAAAAAATGACACAACAACCAGCCCAGTAACAGAGTTATCTAAGAGAATATGAGAGACAAAACAAAGACCAAACAACATAGAAATATCACCAAAAAGCACAACAGAAATAGATCACTTCATGTTATTATTAAGTAGGATATCCCAATATTTTCATGGTCATAAAAGTATTCTCCCATAAAGATGTTCCCAAAACCATCTCTTCTTCATGCTTCTTTATCTTCTTCTTGGAACCCTACAGATCCTTATCATGTTGAAGCTTGTTTTTGTTAAGTTCAACCTATAGAGTGGCAACCTCTACAACAACCTACTTCATCATATCATTTGTGAACTTAGCCAAATTTTTCATTCCTTTTTCCACTTTAATCAACTTGTACTAGTAAATTTTTACCATGTCATACATATTAGCCCAACCTTCCTAACAAGTTAGGCATTCCATTCTATTATTGTGTATTCCCTCCAATAAATTAACCCTATTTTCAAGGTCTCTAACAACATTTCCATAGTCCTTGAGCTCACCCTTATCATCAAATTTATTAAGATCAAATTCAAAAACACTAACATCAATAGCCACATCATCAAATTCCTCCTCCACTATCCCTTAAATGATTTTTTTACCTTAAAGGTTTTCTTTTTTCATGTTATCAGTACAAACTTTTATTCAAGGGAAACATAAAAATACAAAATCTTATACTACCAATAATTTAGTTTCAATCAGTATAAGCATTGGATTTCATAGAATAGTTTTCTTTCAGTAATTTCCTTTAAAACATAACCATTTTCATTTCCTTAGAATATTTTCAATTGAGTAATTTTGAATTTGGTAATTTCATATTTGTGTGTGTAATTTCATTTTGTAGAGTAGGAAAACTCCTAGTTAGATTTCCAAATTCCATATTGCAGATAGTCATTGGACACTTCTAGGTTGACAAGATAAATTATATATTAAAGTGAGATATTGAATGATATCTCATCAAAAATCAAGAACATCAAACTAAAACCTCTTAATAATTTTATCAATGCTAAGCATACATAAATAACTGCATGCGTGTACATCAATAGAAAGTGTAAAACAAGATAGGTTATTTTAATGCCCCCTCCTTTCATCAATGGTTTATATTTTTAATTGGGGTAGGTGGTGGAAGGTCCTACTACAAAGGATCTTGTTCAAGTATGTCTTGTATAGGATAATGTTATCTCTCCCCTTGTCCTTCTCATTATGTAGCACATGTTGAAATGCACCAAACAACTGAGAGGGGGAGGGGGTGAATCAGCTGTCACAAAAACTTAACCACTTCTACACTTTAAACATTAACCACTTGTCCATAGTTATTATGATTAAATAATGAATGCATTAAATTAGAAACTTAAACATAGTTGGAACATCAAACACAAGAGACACCAGATTTTTATGTGGAAAACCCTCTTAAGGGAAAAACTATGGAGAGGATTAGCTCTCAATATATATTGCAATCTTTGAATAATGATGTTCAGGCTTGGTCACTCCATAGGCCTAGAACATGTTGGTTCATTGCCATGAAGTACAACTAGGTCTAGCAGGATCACTGCCTCAACCCTAAACCTAGAAAGATTACAACGAGGTCTATTAAACCCTAAGGGCTATTAAACCCTACTGGTGGCTCACTACTAGGCTCACTACCAAGATCAACATCTTCTTCATGTCTAAGATCAATTCATTATAGTACAATAATTCCTTTTCTCTACTTTTTCTTCTCACCCTTTTCCTTATCTTCACATTTTCACCCTCAAGGATATCTTTTCCATGACTCAATTACAAGTATTTATTCATCAACCATTGGAACAATCTCCAAGATCGGCATTACAAACATTTGCAAGATAGGTCTTGACCTAATACAAAATTATGCTAAGGAAATGTAGTATAGATGTATATGGATCATGCCATGCCATAGCTAGGACTCAAACATGATCTTCCATGCCACAACACGCTTCTATAATCTTCAAGAGATCTTCATAATCATTGGAATTGACTAAGTCAGCTAAGACTGATTACACGCTATGTTATCTAGGAATAATCTTCAAACATGATCTCAATTCCTTAACATGGACCAATGTAAAGGTAGGAACATGATCAGGAGGCATCCACAAGCATGTTGAAATCACCAGGAGCAACTACACAAACTCAAACCACTTTAGGCATGAGATTCTTCACATCAGAGCACATGAACTTCACTATCTTCAACTGTCATAAAAGAAAGATAGCTTGTGGACCACCAAAACATGAACCATTGCAATTGTAGGCACTTATCATGATCCCAGACTTCCCTCTAGAACCGTAGAACAAAATACTTCAATGCAGAGGAATGCGGAGCAAAATACTTTCTCTCTGGCACCAGTGAATAATCAGAAAAAGTAAGTTTTACTCTGGTGAATGTAACTCACTCAATTATTCACATAGGAGGCTCAACCTCAAGATTTAGCATCTTAAACATGCTTCTAAATAATTTCCAATCCATAGACCAAGATCTTCAATCAACAAGAAATGTGGAACAATCTTCTGGATTGTTCTTCAGTATGCAACTCACTGTCTTCACTACAATTCACTGCAACTCACAATTTCTTCTAGAGGGGCTAATTTTCTCAATATCCTCAACATATAAAGCTTCTAATAAAATAACAAAGTAGGAAATATTTGGCACCAATGACAACAAATATATGTTACGATCAATGACAACACTGATTAGGCGTATACTTGCAACAATCTTCCCCTTTATCATTGATGGCAACATATGATGTGAAAAACCACAATAGCCATCATGACAAGATTCTCCCCCTTTCTCTTTACATGTCTGTACTCTTTCTCTCTAAGTTTTTCACATGACTTCTCTCCTCCTTTGACATATATGGAAAAGGGCACATACTTGCACTTTGTTGTTCTGATCCAACTTTCCTTTGAATTCTCTGACTACTCCCCCTAAGAAGTAGCCCTTAAAGCATCAATCCAGATTTGGAGGTGGGAATCTAAACACCATTGGACTAATGCACTCTTGTGCATATTAGTTCAGAGAAGGAGGGGTGATAACCCCCACTTTGGGCAAGGAACTACTCTCATTAAAGCCAACCTATGAGCTTCTCACTTCTACTTGCTAGTTAGCAATTTGCCCTCTTCCTTCTTCTTCTAAAGCTTTTCCTTTGCACTTGGCCTCTTCTTTCTAGCTTTCTAATTCTTTTGATCTATACTGCTCTTCTTCTTCTTTCAATCTTGCCAACCTTTCCTACATTTCCTTTTTGTTCAGAACCTTTCCTTTAACCTCCTTGGGTTTTTCCTCTTTGGTATCTGTCTCTCCCTTTTCTTTAGCAATTGCAACTGTTGCCTTCTTCTCTTTCTCCTTTTTTTCCTCTTTTTCTTGCTGAGGAATCTCCAGGCCCTTTAGGTTTAGTGCCAACTTCATCTAGAATTGTTTTTTGCTTTTGCAGGTTTAGATTCAATGGTCCATAGTCTTGGACATTTTTGTACCTTGACCTGGCTTAGCTAGAATATTATCTAGGTCCTCCTCCTCCCAGACATCTTGCCTGTATCAACATGACCAAGAGTGCAATAATTAGGCAAACACAAAATATCTACATTCCTTTTCAATAGAGCTTCTACCTTCCTCACCTTTCGCTTCCTTGATGTTGCCTATCGCTTGTTATCCTCTATGTTTTCATCTTCATTCTTAGCTTCTTCACTTTCAGGTTTCACTTGTTGTACCTTCTTTATAGACAAAGATGGTTTAGCAGGAGGAGCGGGCTTTGCTACGCTTGACATGGGTACTGATTTAGGCACAGACTTATATGCGAGCCCAATAGAGATCATGAAATCTTTGTTGCTTATAGAACTCTCATCCTCTTTAGCAAAAGCACTTTTAACATGTAAATCCACATCTTTTTCATCCTGACTTTTAGCATCCCAATCATCTTCCTCCTATTTCTAAACTAATCCTTTCTTGCTCTTGGCTTTCTTTTTCCCATAAAAAACACTTCAACCTGCTCATTGTCTACATCACCATCATTATCTCTATGCTAGATTCCAGCACCAACTCTCTAGCTAGGGGATTTAGATTTGTGACAATGCTCCCCCTAAGCCAAAGCTCTCAATTTACTTCCTAGAGGAAGTATTTACACCAGATGCTAGTGCGGATCCATCTTTAATTTCATTGACATTATTTCTAATCCAGATCTTGCTCATCTCAATCTTGGTTTCTACCAAAACAACCTTGATCTTGCCTTTGTCATCTTTCTACTCTATTTTCCTCTTCACTGTGGGATAGTCTCTCTTTGCATTTCTACTTCTATAGAATCTAGCAGAGTGTATGGGCTTGTCACAATTTAGACAAACAATATCTCTCTAACCTTGATTTCTCCTATTATTTGAATTTGGCCTAGATCTGCATTGATTAGCGATATGTCCATATCTATTGCATGTAAAACACTTTTCATTGAAGGATTAAGCATTCCTTAGATTAATTTGATTGTTTCTTGACACATTTCTACACTCATTTTCTTCCAATTGAAACATTGACCAGAGAAAGATGGAACATTCTAATTCATTCTATTCCTACACTAAATAGCCCTATGACCGTACTTATTGTATTTGAAATAATAACCATTGAAAGATGGATACCTTTAAGCATTTGGTTGCCTGATCGGAGATCTTTTAGATCCTCTCCTTTGGTTCCTCACTGGATGGTTTCTACCTCTTCCTTCTCTAGATTTGACTTGTCTAGAATTTGAGCTTTCTCCCTTTTCAAATCCCAAGCCTTGCTTATCATCTAGATACTTTTGATTGGCTAGCAACTCATCAAGTTTTTCAGAGCATATTTTGAATTTTTCTCCGTAGTTGTTGGCTGCTTCTAGATCAGACTTTAAAAGTACAATTTCTTCTGCCAATTTCTTACCTTCTTCTAACGTATCTTTCACAACTTGGCTCAGATGTTCCTCTATTCTTGTTTTATTTTCATTTGCCAGACTCATTTCCTTCACTTTTCCTTTTAAGACTTTGTTGGAGTTCCTTGATTTCCTTACTTAGCTCTTGGATGCAACCATTTACTTCTACCATATTTTCTTTTGAGTCCAAGTTTTCTTCCTCAGATTTTTTAATGTCTTCTAGAGCAATTTGGTGCCCTTTACTGTCAATATCAGTTGCTTTAGATTCAACACTGGCAATCAAGCATATATCACATTTTGTTTTATCACTTATGATTTGGGAACCTTCTTGTGCTTGATTCTGTAGTTCCTCATTGATTAAGTCAGAGTACCTTTGGGTGTTCTCATTAACTTTGGCATTTGTACTTTCAACAATCTTTCCCAATCTATTGTTGTAGCAATGGTAGGCTTTGTTCCAAGATGACTATCCAAGAAAAATGCCTTCCTCATACTTGCCATCATCCTTTTCCATTTTGATAAGGCATTTGCTTCCAAACATTTTGAAGTATTTCACAATGGGTATTGTTCCATACCATAATTCAAAGGTAGTCTTTTCATTTTTTGCATTTACCTAAACTTTGTTTAGTGTGTAGATAGTAGTTTGAATTACCTCCTTCCAAAATGCTTCTGAAAAATTTGCTTCTTCCATCATTGATTTTGCAGTTTCCTGAATAGTCCTGCTTGTTTCTTCCATTACCTTATTTGTTGCAGAGAATTATTTTTCTATCCCATGAGTCTCATAGAATATATTGAAATTGTTGGAGGTAAACTCTTCTTCTTTCCTATTCCTCAAACACTTGATTTTCATATTTAGCTCATTTTCAACCATTGCTTTAAAAGCTTTGAGTGCATCTAGAGTTTTGTATTTTTCTTTGAAAAAGTTAACCCAAGTCATTCGAGAATAATCATCAATAAAAAACATAAAGTACCTGTCATCATGGAGGATTTGTATTCTTGTAGGACCACAAAGGTCTGTATGGATCAATTCTAGTTGTTCAGTAGAAGATTTTTCTTTATCCTGTAGTATTCTTCTTGACTGCTTTTTATCTTGAAATTTCCTATAAATGATGTTATTTGGATAACCAATTTCTAGTAGATTTTTTACAATTTAGACTGAGCCTGTCTTTACTAAATCGTCAAGATTGGTATGACACATTCTTCTATGCCAAAGCTAGATTTCATTGGTCTGAGTTTTGAGCCCAAGATGTCACCTTTTCTGAGATGATAAAGATTCTTTTCTATCCTTTTTCCAATGGCCATTGTAGCTCCAGATTTCTCTTTGGTTTCAAAAGTATCATTCTCAAATACAAGACTAAATCCCTTTTTGCATAACTATCCAATGCTTAAGAGACTTTGCTTTAGATTCTTAACATAAAAAACATCATTAGTAATTCATCTTTTACTAAGATTGATTGATCCTTTTCCACTTATTTCAGAAGTGCAATCATCTCCAAATCTAACTAGCCCTCCATCATTTCTTTCCAAAATTACAAACTTGCTCTTGCCACCAGTCATGTGATTTGAACAACTACTATCAATAATCCAATAGTTCTCAACTTGAAACATAGCTTCATTACTGGTGCTTACCTCTAAATCAGAACATCTTAGATTGTTGACACTCTTTATTTTGGAGAGGAGGTAGTCATCATCTTCATAAAACACTTCCTTAGATAATCAAGCTTTATCATCTTTTAGAGAACATTCAGGTGCATCAAAATCAGTATGTACCTATTTTTCTTTTAGATCCATTTAGGATCTCCCTCAAGTTGTTAGACTCTTTCTGAAGGGACTTGGCTCTGATACCAATGCTTGAAATGCATTGGACAACTAAGAGGGGGTGAATCAATTGTCACAAAAACTTAACCACATCTGCACTTTAAACATTAACCACTTGTCCATAGTTATTATGATTAAACAATGAATGAATGAAATCAGAAACTTAAAAATAGTTGCAACATCAAACACAAGAGACACTAGATTTTTACGTGGAAAACCCTGTTAAGGGAAAAACCATGGAGAGGATTAGCTCTTACTATATATTGCAATCTTTGAATATTGATGTTCAGGCTTGGTCACTCCACGGGCCTAGAACATGCTAGCTCACTGCCATGAAGTGCAACTAGGTCTAGTAGGCTCACTGCCTCAAACCTAAACCTAGAAAGATTACAATGAGGGTTGTTAAAACCTAAGGGCTATTAAACCCTACTGGTGGGTCACTTCTAGGCTCATTGCCAAGATCATCATCTTCTTCATGTCTAAGATCAATTCATTGTAGTACAATAATTCCTCTACTCTGCTTTTCCTTCTCACCCTTTTCCTTATCTTCACATTTTCACCCTCAAGGATATCTTTTCCATGACTCAATTACAACTATTTATACACTACATCAACCTTGGAATGATCATCAAGGTCAGCATTACAATCATCAACCATTGGAACAATCTCCAAGGTCGACATTACAAACATTTACAAAATAGGTCTTGACCTAATACAAAATTATGCTAAGGAAATGTAGTATAGATGTATGCAGATTATGCCATGCCTTAGCTAGGACTCAAACACGATCTTCCATGCCACAACACACTTCTATAATCTTCAATAGATCTTCATAATCAATGGAATTAACCAAGTTGGCTAAGACTAGTTACACACTATGTTATCTGTGAATAATCTTCAAACACGATATCAATTCCTGAACATAGACCAATGTAAAGGTAGGAACATGATCAGGAGGCATCCACAAGCACATTCAAATCACCAAGAGAAACCGCACAAACTCAAACCGCTTTATCCATGAGATTCTTCACATTGGAGCACATGAACTTCACTATCTTCAACTGTCATAAAAGAAAGATAGCTTGCAGACCACCAAAACATGAACCATTGCAATTGTATGCAATTTTCATCATCCCTAACTTCCCTCTAGAACTACAAAGAAAAATACTTCAATGTAGAGGAATGCGGAGCAAAATACTTTCTCTCTAGCAACAGTAAGTAATTAGAAAAAGAAGGTTTTACTCTGGTGAATGTAACTCACTCAATTCTTCACACTGAAGGCTCAAACTCAAGATTTAGGATCTTTAGACATGCCTCTAAATAAATTCCAATATGCAGACCAAGATCTTCAATCAGTAAGAAATTTGGAGCAATCTTCTAGACTATTCTTCAGTATGCAACTCACTGTCTTCACTACAATTCACTGCAACTCAGTTTCTTCGAGAGGGGCCAATTTTCTCAATATCCTCAACATATAAAGCTTCTAATCAAATAACAAAGTAGGATACAGTTGACACCAATGACAACAATGATATGTTGCCATCAATGACAACACCGATTAGGCACATACTTACAACAATCTCCCCCTTTGTCATTGATGGCAACATATGATGTGAAAAACCACAACAGCCATCACGACAAGATTCTCCGTCTTTCTCTTTACACATCTGTACTCTTTCTCTCTAAGTTTTTCACATGATTTCTCTCCCCCTTTGACATAAATGGCAAAGGGTACATACTTGCACTCTGTTGTTTTGATCTAACTTTCCTCTGAATTCTCTGACTACTCCCCTTAAGAAATAGCCCTTAAAGCATCAATCTAGATCTAGAGGTGGGACTCTAAACACAACCAAACTAGTGCACTCTCTTGCATCTTACTTCAAATAAGGAGGGGTGATAACCCCCACTTTGGGCAAGGAACTGCTCTCTCATTAAAGCTAGCCTATGAGCTTCTTACTTCTATTTGCCAGTTAGCAATTTGCCCTCTTCCTTCTTCTGAAGCTTTTGCTTTGTGCTTGGCCTCTTATTTATACCTTTCCAATTCTTTTGATCTACATTACTCTTCCTCTTCTTTCAATTTTGCTAACCTTTCCTGCATTTCCTTTTTGTCCAGAACCTTTCCTTTAACCTCCTTGGGTTTTTCCTCTTTGGTATCTGCCTCTCCCTTTTCTTCAGCAGTTGCAACTATTGCCTTCTCTTTCTCTTTTTTTTCCTCTTTTACTTGCTGCAGTTTTCCCAAGCCCTTCAGGTTTAGTGCCAACTTCATCTAGAATTATTTTTTCTTTTATAGGTTTAGATTCAATGGTCCACTGTCTTGGATAGTTTTGTACCTTGACCTGGCTCAACTAGAATCTTATTGAGGTCCTCCTTCTCCTCGACATCTTGCCTATATGAACATGACCAAGAGTGCAACAATTAGGTGAGCGTAAAACATCTACATTCCTTTTCAATAGAGCTTCTGCCTTCCTCTCCTATTGCTTCCTTGATGTTGCCTGTCGCTTGTTATCCTCTATGTTTTCATCTTCACTCTTAGCTTCTTCACTTTCATGTTTCACTTGTTGCACCTAATTTACAGACACAGATGGTTTAATAGGAGGAGTAGGATTTTCTACAATTGACATGGGTATTGATTTAGGCACAGACTTAGATGCGGACCCAATAGAGATCATAAAATCTTTGTTTCTTATAGAACTCTCATCCTCTTCAGTAAAAGCACTTTTAACATATAAATCCACATCTTTTTCATCTTGACTTTTAGCATCCCAATCATCTTCCTCCTCATCTTTCTAAAATGATCCTTTCTTGCTCTTGGCTTTATTTTTCCCATAAAAACTACTTCAACCTACTCATTCTCTGCATCACCATCATATATCTCCATGCTAGATTCCAGCACCAACTTTCTGGCTGGGGGATTTGGATTTTTTACATTGTTCCCCCTAAGCTAGAGCTCTCAATTTACTTCCTAGAGGAAGTATTTGCACTAGATGCTAATGCGGATCCATCTTTGATTTCACTAACATTATTTCTAATCTAGATCTTGCTCATCTCAATCTTGGTTTCTACCAGAACAACCTTGATCTTGCCTTTGTCATCTTTTTGCTCTATTTTCCTCTTCACTGTGGGATAGTCTCTCTTTGCATTTCTACTTCTGCAGAATCTGGTAGAGTGTCTGGGCTTGTCACAATTTAGACAAACAATATCTCTTTAACCTTGATTTCTCTTATTATTTGAATTTGGCCTAGATCTGCACTGATTAGCCATATGTCCATATCTATTGCATGTAAAATACTTTCCATTGAAGGATTGAGAATTCCTTGGATTGATTTGATTGTTTCTTGACACATTTCTACACTCATTTGCTTTATGACCAATTTTCTTGCAATTGAAAAATTGACAAGAGAAAGATGGAACATTTTGATTCATTCTATGGGTAAAAGCAAGAAGTTGGGTGCACATATAGGGGAAGTGTCGTACAAAAAAAAATCTTGATAGGAACGGGCACCCAAGCCTAGAACTGGTACCCGTTTCAAAACAGGTACTCGTTTTAAAATAGGTACTCGTTTTGTTTTATAGAACAGGTACCTATTTTAAAATGAGTACCCGTTTTGTTTTTTATAATTTTTAGAAATGGGTACCCATTTTAGAACAAGTACCCGTTTTGTTTTTTATTGTTTTAGAACGGGTACTTGTTTTGTTTTCTATTATTTTTTAGAACGGATAGTTGTTTTAAAATGGGTACCTGTTTCTAAAATTTTGAATTTCACACACACACTTTTGGTTTTGTTTTAGGCTCAGGAAAGGCATGGGTAGCCGACATTGAGCCTTGGACCTGCAAGTATTTGTCTAAGTATAGAACAAGAGGAAAGACTGACTTTACCTATATGGCTAATGACATTTTTCTCTGAATTTTTTTACGAAATTGAAACCCATTACAGATGACAGTGTCTAGTTTTCAAATATGTAATTTTTTAATTGGACTTGTTTTTCTATTTATTATTTAATTTATGAGCAAACTAGTCCAAAAACTTGAAATGATAGGTGTTTGTATTTTTTTAATAACTTTTAATTTTTAAATTTTTTTGAAAAAAAATTATATGTCATCAATCTACACATCATTCTTTACACAATGAAAAAAAAAAATTATTTTACGATTAGTTTTGCTCAAATTATGTTGGTTGTACATGAGGGTTTTCAAAAACAACAATTAGGGCCAATAAAAAATTAATAAAAAAAATATTTGGAAAAAAAATTATTAAAAAAAATAATCATAAAACTTCATTGTACTATGCATCTTTCCTCAAAAGGATTTTGAAAAATACTTTTATTTAGGTCAAATTATGTTGGTCGTACACGTGCATGGTATGGTAAAAAAAGTGACTTTTAAACAGTGATTTTTAGAAATGCCTATTTAAAATCAATTTGTATCATCTGAGTATAAAAATAAATTATATATTTGGAAACTAGACTCCGAGTACTACATTTCATATTACTAACTTTTTTTAAGATTCAATCTTTTAATGCCTCAAATGTTTAGGTCAAATGTGACAAATTTTGAAACTTGGGGAAAACACTTCCACTTTTTGGCCAAAAAGTGGACCCAACTTCTTACTTTGACCCCTATTCCTATACTGAGTAGCCCTATGACCATACTTATTGCATTTGAAACAATAACCATTGAAAGATGCATACCTTTGAGCATTTGGTTGCCTGACCGAAGATCTTTTAGGTCCTATCCTTTGGTTCCTCACCAGATGGTTTCTGCCTCTTCCTTCTCTAGATCTAACTTGTTCAGAATTTGAGCTTTCTCCCTTTTCAAATTGCAAGCCTTGATTATCATCTGGATACTTTTGACTAGCTATAAACTCATCAAGTTTTGCAGAGCTTATTTTGAATTTTTCTCTATAGTTGTTGGATGCTTCTAGATCAAACTTCAAAAGTACAATTTCTTCTACCAATTTCTCACATTCTTCTGAATTATCTTTCACAACTTGGTTGAAATGATCCTCTATTCTTGTTTTATTTTTGTTTTCCAGACTCAATTCTTCACTTTTCCTTTTAAGACTTTGTTGGAGTTCTTTGATTTCCTTACTTAGCTCTCGGATGCAACCATTTACTTCTACCATATTTTCTTTTGAGTCCAAGTTTCCTTCCTTAGATTTCTTAATGTCTTCCGAAGTAATTTGGTGCCCTTTACTATCAATATCAGTTGCTTTAGATTCAACACTGGCAATTAAGCATACATCACATTTTGTTTTATCACTGATGGTCTAGGAACCTTCTTGTGCTTCATTCTACAGCTCCTCATTGCTTGAGTCAAAGTACCTTTGGGTGTTCTCAATAACTTTGGCATTTGTAATTTCAACAATCTTTCCCATTCTATTGTTGTAATAGTGATAGGCTTTGTTCCAAGATGAATATCCAAGAAAGATTCCCTCCTCATACTTACCATCATCCTTTTCCGTTTTGATAAGGCATTTGCTTGCAAACATTTTGAAGTATTTCACAGTGGGTATTGTTCCATACCATAATTCAAAGGGAGTCTTTTTGTTTTTGGCTTTTACCTGAACTCTATTTAGTGTGTAGATAGTAGTTTGAATTGCCTCCTTCCAAAATGCTTCTGAAAAATTTGCTTCTTCCATCATTGATTTTGCAGTTTCCTAAATAGTCCTGCTTGTTTCTTCCATTACCTTATTTTTTGCAGAGAGTTGTTTTTCTATCCAATGAGTCTCACAAAGTATATTGAAATTGTTGGAGGTAAACTCTTCTTCTTTCCCCATCCTCAAACACTTCATTTTCATATTTAGCTCATTTTCAACCATTGCTTCAAAAGCTTTGAGTACATATAGAGTTTTTGATTTTTCTTTGAAAAAGATAACCCAAGTCATTCTAGAATAATCATCAATAAAAAACATAAAGTACCTGTCATCATGGAGGCCTTGTATTCTTGTAGGACCACAAAGGTTTGTATGGATCAATTCTAGTCATTGAGAAGAAGATTTTTATTTATCTTGTAGTATTCTTCTTGACTGCTTTTTATCTTGACATTTCTTGCAAATGATGTTATTTGAATAACCAATTTCTAGTAGATCTTTTACAATTTGGACCGAGTTTGTCTTTACTAAATCATCAAGATTGGTATGACACAGTCTGCTATGCAAAAGCTAGCTTTCATTGGTATGAGTTGTGAGCCCAAGAATGTCTACTTTTCGAAGATGATAAAGATTCTTTTCTGTCCTTTTTCCAATGGCCATTGTAGCTCTAGATTTCTCTTTGATTTCAAAAGTATCATTCTCAAATACAAGACTAAATCCCTTTTTGCATAACTGTCCAACGCTTAAGAGACTTTTCTTTAGATTATTAACATAATAACATCATCAGTAATTCATCTGTTGCCAAGATTGATTGATCCTTTTCCACTTATTTCAATATTGCAGCCATCTCCAAATCTAACTAGCCCTCCATATCTTTCCAAACTTACAAACTTACTCTTGTCACCAGTCATGTGATTTGAACAACTACTATCAATAATCCAATAGTTCTTAGCTTGAAACATAGCTTCATTGCTGGTGCTTACCTCTGAATCAGAACACCTTAGATTTTTTACACTCTATTTTGGAGAGGAGGTAGTCACCATCTTCATAAAATGCTTCCTTGGACAAACTGGCTTTATCTTTTTTAGTGAACATTCAGGTGCATCAAAATCAGCATGTATCTATTTTTATTTTAGCTCCATTTAGGATCTCCCTCGAGTTGTTAGACTCTTTCCGAAGGGACTTGTCTCTGATACCAATTGTTGAAATGTACTAGACAATTGAGAGGGGGGTGAATCAGTTGTCACAAAAAATTAACCACTTATCCACAATTATTATGTGTAATGTCAGAAAATGTCCCCTTGGGGGCTTTTCCCTCATAAGGTTTAGCTCATGGGTCTTTTGCATGCATTTAGGACATCTTAGTTCATATTTTGGCATCCTGACAGAATGAGGCCTAGGTTTCATGTCAAAGTGGACTTAGGAGGACCCCTTGAGCTATACCCTACCCAAAATAGGGGGGAGGACTTGGGCACCTAAGCCCTAGTCCTGCCCTATTTTAGGGTAGCCCTAATTTCTAGGTGTCAGTTTATGACCGTTATTTGGTCCTTTTTCTGACACGGTAAGTTTTGATTTTTGAAATCTTGGCAGGAGTGCTTGTAGTTGCATATAAAAGCATGTTTAGACATTCATTTATAAACTAGATGATTACTAGCAAGCTATTATGTTCTCAAGGTGTTTTAAGGCTTTCATTGTGTTGCAAGAGCAGACTTGTGTGTTTTGTGTGGAGATATTTGCATATTTGAGCATCAATTTCCTCATGGAATGAAGAGCATCTTCCTCCCATGAGAGCTTCACTACAAGGTCACATAATATTGTGTTTTCATCATTGATTCCTTTGGTTTTTGCCTCTATCTCACAAGGGCACACACTCTTTATCTGACAGGGGTGTTCGAAGACTTAAGTGTCCTCTGGGGCTTGACTGAGGCAAGCTTCTAAACACCACAACCCCTAAACTAAATCTTGTGATTGTAGGTTATAGGTGTAGTATTTGGGAAAAGTGAAGTTGCTGGAAGGATTGGTAGGCATCAAGGATTCAGGATATGAAGAGAAGCAAGACATCAGAGCATTTCCAAGACTTGGGCACTCGCTCTAGTGTCCTTCGTAGACAAGTTTCTGGAAACAAAAGTTACAGGGCTGATCAGTATCGTAAGGAGGTCTAGATCCTGCGAAGAAACTAGTACCTTAGACTAGGGCTCCCGCTCTAGTGTCCCCGACTATTCCATTTTTGAGCCCCAAAAATAGGTACTCTGTGATTTGGTATTTTACTCCTATCTGTAAAAGCTTTTTCTGTTATTCATCAATTTGTGGTTGTATTTGCATAATTAGGGTTTTAATGGTCAATTGTGCATAGGAGAAGGAAAATTGATAATTAAATTCCCTAATACAAGTTTCCCTACATCTCACAAGTGATCTAGGGTATGATAGTGCTCGCCACTCGACCCTAGATCCTTGAATGTATAGTGGAAAGGAGGATTCAAACATCAAAACACTAAAACATTAACAAATCTGATTTTCCCCTAAACATTTTGGTGAACCCATGATTTTGGACTTAAATTACATCTTTTTGAGTGTGTGTCTTCAGATTTGGATTTCATTCATTCATTCATATAGTCATTCATTTTATTGCATTGAGAAAAATTCAAAAAAATTGAAAATTTTGGAAAATACAAAAAAATTGCATTGTTTGGCTTACTAAATTGTATCAATTCTTTCTAAATTTTCCTAATTCATGATTTTTGCATTAGATCTGATATAAACTATAGAAAAATCCAAAAATTCATAAATTTGATTTGCATTTTCATTATTAATTTGTTAGGTTTTTTTAGAAATTTTGACAATTTTCATATAACCTAGTAATTCCAAAATCTAGGGTTAGTAGGCAAAATCTTTTTTCAAATTTTTCTACTAATTTTAGAGGCTCATTCAAATTAACATTTGGATTTAGTCTTTCATTTTAGTGTAAATTTACATTTAGATTTAAAATATTTGCATTTTGCATAGAAAATTTCAACAAAAACTAGTAATTTTGATGCATTTTCATTAAATTTGCATGGGCATTTTGCTTTTTCAAGCTTAAAAATCATTTTAAAATATAAGAGTATTTAAATCCCATCATAAATCATACTTCAAAACATTCACATAGCATTTTATCCCAAGATCTCAAACCTAGGGCTTCAAAAACAACGATTTTCACTAAATTTGGCCTTATCGACTCTATAAACTTGCACCATAGACGTGTTGTGAAAAGTATTCTTGCATTAATTTATTTTTATCAGGGTAATATTTTTTTGCTTCTCATAAAAATATTCACAACACCCTTTTATCGGGCTCTTGTAGTGAAAAGTTTGCAAAAAACTACACATTTTGGCTACTTTTGCCCTAAGGTTTGACCTAGTGTCATGCCCACATTTCCCATGCAGTCACGACACGCATCACACGTGTCATGTCCACATTTGTCATGTGGTCATGACATGAAATATTAAAAAAATTTCCACTCTTCTCTATAAACCCCCTCACACGTGTAAGCGTGTTCGGTGGCGTTACGCTTAAGGCGTACACATTACAGATGAATGCGGGTTAATGCATTCACGTGTGCATACCAATCACAATGAAGGCTAGCTAGGGGGTCAACGTGACGTGGTTAACATCACCAATAGGGTTAGGATCAACGATCGAAACCCTAAGTAATCCTATGTGAATGAAGAGATTTTGACGTAAGTCAAAATCAATAGCCAAAGATCAAGTGCATGAGAGGATGATAAAATGCAAGAATCAAATGACGATACTCGGTAAAAGACAATATTATAATCCCAACCAAGGTTAAACTTCACTAACCTAACTAAACCCTAAATTCTAAAAAAATTCGGTAGCATAACGCCTCATAGGTGTGATTAGGGTTTATTGAATTAAAACTAATTCGATTGAAGGTTTAAAGGTTTGATGTTAAATTACCTACGTCTCACTAGTTGAATTGGTAAATCAGTTGATTAAGTTAATTGATCATTTTTCAACAAAGTCTAATTAATTTGTTCTCCTTCATGTTTTTTTTTATAATTTTAAATGTTTTTCAACAAAGCTTGATCAATTTGTTCTCCTTTACGTTTTCTATAATTTTAAATGTTTTTCAACAAAGCTCAATCAATTTGTTCTTCTTCACGTTTTTGATCAATCGGAGTTATCTCTGTATTATTCACATTATTCCTAATTTCTTGGTAGATTAGATCTCGTAAACAAGTTTTACTAACTTCATTTTAAAAAGTTTACTAGGTTTCCAAGATGGGTTTAAAATAACGTTTAATTTAATTTCGTTAATTAAATTGCCCCATCATGATTAAAAGAATATTGAAATTTGATAAATTATGATGTAGTTAAATTGATCTCGTAGATTTAGGTTTTCTTAACCCAATTGTAAAAAAAAAATACCGCTCAATAATTAAATTGTATAGAATTAAAATAAAACCAATAAATCTTTTCCTTCAAAAATTAAATTAAAAATCAATTAAATATATATCCTTCTATTCGTGATCTAATCTATTTATTAACATCCACTAACAAATAAAAATATTATTCCAAAGGAACAAAGTTTTACCCATTTAATTAACCACAATATCCCATTCAAAAAAATTAATGTTAAAACAATAAGGAGGAAAATAAAGAGAATGGGAAAAGAATATAAGGCAATTTTAAAATTCAAGCCCTAAAATTCCTCTCTATTAAAAAAAAAAATAATTTCTTTATGAGTAAAAACCCTAACCCTATTCTTCTCATTTATCATTTTCTCCTCTTTATTTTCTCTTCTCCTTTCTTTCTCTTTCTCTCATCTTGTCTTCTTAGTTTTGTTTGTAGGTTTAATCGTGGCCTCATCGGAAATGCATATGATGGCTTATATATATTTATTCATTTATTTTAATGTGTATATTGAAATGTTCTAGATTTTATTTTTTTAAATATACATTTTTTTGTTAAAAATACCATATACCCTAAGTTTATTTTGTGGCAGAGAGAGGAGATGTTGCTGGGGTCAGCGGTGGTGGAGGCAGTGGCGCGTGTTGAGGAGGCAGCCGCAGTGGTGGTGGCAGAGGTCTTGAATGCTATGAGTGGCAGAGGAAGGGAGGTGTTGTGTAAGGGCAGTGGAGGCCATTGAACAGAAGGCGCTGTAGATGGGAGGACAGTGGATGACACAGTTCAAAGGGTCCGCGGGGGTGTTTGGGTTAAGGAGGACTGTGGGGAGGGGGATGGAGCACCCACCCTCATCCCATACGATGGGGTGTGGGTGGGGGGTGGGGCTCCGCCCCCCTCCCCACACCCAAACAAAGAAAGCACAGAGGTGGGGGGGTTCAAACCCCCCCACCATAAACATTGTTTATTCATTGTAAAAAAAAATGTGACTGCTAAAAACAATATAGTCCCTCAAGTTGCTCAACATTTTATTTTAGTAATAATTTCTTTTATTTATGTTTTATTCAATATATATGTGTGTGTGTGTGTGTGTACACAACAGCCAAAATTTTTAATTTAAATTCACAGTTTGTGATAATTTTAAAATATATACAGAATATATCTATATATATTTATTTATTTATATATATACAATGTAATCTTTTTCTCTTGGGCAGAATAAATGAAATCAATTTTTTTTTTTAAATACATATAAATATACATTCATTCCCTACACATAATATCTATAATTATACATACATACATACATACATACATACATACATACATACATATATATATAATTTATATTTTCAACTATAATTTTTTTCTTCTACACTTACAAATTTATTTATAAGAACAATGAATAAAAGATATATACATTATTTTTCTTTCTATCAAATTATACAAGGCAAGGAACTCATTCTTTTTATCAAAATATATCCATTGTATTCTAATATGTTCATTTTTAAAGGAAAGAAATAAATACAATTAAGTAAATACTTGTACTACTTAACATCATCTAATTTTCTTTTTCATAAAAAAAAATAATATACAAATTTTACATTTTATCTCAATAACATAACCACAACTTTCATATTTGATATTTTTTTAAATTAAACGCACAATGGCAATAGCTTTAAAAACCAAATTTTCTTCTTCAACATTTCTTGATTGATAAACATTAAAATCAACCAATTTTAACTTTCTATAGCAAATGAAAATAGCTTATACACAAAATAAGAAAATATACTTTTACAACAAGAGAGAGAACAATGCTCTTCTCTTGGACAACTAACAAATGATACAATCTCCTAAATAGGCCAAGCTCTCTCTCAAGAGCAAAAGGAAATAGAATATTAACTCCAAGAACAAGGTGTTTTCTCCAACTTCACAACTTAGCTCCAATGAACCTGCATATCACAACAAGGGGAAAGAAGCCACACATCTTGCTCTCCTCCCTACCATAGACCTGCAAGAGGGTCAACCCCTAGCTAGGGAGGTCATCCAGACACATGGGAACTCATTCTACACCACAAAAAGATATTTTACAACCAAACACAATTTTACACCCATGGATAATACAACACAAGAACTCAACCTGGATGAGTTCAAAGGGGTAGGGGAGTGGACAACACTCAACTCAAGAGTTCCACTCCTACAAATATCCCAATACAAATACCTCTTAAGGCCTCAAGCCAACACTTTTAAACACAATTTCCAACAAGCTTCCATTTTGGCTCTCAAGCCATTTCACATATTGCTCAAAATCTCATATTGCCCTCAAGGCTACAACACCACAAACTCAAGGAAATGACCCCGAGGAGGTTCACTCCTCCCCCACCCCACACTTTTTTAACATCTTCTCCCAAGTGGGAGAGGCTCTTACAACACCCTTACAATTTTCCCCACAGCAACAATAAAAACTCAAAGTAGAACACACACAAAGCATCACACAAGCAAATAAAAATACAAAAGGGAAGGCCTTAGCCTTGAAACCAACCTTAAAAAGCCAAAATTGGTAGATGGTTGATGTAGAGCTTCTCCAAATCCTCCAACATAAGTCACAAAACTCTCTCTAAGTTTTTCCCCAAAGTAAATTCCAAACAATAAAATTTTCCAAAAATTCAACAACCCATGACCTTCTCCAAGTGGGATTAAAATAAGCTCTACCCATGAGATTTGAGGAATAGGGAGGTGACACTTGTCACCTCCTCACTCTTCCTCCCACCACAAGCAAGACCCATGGGATGGGTGATGACACATGTCACTCATCCATCCCCAAGTCTCTCTCACCCTTCCACTTGTCCTCCCTCAAACATGTGGGAGAGAAAAGTGGATCTTAAGAGGGAATGGGTGTCACATGTGCCCCATTCCTTTCCTCCTAAGAGGGACCACACAACAGCAAGGTACCCTCACCAATTGTGAGAGAGACTTGGAGTAAAGTTCTCCACAATTGGGGGGTCTTGGAGACATCCCCAACCTGGGGGAAATGGTAAGGATGAGGTTGAGTGTTTGACTCACTCATCCTCTCCGTCCCATGCCTCCAATTTCGTCACTTTACTTCAGGGTGAAGTTAAAGTGACCATATAGAGGTTTACCTAGGGTTACCCAAGCCAAAATGGTCCCTAGACCCAAGGGGTACAACCCAGGGTCAAGTTTAGCTTATTTTGAGCACCAAGGGTTGAGTTAAAATACATGAAAAGGGGTCTCATAATTATAACTTAAAAAATGAAATTCAAAAGACAAATTTCTTACAACACCAATCAGAATTCAAAATAAAAGAGGGGTAGACTTAGCCTAACTAACAACATGCAATCAACATTAAAGAATTTCATCATGCACGGAGTTGATCTTGGTTCCACATGGAACTAGACTGGCTTCACAAGGGATAACAACAATGTGTGTGGGATGATCTCCAATTTTTGTGGCTTGTTAGAAATACCTGCACACTCAATTGAGAAGTTAATTCCACATATATATAATAGTCGAAGCAAATTAAAACATACACTCACATAAAATATCACAAATTTACATAAGCATCAAGGAAGTCACATTATAATTTAAATTCTAAATTTTGCATTTCAAACATCCATTCCCAAGATTGAATCGCATAACAATTTTCTATCTAACATCACCCAATTAGTTTTCCCATAATATCATAATATAAACCATATGTCTAATATCATCAGTAAAGCAATATCCAAGTCTAAACACATCATAAACATACTAAGCATAACAAATCCATATACAACATAAAGTCTAATAGTCTAGAAATTTAGGATCAACAGTCCCACAAGTCTAAATGTATCACCACCAGTAAAGTAAATAGTCAAATGTATGGGAATGAAAAAGTAGGCCTCACACCTAGTTTGCACTCCAAGTGTGTTGTGATCAATTTTATGGATTGAGGTGACTGATATCATTGATATTATTTGTTGTACCTCCTAATATTCATTACAACACCCCTTTTTCTAGGTCTTCGAATTGAAATCGTGAAAAATAGCCTATTTTTTCTATATTTTCACTAGGGTTTTACCTTAAGTGGCACTAAAGTGTGTTGTGTTGGATATTTTGGCACTAAGTGGCTATTATTACTGATATTATTTTCTGTCCATCATCATTTTCCTCACAACACCCTTTGTTATGCTCTTTTGCATTGAGTTTTGGTGAAAAAATTGCCTATTTTGACATATTTTCACTATATTTTGACTTGGCATTAACTTGAAATCACATCAAGAGTGTGTTGAGAAGGATAGTTTTTCTTTTTTGGACTAATATTAGACATATAACTTTCTTCCCTTAACTTAAATCCTTACAACACCCTCTGGTTTATTCATTTGCATTGGAAAAAGTACAAAAAATCAAGCATTTAAGGCCATTTTTATAGTTGTGCACTTATCCTTTGCACCAACTTTGAAAATATCTTAAAATCTGATTTTGCATCTCATTATGGCATCTTCATATCATTCATCTCTAAAATATTTACATGAGTATATCCTAGATTTTGAAAATTTTGAAAATTTCACTAATGAGAATCCTCATGTTCTAGAGCACATAGCTTCTGCAAGTGGTATTGATACTTCTATATGTTCTACATATGAGCTTCAATTACTTTGTTATACACATGATTTTAATAGCTTCACACTATTCATAGGAACATATCCTTTGATCTTAGAAGATTTAACTAAATTCATCTCTAGGAATACTCATGAAAATGTTGATAATGATTCCATAGAGCATTCAAGAACCTTAGATGAGAAGACTAGGGATAGCTTTAGTAATTCCACTGCTCTCCCTGGCCAAGATGAAGCACTATTGAATGAAGAGCTCCCTTTAACAAAGAGCATTCCATGGGTAGAATACGAGCATTCATTTAATAATAATCAAATTCCTACCTCTGTGGATCATCCCACCAACCTTCTTCCTTTAGTTGATTGTTCACATACCTTGGATTTCACTAAGGAAGAGAAAACCTTTAATGTCCCTTCTTTGTTTGATTATTCAAGTCATTTGGACATCACTAAGGATGTAGCACTAGTGGATGAGGAAAAGTCTCATACATTAACTCGTTCAAGGATGGATGTTGAGATCACTCAAAATAATTTGCTTCTCCCACCACCTAAGAGGATAGTGAGTATGTGTAATAATGAACTTCAACAAGCAAACATTCCACCTAACATTGAGTCAAACCAAGAAGCATTTAAGAATGAACAAAAGAATGATTACAAAAACTTGGTAAAGGTACCTTATGTTTGTAATTGGAAATAGAATGATTTTTTTTTACTTCTAGCATGAAGACCCTACATGTAAGTATCTCTAACCCTTTATCTCTCTCATGATGTGCTTCCCTCGTGATGTGTTATGTGTTATTTAGGCCTCCTAGGATGACCTCGGATCCCGTAAGGTTCAAGATACTAGGAGACTACCTTTGTTGTGACCTTCTTCTATTTGTATCATCATTCTTCTAAATTGCCTCTCTCTGATTTCATTGTTGTGTGTTGTGTCTTACAGACATAGCATCGTGGTTGGTGACCTGGGGACACCCTCCTACATGACTATCCCTAAGACACTTGTTTCTCCTCTCTTATTTATTGTTTCCCTTCCTCTAGTGTTTCCATCTAGCTGGCAAATGATGACAAAAATTTATACTAATGCAGACCTAGTGTCCCTTTCGAGAGCAATCAACAAATGGACTTAGTTCCTAATATGATGATGGGGTTGTATATCTTATCCGACGCTTGGCTAGTGGAAGCACTCATGCTTTCCATGTAGTGAATTTGATGATGTTTCTGTCACATTTACAAACCTTAACAATACTGCTACTCTATGCACCTTTGTTTGTCTTTGAATCTAGCATCGGTGGTACTTGATCCAGAGAGCTTCATTATATAGCCCCATGGTTATCCTCGGACTCTAAATTCATTGTATAAACTTAGCTCTTTGTGTGGTTAATCATATACATTGATGTTCTTGTTTATCATGATTTTGTAGACACTAACATGTTTCTTGCAAGGATGTGTTTGTGGGAACATTTGGATATCGTAAAGTACATGTCACCTATGGGGGCATGGGCATTGTGAAAGTCAGTGTTCCCTTGTGTGTTTTCTTCCTACCTTAACATGCTTGATATTGATAAATGATATCAATCACCTTAAGGTGGGGGCATATATAAGGTAAGTTGTCTGTTATAGATGATAGCAATGTGTTTGACCTCAAATGCAAAGACTTGCACCCTAGAGTAGTGCATCGTGCATCCTAAGTTTGTTTGCAATCAATCAATCAATCATGTAAACCCTCTATGGAAGTGGGATATCACATATATCCTTTTTATCTTAAGCCCTCTGCAGAGGCGAGGATGGTGTATTTCTTAGAGCAGATTGCATCATCCTGTCATTTTCAAAAGTCCTCTGTGGAGGCGGGGAGTAGTTCTGTGACTAACTCAAATCTTAAGCGTGTTTTTGGTGATTGTTGTGGCAAAGCCCAATTGTCAATGTGTGCCTGTAATGTGCTTGAGATGGTGTTGGACCTAGAAATAGGTACACTCCATCACTTGTCTACCGTGTTTTCTCCATGTCTTCAAGCGTGTGTGTTTTGGCATGCTTGTTTTTTGTGGCATGTTTGTTGCCCCATATGCAGAGACCAAAACCCTTAGGTACTGCTTCCTACATTTTGGGAGTTTTATGTGTCTTGTGTGTGTGTTGCCCCATATATACAAAGACATGTGCCCTAAGGTAGTGCATCCTGTATTATGGGAGGTTTGTTTACTTTCCAGTACTTGCATTTGCATTTCATGTATATGAGAAAATGAAAAAAAAAGATATCATTTATATCTTCCATGCATTGATTGTATTCTCCATGTTTTGCATGATTGTAATTGTCTTCTCCATTTTTGCTTGCCTATTACTATCTCATTTGTGATTGGTGTGTCTTCTCCATGCTTGGTGTGTTTGTTGTGTTTGTGACCTTACTTTAATGCATGTATTGGCCTCGCATTTATACATACATTAAAGTGGGGGCTAAATGTAACGTCAAAAAATGTCCCCTTGGGAGCTTTTCCCTCATAAGGTTTAGCTCCTGGGTCTTTTGCATGCATTCAGGACATCTTAGTTCATATTTTGGTGTCCTGATGGAATGAGGCCTAGGTTTCATGGCAAAGTGGACCTAGGAGGACCCCTTGAGCTATACCCTAACCAAAATAGGAGGGAGGACTTGGGTACCTGCACCCTAGTCTTCCCCTATTTTGGGGCAGCCCTAATTTTTGGGTGTCATTTTATGACCGTTATTTGGTCCTTTTGCCAACACGGTAAGTTTTGATTTTTGAAATCTTGGCGGGAGTGCTTTTAGTTTCATATAAACGCATGTTTAGGCATTCATTTGTAAACTAGATGATAACTAGAAAGCTATTGTGTTCTCAAGGTGATTCAAGGCTTTCATTGCGTTGCAAGAGTAGACTTGTGTGTTTTGTGTGTAGATATTTGTAGATTTGAGCATCAATTTCCTCATGGAATGTAGAGCATCTTCCTCCCATGAGAGCTTCACTACAAGGTGACATAATATTATGTTTTCATCATTGATTCCTTTGGTTTTTGCCTCTACCTCACAAGGGCACGCACTCTTTATCTGACAATGATGTTTAGAGACTTAAGTGTCCTCTAAGGCTTGACTGAGGCAAGCCTCTAAACACCACAACCCCCAAACAAAATCTTGTGATTGCAGGTTACAAGTGTCACATTTGGGAAAAGTGAAGTTACAGGAAGGATTGGGAGGCATCAAGGATTCAGGATCTGAAGAGAAGCAGGACACCAAAGCATTTCCAGGACTTGGGCACTCACTCTAGTGTCCTCCATAGATAAGTTTTCAGAAATAGAAGTTACAGGGCTAATCAGTGTCGTAAGAAGGTCTGGATCCTGCGAAGAAACTGGTATCTTGGACTAGGATGGCCACTCTAGTGTCCTCAATTGTTTCGTTTCAGAGCCTCAAAAATAGGTACTCTGTGATTTGGTATTTTACTCCTGTTTGTAAGAGCTTTTTTCGTTATTCATCAATTTGTGGCCATATTTACATAATTAGAGTTTTAATGGTCAATTGAGCATAGGAGAAGGAAAACTAATAATTAAATTTCCTAATCCAAGTTTCCCTACATCTCACAAGTGATCTAGGGTATGATAGTGCTCACCACTTGATTCTACATCATTAAATGTATAGTGGAAAGGAGGATTTAAACATCAAAACACTAAAACATTAACAAATCTAATTTTCCCCTAAACATTATGATTAAACAATGAATGCATGAACTCAGAAACTTAAACACAGTTGCAATATCAAACACAAGACACTAGATTTTTACATGGAAAACCCTATTAAGGGAAAAACCATGGAGAGGATTAGCTCTCAATATATATTACAATCTTTGAATAATGATGTTCGAGCTTGGTCACTCCATGGGCCTAGAACACGCTAGCTCACTGCCTCAACCCTAAACCTAGAAAGATTACAATGAGGGCTATTAAACCCTAAGGGTTGTTAAACCCTACTAGTGGCTCACTGCTAGGCTCACTACCAAGATCAACATCTTCTTCATGTCTGAGATCAATTCATTGTAGTATAACAATTCCTCTACTCTGCTATGCCTTTTCACCCTTTTTGTTATCTTTTCATTTTCACGCTCAATGGTATCTTTTCCATGACTCAATTACAAGTATTTGTGTACTACATCAACCTTGGAATGATCATCAAGGTCGGCATTACATTCATCAACCATTAGAACAATCTCCAATGTCGGCATTACAAACATTTACAAAATAGGTCTTGACCTAATACAAAATTATGCTAAGGAAATGTAGTATATATGTATATGGATCATGCCATGCCTTATCTAGGACTCAAACATGATCTTCCATGCCACAACATGCTTCTATAATCTTCAAGAGATCTTTGCAATCAATGGAATTAACCAAGTCGGCTAAGACTGGTTACATGCTATGTTATCTAGGAATAATCTTCAAACATGATCTTAATTCCTTAATGTAGACCAATGTAAAGGTAGGAACATGATCAAGAGGCATCCACAAGCATGTTGAAATCACCAGGAGCAACCGCACAAACTCAAACCACTTTATCCATGAGATTCTTCACACTGGAGCACATGAACTTCAATGTCTTCAACTGTCATAAAAGAAAGATAGGTTGCAGACCACCAAAACATGAACCATTGAAATTGTATGCACTTATCATCATCTCAAACTTCCCTATAGAACCAGAGAGCAAAATACTTCAATGGGGAGGAATGCAGAGCAAAATATTTTCTCTCTATCACTAGTGAATAATCAAAAAAAGCAAGTTTTAGTCTGGTGAATGTAACTCACTCAATTCTTCACACTGGAGGCTCAAAATCAAGATTTAGCATCTTCAGACATGCCTCTAAATAAATTCCAATCCACAAACCAAGATCTTCAATTAGCAAGAAATGCAGAGCAATCTTATGGACTATTCTTTAGTATGCAACTCATTGTCTTCACTACAATTCACTGCAACTCACAATTTCTTCTGAAGGGGCTAATTTTCTCAATATCCTCAACATATAAAGCTTCTAATCAAATAAAAAAGTAGGATACAGTTGACACCAATGACAACAAAGATATGGTGCCATCAATGACAATGTCAATTAAGCACATACTTGCAACAACACACACCTTGTTTAAGTCCTAAAGAACCAAATAAACCTTGGTTTGATGTTTTATCACTATGAACACCTTGCTTGGCTTATAGTCCTCATTGTTCTCATCATCATTAGCCCATGTGTCATCTCCTCTACCTCTAATTAGGCCTACCCTACTATAACATGTAGCATAAAATCCTATGTTGTGTGAGCCTATATGGCTAGGACCTATCCTATTACTACTAGGACCTACCCTACTACTACTAGAACCACCCTTATATGAGTGACCTCATGATTCAAATAATTCTATCCTACCTATCCCCAGTGTTTAATTTGAGCCTCTTGAATGGTTTCATAAACAACTCACATTGGGGGCACCTCTCCTAACTACTATAACACCATACTAATTACATAGTGGTTTTCAATACCTTCCCTCTAGTCTAGGAATGAGGGAGTGTCTAGACAAAAATATCAAAAACCACCATCAAATAGTCATAGACCTCACATCACTATGTAAGGGTCTCCAATGATGTCCTTTCTAGATAGGCTCTCAATGATCATGATCCCATTGGTAAATTACAAGAATGCAAACCATCTCATTTCTTGAGGCACTATAGGATTTGTTGATGGGTCATTTGACAAAATTAATGTATAGAAATAATGAGCTCACATAGAAAATTACCTACCTCTTCTTAAAAGAGACTCAACTATTGATATGTATTAAATGAACCTCTCCAAGTTCTATATCTATCAAGTCTTGACTTACTATGACAGATTAGAGGTCTATGTATGTATTCTAGTTCAAGAACTTTTTTAATGATTCTAGATTTAAGTATGTACATGATGTCTTTTTATTGTTACCTTCTTTCTTTAGGAAACTTATTACTTTCTTATATATTGATTTTATTCCTCATATGTAACCATAAAATAAATCTGATATAAACTAATGAAGACTCATACTTTAATTCTAATCAATTTAACTTATAAATAAAATGATTTGTGTAATGCCTTGCCCCGAAACCCTAGAGATAAGCTTATCTATGCATTACAAAAGGGTAATTTTTTTTTTAAAAGAAGAAATAACAACAAAGTGTAAATCATATAATCATGCAAGCTAACTTTTATTCTCTAGGGTATCCATAACTACATTACTACTTACTAACATAATCTAATTAACATCCATGATTCAATCTAAAACCAAGTGCTTCAAAGAGACAACACATATATACTTCCATCAATATAAGACATCAGATAATGACATCAAGATCTAGCATATGAGATTACAAATATGTTTACAATTTCCTCACAATAGAATACATCAATACAATGTTCACAATGTTGCTTCCTAATGACATCAAAGGATATTCATCAATATAATAATACATGGTTCAATTGATATACAAGGCTAAAATATAAACATAATTATCTATCTCCTCAAGCAAAACAAGATCAATGATCTTCTACATGATTTATCCTCATCGCACATGAACAATGACAAAGGAACCAATGGAGATAAGCACATCCACCCAACCATGTGGTACCCTAAGGCCCACCCCTCCGTGCTAGGAGATGACAATAAGATCCCATAACATGATTAGTTGGCTTGACAGGAAAATGCTAGGACCGCATATGACTACACAATCACACAAGCATAACACAGACATCTATCCCAGAGGCAACCACCCAAAACAAGGCAAGTAAACAAGGGGCTTCCAAACTACAGTAGGGAGAAGTGTCATCACATAGTTTGTCATGGGTTGTCCTGGTAAGCCTTCCTAGGCCCCGACCCCCATCTTGGGTTATCCTAGAAGCCTCTTCTGACCCTCGGCCCCCACACAAACTCATGTGGAATCAACATACCTTTCATGAGGATAAGGTAGTTGATCTTGCCATTCTAGGCCTTCTCCTCTCATCTCAAGCCTAAACGAGCACTTGAGCTTTGAGTGAGGCATCTACTTATCTTGTTTAGTGTGATTAACTACCCAACCCCTTAATTTGTTATTTAGGTTATCGCTGAGTTAAAGAACTCCCAATGGGTTGTCCTAGATGCCACTTTAGGCTCCGACCCCCATTGAGAGTCACTCCCGTACCTGCTTCTAGAAGACCATACTCAACGAGCATGGCAATGGTACAATAGCTTAGGCAAGGTAATACCCCCTTGCATATACAACATGCTCAAGGGACAAAATATCGCATTTACATAACTCATAACTTTTATGCAAAACAACCCAATACAACATAATCAATCACTTTTCATAATCCCACATGCATCCCTTTATGGTTATAAATGACTTCCAATTATACACATACAACCAATAATGATCCACCACAAGACAGAGATCTACATAACATTACATAACATAAAGACAACGCCTATTCCTCTAGATTAGCACTACATTACGACAATTTATGACTTAAGTCTATTGCACATAATACAAATTTAAAATAAAATTGAAATAATCATCAATAATTGTAAAATCGACACATAAATAGTAATAGTCATTAATGTAATAAAATGCATTCCTATTGGTTCTCATTAATCCAATTTTAATCATGGTAATTCATGTAATTGAATATTCCCTATTTCCTATCTCTAGACACTTAAATTCCATTAATTAAATCTAGAATGATCTATTTAGCATATACCAAACTATGACATTTATTTTCTTTGAATAATAAAATTGAATCTAAATTGATGAATTCGATGAGTCATAAGAATAATAACATTCAACTTTATATCTAAGCATTAACCCTATGAGGAAAAATTGATCGTGGTCATGTTGATTATCCTAATTTCTCAAGAGATCAATGACTAAAAGCAATCAGTTGCATAATGTTTGTGCAAGTCGCAAGTTTAATCACCACAAAAAACATAAAGTGCTTCCAATGTGGAAAGAGATGATTTCTGCATAAAACAAGGACCGAACCTATAGATTGCAAATCACATACCAGGAGATTGTTGACACAACCTATTAATTTAGAGACTCCATAGCTTGCTAAAGAGAGGCGCATGGACAACAGACTTCTTAATATTAATGCCCAAAAATTAGGCACTGCAACTCACCAATAGCTGGATAAGGAAGAAAATCAGATTTATAAGAGTTTGAAATAGAAACTTCCTCCCAGGTATCACGAATGAATCAAGGAACGAGGACCTAATCAAAACTATCACCTCACTTAGGGAATCAGTCTATACATGACTGGTTCAGGTAGGGATTCGATTGTTAAGGACTTTTTCTCTAACAATATCACAAGCATAAAGCTATCTTGTCCTGGCATTAACATAAGGGTTGTAGAAATGAATAGGGGCTCCATTAGTGCAATCAGTATGAGATTGCATGCCAATCAAAGGTAAAAGCATGAGGGATAAAATCTAACCAAAGGGATTTATAGACTCAACTAAAATGATTATCCTTGATTACAAAACTATTATACTTATACAAGATATTCAGTCACGCCACTATTAGCAAGAGTGATTGCAGGCGATAGGTTGAGTACTCTTTTCTTCAACAATGATAACTAATAGTTCTGAGATGAAATAAAAGCAAGTTTTGAAGGTGATCAATCATAGAAGAGAGTAATGCGAAGGTGATCAAATGATGCGACTAGCAGGACGTCGTAACAACTACAGTCACTAAAATACAACTATAGTAGGAAAGTTTGATTGAATGGTCACAACTTAAAAAGAAACTTCATAAGATTACTTGATAAAGACACAAGAATTGCAAAGCATGAGCAAGAAGGTTTAGAATAAAGCTACAATCATTTTTGTATAAGGACACATCAGAGAATGAGTGCATATCAAAGAAATGGGAGCAACTAACTCACAGAAGCGAGAATACAAAGATAATAGTTAGAGCAATAAGGAGGTTATAGAGTCGATTTTGTGTCTTAGCTTCAGAGAAGAATGATAGAATTCTCAAGTGGTGTTTTAAACAAGAACAATAGGGGCTTCGTGGGCAATCAAAGACCCCAGATGCATCGGTTACAATATAGCAGGAGGAAGATAGATTTTTAGAAATCAAGATATGAAACTGAATATTGTATTCATGGACCAGAGAGCTACAATCTAGCCCTCAAAATAATGATTTGACAAATATTGAAATTGTAATGAAGGATTTATATTCCACAATTAATTAAGATGGGTAATGACAAGATATAGATACTAACACATTGCGGATTCGAAATTCAAGGATAACTAAAAGCAGACATCAATAGAAATTAAGTATTCCTCATAACATATTTTCTTCATAGATTAATACTTGCCATAGATTAGATGCTAACCTATTGCTGTGAAAGCTTATTTGTCTTGAGTTTTCAACTTTTTCCTTCCCCTCCTTCTCAAGGTCCATGACTTTTCTCCTTCTCAATTCCCGTGAATCCCCCCCAAAATATATCTCCCCAGAGAAAAAATAGTCCCCCCATAAATTCCCTTCACTCTCCAGAAATTTCCACTACCCCACCAAAAATTTCCACTACCTGACAACAACCTCCACTAAGCTATTTCCATAAAACTATAATTAATTTCCTGACACCGGTCTGAAATTCATAAATCTCAAAATAAACTATATATATCAAATCTCACCCAAATTTTTTTTTTTTAAATTTTTCCAACCTTATAATATATATATACAAAACCTTATAATTTATAATAAATTATTATTATTATTATTATTATTATTAAAAATGTGCTAACAAGACAAGATTTATATTATGACCACAAGGAGACAAAAAATAATCCAACTAATACAACTAACACTGCCTAATGCCAAATAATATCAAATGACCAAACATACCTCAACAAGTAACTAGCTAAAATGCCCAACCAACCGGACTGACAAATCACAGAACAAGGAAAATCATCCCCTCCGATGATGATATCAAGCTAAGGGACCCTATGTCATCTCCGAACCACAATTTCTCCACTGGTTGTGAGGCACACTCAAACCTGCCAATTCAAGTGGAGTCGATGCCTGGTACCTGCAACCTGTAACAAACTAGATGTCGAGCACACATATATATATCATCATCAAAACAATACACTATGATAGGGAATTGCAGTGTAGCAGGGTGCTCTTCAAGAGTAATGCTACACCGTCCCTTCACAAAAAAAAACATATCACATTATCCACATTGCCAATTAAATCCATAAACAGACATAAGCATTAAACATTGGTTCATACAACATCATCAGAGTAATAATCAGATGCCAGATAATCTCATGAAACATAATTCTATCAAATTAATTTAACTCATAATCAATTATATCATAAGCATCTTGCACTAACATAAGCATCAGAAATGTCATCATAGTAAACATAAATGAATGTCATCATCAATCATCAAAATAAATCCATCCAAACATACCATCATGTCTAACCATAAGGAAATAAATAACAGTCTATCACAAGCCCAAATGAGGGGCACTACAATTTTTTACATAATATTTAAATCAATTACAACCTACCTAAACATTATCAAAAATAAATATCAAAAGGGATACGATTAAAGGGATTGAGTCTAAGTTTTCCAAAGCAACATTTCTAGATTCACTATGAAGATAGTGCAATGATGAAACCTTTAGTAATAGCACTCATCATCATGCAACAACTAATCATCGAGGTGTTAGCTTCTAGAAAATTATTAAATATTGAATCCATGCATATATATCATCATAAATCATGCTCAGGTTTATTACATAATTCACATGTAATACTTTAATGATCGATTATTCCATCAATGCATATACTTGAATTACAAGAAAAGTATAGTTAGTCCTCCTTGCTCATAAACAAAACATGACATAGAAAATGAAGTAAAAACTATATTATTTATTTATTGTAAACTCAAAAAACTTTGGCAAGTGTTACCTTTTTTAGCGCTCTCTCTCTCTCTCTCTCTCTCTCTCTCTCTCTCTCTCTCTCTCTCTCTCTCTCTCTCTCTCTCTATATATATATATATATATATATATATATATATATATATATATATATATATATGTAGTACTCACTAGTAGTGATTGTTTCTATAATTTACTTAATATTATTGTTTCTATGAAATTATAGCTTTTAACTACCCATATTTAAACTTGTTTCCCAAGGATTACCTTTTTTAGCTCTCTCTCTCTCTCTCTCTCTCTCTCTCTCTCTCTCTCTCTCTCTCTCTCTCTCTCTCTCTCTCTCTCTCTCTCTCTCTCTCTCTCTCTCTCTCTATATATATATATATATATATATATATATATATATGTAGTACTCACTAGTAGTGATTGTTTCTATAATTTACTTAATATTATTGTTTCTATGAAATTATAGCTTTTAACTACCCATATATATATACACCAATGCTTCTTACAACAAATCCTTGGGAAACAAGTTTAAATATGGGTAGTTAAAAGCTATAATTTCATAGAAACAATAATATTAAGTAATATATATATATATATATATATATACCAATGCTTCTTACAACAAATCCTTGGGAAACAAGTTTAAATATGGGTAGTTAAAAGCTATAATTTCATAGAAACAATAATATTAAGTAAATTATAGAAACAATCACTACTAGTGAATACTACAAGCACATGTCCTAGGTATATAGTTCAATATAGATGAGTTAGCCAAAATATTGTCCTCATTGTTTACCCTTATCTGCATGCTTGCATCGACCTCTTCTTTCATCTCAATAATAACACATTTCAATATATTTTAAGAACCAAGGGCCATTTTATACATCCTTTCTAGCCTAGCATCAGCTTGTAACATGAAATTTGTAATAGCCTTCCCAATTTCACCAGCAACGGACTCCATTTTCTTACCAAAATCCTTCTTAAAATCAACCATAATGACATCAAATGTTGCCTACTAAATTATCTCCACCTTCCCATTCAATACCTATTTATATCCAATGTCTTTGAAGAAATCTTGTAACTTTGGAACTTCTTTTCCCACCTCCTCTTGTTGGAACTAAACACTATTTATCTATTCTAATAATTTCATGTCAACATCATTAAGGAAATTAGAGGCTGACTAAATCTCATCATCTATCATTCTATTAACCTTTCTTGTTCCACCCTTGGATTTCACTTATTTAATAAAATAATCCCTTTTAAGAATTGCCTTGATCTTATGGTCATTCTCTTTCAACCTTGCCAGAAACTTGACTAGGTATTGTTGCATTTTCTTAGCCAACTTTAGCTATTGATATACCTACATTAGGTTCTTATTTATATATTCCAACAAAAACCAAGCATTTTTATGGTAGTTATCTTCTTTATCTTCTTATTTTATTTAATCAAATGCTCGACCTAGTCATTGCTACATTGCTACATCTAAGATTTCTTTAATTACTAAAGGAGTCCCTATTGTTCCTTGCACACACGCCCCATTTTGCCAACTGGAGACCCCTTTTTTTACTTTGGCTTGGAGTCTCATCTTTCCTCTTTACGACAATGAGAAGGTGAATTTGCACTTAGAGTGTATGATTTGTTCCATATTTGAGTATTTTGCATTTTTGGAGTCATTTGATGTCTTGCAAGATTGATTTGGAGGAGTCTTGATTGGGTTTGTCCTTAGGAAGTAACTATTTGTCGCCTTTTGTGCTGAAATTGGGTGTTACTACATTCTGCTCCAAAATCTTGTCACTGGATATTATTCTTGAAACTACTTCTGTAGGATGTGTCTTGTTGAAATTCCTAGTTTCCAGGTCTTAGAGTTGTAAAATAATGTCAAATTCCACAAGGTTTCACTAAGGGGTCCATATACTTTCATCTTGATGCATAGCCTTGAAGCCCTGATTTGGCTAAGTCTAAAACCCTGAAAACTCTAAAAAATGGCTAAGTTTGAAATCTAGTGGAACCTCAAAAATCTAGAATCTGCATATCAAATCCTATGGATTTGGAACCTATCTCAAACATCCTGATAGTATATCTCAAAATATTGAAAGTACAAGAAATATATTTTGAAATATATTGTCACCCTGGACATTTCCAAATCTAGCACTAAAAATGCCTCCTACCAACTTCTGTGCTAAAATCATCCCTGATTGACTTCCTTCCAAACTATTGCTAAGTCGACAGACATCAAAAACTCCATCAGTTGTACCAAGCAAAGTTTGTGCTAAAATAGGTTCCGACTGACTTGTGCTAAATTCACCTCTAACTGACTTGCGCTAAAGTTGATCCTGACTAACTTTTGGTCAGTAGCACCCAAAATCCACACAAGTCGATGGCACCCAAAAGTAGTACAAAATCCTATTACGCTGAAAACAAACCTCTCCAACCTGTGCTAAAAAATTCCCTCACTGACTTTAGTCAGTGACCCCCACAATCAGCGCTAAGTCAATGCACCACAAAATCAGTGCTTTTTGCTAATTTAGGCCAAAAAACACATTTTTTGAAAGGAAAAATTGGATTTTCTTGATGGATTTGGATTGTGCAACTAGTTGTCACATCATGATGAATATTTTTACTAAGTTTGTGTGGATTTTGGGCACATTTTACAAAAATTAATGCTACTGCAGCTGAAAAGTCAGTACCCCCCAAAAAATCTCGCTTGTTGCAAAAAATGCTGTAAAAACGTGAAATAAAAGTCCCCAGATGGATCCTAATGGCAACAAAACCCTCCTAGATCATCATATTAGCCAAATGGCCACTTGAAAATGGTAAAAACTTAGAAAATCATACAAAAATCACTGGATTTGCGAAAAGGTCTATAAGGAAGCAACATTGAGTTTGAGTTGCTCTTGACTGATCCATGACTGCAAATGGACATGTTTTGATCTAAATTCATGGAAAATGATTTGTTTATGGTGAAATTGATGCTTGGACTTGTTGATTTTAGATCTATAAGGACAAATGATCCAACTAGAGCTGTCTTGGAAGGGTGAACACACAAAGGTACCCTGTTGACCCAAAAATACAGAAACAACACTCTATCAACCAAATTGCTATTGCACCTACAAGAGAAAGTTAGTATGAAGACCAAGATGATGGAGATTAGTCCCAAGAGCAAGAAGACAGTGGAGATTATGCCTACATATTGTTGTTCCTACAAATCCAGTGGAATGCTCAAGTCATGTTCATAGCTGCATATACATGTTCCAACAGTCCAGTCATGCAAAGTTGTATCCAGCAAGCACCTAGTTGGATGTGCCTTCATAGTAAACATGCCAAATACTCTTCTCAACTATTCTACACATTGGAGAAGTCATATGTCCTATCATACAACTCAGAAGTGACAAGTAACAAGATGATCCAATCAGCATGGGCAATCCCGTCAGTCCACATCAACTCACATTTTCACACGTCATATGACTTCCTTTTGACTTCCTTTCACCTTGGAAAGTGGTTCTTTGGCACGTATATCTAAATGGGTATCAATTTTGTCTAGATTCAATGTATTTGCAAGTTGTATTTTGTCTTTTTTCTAAAGGACAAATGCAAATCCGAAAATACAACAAATTAATGTGTCTCATTAAATGCCATGTAATCTGGACCATTGATGTTGAGTAAATCTCCATCATCCATAAAAAAAATTGGTATGGTGCCTTGTCTATAAAAGTGCCATCATTCTCTCATTGTAACAAGTAAGATTTGACAATGAATTATTGAGACAATGCCAAATTTAGTCAATACAAAGCAAGTTTTGCAGGTTGCTGGGAATTTGTGTTTCTATGTTGTCTCATTTTGGATTTCATGGTTCATGTCAATTTGAAATAGTTAATATTCCATTGCATTTGTGATTAATCATTTAAATATTTGATGGATTTCTTGTCCATACCATTAATGGCTTGTTGATTGCATGTCATTGTGCATGGTTAATCTGGGCATATCTATATGAGCTAAGTTCGATTGTCTGATTTCATTGAGCTGCTCTAGGGATTGTGTGTTTGATGAACCCTCTACAATTTGAAAATCATTGTATTTCCTTAGAAGATTGCACAATCTGTGTGTTGATCATTTATGCAATTGTCTATAGGATCTCTTATCCCTTCTCTCTCTCCCTTTTCATTTTTGCATTTTCTTTACATAAAGTTTGGTAGATTTAGGGTTTGATCAGTATTACATTGATCATCTACTAAAATTTTAGACTTCACAGTCTGAACCACCCAGGGTTTCTGCATATACTTTTCTATCATATTTCATAAACCCTACATTTCATGTAAGACCCCTTGTTGGCATAGCTGGTACATTCCACTAAAGTTATTCCTGCAAGCTAAGACCTAGCTGTATTATCCTTGGGGCATTCCTATCTTGGATAGGATACATTTTTCAAGAGAGGTGAGATACCTATATTTCACCTATGTTGTTGTGTGCTAAAAACACCATCAATAGTCCCCTCAATCCCTTTTCTAACCATGGGTACTAAAAATAGTTCTTTCTTTTTCTCTATGTACCATCACCTTTCTCCTAATGATTAATTTCTTCTCTTCAACACTCTTTTAACATTCCCTATATTATTACCATATGTAACCTTTGAGGATATATCCTCTAGATACAAATTTTCATTATGTGAGACGTTGGAAGCCTAATTGGACATGACTATTCAATCATGACTTAACACTCCAAGAGTAATCATTTCCTCTATAAGGGTCCCTAGAGTTACATGAGAAAGACTACTTGAAGTAGATATTTGAACACTCACTAAATAGGATCTCAAATGTGGGGGATTTGTAGTAATAATAGTTGACATGGTAGGTGTAGGTACATATTTAATATGTATGCCACTAACCTTTATTAGAGTTGACACTCAAGCTAATGAATCAACTAATAGAATCAAAACATTTGACACACTAGAGACTAGAATTGAAATATCACTAAACACATTCAAACTAGAAATATGACTAGTGCTAGGTACAACTTGACTATTCTCATTCTCAAATTATGATCTAGATTAACTATATTAATAGCAAGAAGAGACTCAAAATCTTGAAATGAAATCACTTTATTGACTTGGTATCTAGCTTCAAATATATTCACAATAATTGAAACATTTGAGACACTAATTCAACCCAATGAAGTATTAACATGTACAAATTAAATAGGGGAAGTAACAAAACTTATAGAAACACGACATTAAAAGTACATACTTGCATGAATAACCATTTTTTGGAGATTTTACACTTCATACAAGATCATCTACTAGTACAACATTTAGAGTAACACATGTAGGAGTTCTTAGATTTGAAGTGGCTCTTAAGAAAACTTCTCTAGCCTCTATTTCACATTGTCCTAGTAAAACTTCATAACAATAATCATCATCTTCTTCCTCATTCTCTATACATGTCCTCTCATCAAATTGTGGTGCAAGTGTTTCCTTGTATGGCAACCAATCCTTTGTAAACCTATAAATGTCTCTAGGGGAAAGCTTGTCATCTAACTCATCAATAAACCTTTTCATGTGAACAATATTAACATCACTTTCTCATTTTCTATGCTAATAAATCTATGTACCCTAAAATTTCTCATGAAATCCTCATTCTACAATCCAAATACATTATATTTTCATTAGTGGGATTTGTTTCATCATTGTATAATAAGTTCTTAACTTTCTTTCACAAGAGGAAATGTCAAATGTTGCCTTATGGATCATAACACCTCTAAGGTGGCTAGAAAAAACCAAAGGATTTAATACTATCCCCAAATTTTGTTATTAACATGAAATTATAGGTTTCTCCCATAAGTTTGAATGGGGTGATAGGGATACTTCACATATTTCTTTGGCTCAACATAGGAGGAATCAAGTTCGACAACTAAAAATAAATTTCATATTTTATAAGCTTGGGAAACATGTACTTGGGTAGAATATGGGGACAATGAGGTTACCTTAAATTATTATGAGAGTATGCCTAGGTTAAATCCACCATGCCACTAATTTACTTTCCCTAAGTTATTCTGCTAACATTGGGTTCATCTTAGCCATGGCTTTCCTATTTAATTTATCATATACTATATGGTAAAACTTGTCAATGATATTAGAAATTTCATTCTCATACCTATTATCATGAAGCTCTTTGAAGATGGAATGGACTAGAATCTTAGAGTTGGGTCTCAAGTTAGTCAAAGGTGGTTAAAGTTGCATTAAACTACAAATTGCATCAATTATGTATTGATGTCATACAAAAGCCCCCTCCATTCTTATCCTTCAAGAATTGTTGTTTGAGAGTGGAAGAAATCCCTATAGTTAGGAACAACCTCTTTCTCAAAAATACATTTGTAGAAGCAAGAACCAAGATTAATTTACATGGGTGGAATCATTATACCAAAACAATTTACTCATTAATACCATGACTTCCTTCACATGTCACAAAATTTTTTTGATGGAGTATTTTGCTAGCTTGCTATGTTGTGGCACATCAACTTTGTCTCTAGCCTAGTCTTGTAGAGTATCCAACACATCACTCTCTTGAAGCCACTTTTTAGCAACTCCAACATCATACAAGAGTGTTGGATTCAACAAGATCAACATATCATAAAATAATTTAGGACTATTATATATGATGAGCTCCATGTTCATGCTCCAAATGGCATCTCCTTTGATTGAACAATATGGAAAAAATATCCTTTAATATGTCTCAACATCGGAATGCATTAAAATTACCTACAACTCTAAGTAAAGATATGGCCTGTAGTCCACCAATTATAGAAAAGTTGTCTCTGTCTTTTAGATAATTATTTACAAAATGATACAATACATTAAAATATAAATTTTAACGAGGGTATTGCAAAGTATCAACATATTCTAGTTGTTTAGATGTCATATTCCTTTCATTTCTACAAATCTTGACTACAATTAGTTACAAAATCCTTGGTAACCTCCTATATACCAACTTTGTAACAATTTGATCATATAACTTTGATAAATTCATCCATCTAGAAAGCTATAACAATATATTTGTTGTTATATTCATTCCTAGATTATAAATGTGATTAATTTGTACTGATACAAATTGAACCAAGATATATCTTAAGAGATTTCAATCATTATTAACATAAATGAATAATGCATTCATGAATTGGTAAGACATGAAATGTAAATGGGCACCACCAATATATTTGATCACTAACAATCATTCTAGGTTAATGTCATATAGGGTATTTGGATTTTTCTGTGACTTTTGAAGAACACACAATTATACTAAGGGGAGGGGTGAATCAATATAATACAAACTTTTAGTTTTTCACAACCTAACAACCACAACAATATCAATCACACAAGATCTATCAATGATGCACCACAAGAAGAACACAAAATTTACATGAAAACCCTTATGAGATAAAACCATGGCAAAATATTGCTTATATATAAATCTATTTTACAATCTTTGTAGGCTCCAACCTATAGGAGACTCCAATCCCTTCTTATATGATTTGTGAGCACCAACCCATTTGAGACACCAATCCGCAACTTAGCACCAACCTAGTAAGAGACACCAATCTCTCATTAAGGCACCAACCTTCTACGGATCTTGGTCACTTTCTTCTACAAATCTAATCGCAACTCCCACAATAACTTTTCTTCACAAATCTGATCCAAATTACATAATGTTATTCCTTTCCAAATTTGATCTAAATGATGCACAAATTATTTTCTCAAATCTGATCACAATTATAGCACTATATTCTCATAAATCTCTACCTTGATATATGCCCAAACTCATCCTCTATTTCTCCATTATATCTGCTCAAACTCTTCCTTTATCTCTGCAATATTTTCTTATTTATCTCACCATAGTCTTCTTCTTTATCTCAGCATAATCTTCTTTCTATGTCAGCATTACCTTCTCCTTTATCTCTTCATAATCTTTCGTTATATCTACATGGATCTATCTTTTATGTCTTCCAAAGATATGTATTTTATCCTCACTCATAAAAGCTTCAATGTTAGAATGATCTTCATATTTCATTCCCTTTTTGTTATCCTCAAAATTAGTTGTGTTCATTTTGTAGGATGACTCATACGAAACTTGTCAATTTTGTAGCCTACAACTCTAAGCATACAAATTAAGGCAAATCTTCTCGCCCTCGTGCATGATCCTCTAGCTCTGAGAATTCATTTGAGTATCTTCTCATCTTGGTTTCTTGAAGTTTGTGCAAATAGATCAAGTAGCAAACTTACTAAACTTGAGGGTTTGGTAGTTTTAAGGAGTTAAAAAAAAAATTGGTTTACATGCACGGGCGGTGATTTTTGCTGCTGGTGCATGTCAGTCAAGTTTCCCCTATATGCAAGGGTGGTGAAAATCACTGCCCATGCATATGTCTCTTATCCTTCATGTTGTGGTGGAAGTTTTTTCCACCTGAGTGTTCTTTATTTCAACTCAAGTGTCATTAATGCACTTTGAGTTTAGTTCTTAATAGATCTTTTTATTGTGTTTTTGGTCAATTTTGTGTTCATTATCATTCTCTATTAACCTGGGTTTACTCCCTACCCTCCATATACTCCATGCCATTGCTCGACAATTTCTTGCATGTGTAGACAGATTGCGAGCATGGATTGGAGATCATTCTTCCTCCATTATTCACAGGTAGGGTTTCTTTTTATTTCTCATTCTCCTTTATTTCTATTTTTCGAGGAGTTAAGGTTTTTATTACTATTTTTTAGTCTTTGTCTTGTTTTGTGTGAAAACCCTAGCTCATTTTTATCTATTGATGAATCCTCATCGCGTTAATGGTTTTTCTTTTTAATTTTAATGTGTTACAACTTTTTGTTTTTCAATCTCTACTCTGTGTTTCACATTAATGTTTTGTTGTTTTAACCTACCTATGTCATCAACAATTTTCGTTGTGTCTTTGATGTTTTGGTTTAAGTTTAAGTGGTGAAAACTTCTGCTAAAATGAGTTTTTGATCTTCCTGTTCAAGTGGTGATTTTTACCATTGATGCCAAAACATACCTACCTTGTGTTAGGGTGGCAAATTTTTTCCACCAATACACGACCTTGAGATAAATCCCAAATGCATGGGCGGTGATTTTCAACGCTAATGCATATGATATGTTTTTATCAAATATGCATGAGTGGTGAAAATCACCACCCATGTCATTGTCTCTATTGTTTTTCCTAAGTGTAGGGGTGGCAAATTTTGCCGCCCATACACAAACACTTAAATTTGTTACTTGCGAAATGTGAAGGTGTCAATTTTCTCCACTTAAACAATAGTAGACTTACCCTTCACATGCAAGGGCAGAAAAAATCACCACCCATGCATAAATAAAATACTTACCCCCAATATGCAAGAGTAGCAAAAATTGCTACCCTGACGCAAAATGCAATTCCCCCCTACATGCAAGGGTGGCAATTTTTTCCGCTCGTGCACTCACTTAAAAATTTTCTAACACTGGAGAATTTTTCAAATTGCTATCTTTAGCCCACTTTCGCTCAGTTCTTCATTTAGATTGCTCTCTAGCCCCTTCAACCTCACACTTTGATCCTGATTTTCAATAATGCAATTTTCCAAATGCCAATTTTTCCCTAACACTACAAAATCATGCCTTCTATTGTTGCAGTTGTTTCTGCAAGATTATCAAGTTCTTGTTCTCAACTGAAGGAGTTCATCTTTCAAATGACCAATTCTTCTCCAAAGAAAACCAAAGCTATTTTTTCTTGTAACTTCAATTACATCAAATGTGGATGAGATACTGGATACAGAGATTGGCCATGTTGATATGGTCAAATTTGCGGAAAGGACAAAACAAGATAATTCAATTCACTATATGAAAAGGATTATATACAACAATATTCAATTAGTTGCATCTTTTCTCGTAGAAACTCATAATATTGATTTTGTCCTCCAAGTAGCTCACTTCTACAATAGGGAAAATACAACAGTGGTAGATGCACATGGTAATGTGATAATGAGGTTGGATGCAAAGTTCATAGACAAAATATTTACCCAACACTTTCAAATCTGCATTTTGCTTCTTACAATGATCTTCTTATATAGATCTAAAAGTGTCTAATAGATATATCTTTTTATTTCCACACCTCTCACTCTCAAATGCCAATCACAAAAACTAATATATATCTTCACATCTTTATAAAAGAATGCAATCTTTTACTGAAGAGACACCACCTTTTAGAATAGTCATACCTTTTATAAAAGAAATCATTGCTCTTCTATTTAATTCATAGCCCCTCATAATTATTCTATTAGTTGTTCCTTTTATGCATTGATTGTTGCCCTTATACTTTATGAAATTGCATCCTTTCATCATTATTGTCTTTTGTGAACAAGACAAAAATATTAATATGAATCATTTCTTATATGGAGGTCATTAGCCACATAACTACTTGGTATTGTTTAAACTTTCAAATAAGTTTTGGTGCCAACATGCTTAATATGGGTCGGCCCATATTACTTGAGCTTTATTTTATGTAATATACTCCACAATAGGATCATTGGATAGGATAAAGATTATTGTTTAAATATTTAATTTAAACAATGCATTTAATCTTTGACAGTACATTTAATTTTTGGAATCAATGACAATACTTTCAACAATCTCACAATGATCTCATTATACATCTTTCTTGCCAACAATCTCGATCTTATGTATTTGACATTAGTGACACCAATATTGTTCATGCACCTTCTTGACATCAATGATAACATGTTCTTATACTCTCATCTATTCGTGACTATCTTCTTAATATCAGTGATAGCATGTGTATGCACCAATGAATCTCTTCTTATACTCTCGTCTATTCATGACTATCTTCTTGACATCATTGAAAACATTTCTAACAACTTTATTGCTTTTATTGTATCTCAATTTTCTATTTTTAGTTAATATCTTTATTAATTTATAGATATTAGAATATTTAAGTTAAATTGCATAAGGATAGATGAATCCATAAATACTTTGGATTTGAAAACTTAACTTTCTAGACAAAAGGTAGTGACAACCAAATCTTGATAATATTTTTTGTCTGAGCTAAGGTTGGATATTTCCTTCCAAATATGTGGTGTAAATTATTATATTTCACATAATGTTCCTAATTTATGGGATTCTTTAGCAGGTAAAAGGTTGAAATCAACACATGAGGCAATGATTATATTTGGCTTATAAACATCCTCAGGTCTAGGCTTGGTATAATTGGAAGGGTTGAATTTTTAATTGTATGAGGTGTGGATGCAAGGCACATGATTAACCAAGATAGCTAAGGACTTTGGGGTTTGTAAATACCTTAGAGATGAAATATTTATAATTTAGACTTGAAGGATTGAAAAAAATAAACTATAGGATAAGTTTGAGTTTTGCATTGTATTAACTTGTAGTTGCAAGTTTCTTAATCTAACTTGTCATTTAGATTTCATAATAAGGTAAATAAATTTATATTCATAAAATGACATCTAGTCATCAAGTTTAGGCACTATGGGTTTAATTCAATGGATTTGAATGCCTTCTAAACAAAGATTATCAAGGGAAAAAATTAGGAATCATTAACAATTAAAATTTGACAATTCTAGACCTGAGCTTGAGAATCAATCTTAATTTGTAAATGACTTGAGTCCACACTAAAATATACATTAAAACCTATCTTTTTCGTTACTATCTTCTAATATTCAAACATGATATACATTGGGCTAATATAAGATTGACTAACCACTATAAATGAGAAAAAATGAATAAAATACAATTGTCCAAGTAGAGAATTTCAATATACAAGTAGAGTTGCTAGTTTTTAACTAGGATGTGTCATTTCAACAACAACAAATTTGCAAGAAAATTAATGGACTAAATTAAAGAATTTGTTCTTACCAAAATGTTGCTTATCTACCAAGGGAGATAATTCTCATAAACATTCTAGAAAGTAACAATGTCAATAACATATTAAAAACTATTAATAACTAAGCTAAAACTTAAGAGCAATTGGAAATTATTTGTCATAACCAAAGTAGCCTCTTCAAAATTTAGACTAAGCTAGAAGCTGTCCTAGCCTTGTGTGTGCATATGAATTTATTCCTTCTTTGAGTTTTGTTAAACAAACCATCATACATCTAGTTATCAAGGTACATATTTTGGTAGTTTTACCCCTTACATGGAATTGCTTCATCACCATTCAAGCATCCATAACCCTAATTGAATTGACTCTAGTTCCACTCTAGGTATAGCTCTATTATTGGCTAGGCATCTATAGCTCATGTAGAAGTACCTGAATCACTAAAAGGTCAAGATTTGCCATTTTTTATTTTCATTATCTCAACTATCTCTCTCTCTCTAAATACTTCTTTTTCTCCATTTTTGAACTCATTAGTAGAAAGTTCCTAGAATTCATTTGGAAACCACTCATGGTAAGAAAAATAAAAGTTTTCTTTAGATTTTTGGCTTGATGACTAGATTTTGATGTACATGTTTATCAAATCCAAAGCTTTAATTTCTAATTTAGTGATAATGTGAGATGTCTTTAAGTTAGTTTAGTAATATTCAAGAACTACCTAAGTTATAAATAATTCTCATCCCAACCAAGTATTTAAGATAGTTGGTAATGTCTAATAGGCCTTTAATATTTTGGTGCTAAGACACATAGAAAGAAAACTCCCATCTTAAAGATTCAACTATTTTAAATCGATTTTATTGTTCCCACTTAAAAATTAAAATGACTCATATACAACTAGAGAAGCCTAAGCAAAAAAAAAAAATAGAAAGAAACAAAACAAAACATTTATTTACAAGCATTTGAAACACTACTCCCAAGCATTGAAATAATGAAAAGTGGGAAAGATGATGAATAGTGTCAAGATCTATCAAATCAAATCCTCCTTTCACATTAACATTCAAGGGAAACAACTAAGCCAAGTCACTATAGATGGAGAGGACTCAACTACAAGTTAATATACTCAGAAATGATATGGAAAGACTGATTGGATTGAAAGATTTGTCAAACTCTAGATTCAATAAGCCTCAAACCCTAATTATAATGAAATTAGGTACAGACAAATTAACTACTATAGATCACCACACAGGAAGACAATCAAGGAGGATTAGAAACTCACTAGAAGTTAGATTTCTAGAGGTGAAGACTTTGCAGACTATGGGGCAAGTGCCCAATCCTGATAGGGAAACTTTTCTGTAGGTTTGGAATAATGACCTTTGTCAGATGATGTTTAGCTCCTGAGTTTGGGATGATTCCTATCAGGAGGACTCCGGGGTAGGCGCCCCAATCTAGTAGGGTAGATTTACAACAACTTTTCCTCATATCCTAAATCCTTATCCTCTAAATTTCTTCTCTGTACCTTTACTTTGCCAAATCCCACACCTGTAACCTACAATCACAAAAGAGGGATTTGAGAGTTGTGGTGTTTAGGAGCTTGCCTCGGTCAAGCCCTAGAATAACATTCAAGTCTTCCAACACTGTTGTTAGATAGAGTGTGTACCCAAGGGAGGGTAGATGTCAAAGAAATGATGAATTGAAATGATTGAAACACAAACAGATGTCACCTTAGAGGTGAATCCCTCATGGAGATGAAGATCCTTCAAATCATGAGGAGAAGGATTGATCAAGCCAAATCTACAACAAACACAATAACAACATAATTCTACTCTGCAACACAATGAGTACCTTGAAATCCCTTAGCTCAATATCACATGTTTGCATTATCCATCTAGATGTAAAATAAGACATAAACTCACTTATATATGCTTTCCCACTAACATTGATAATTCAAATTGAAAAGGCTTACAAAGGGAAACCTTGTTAAAGGTCTATGCCAACAAACTTAAATTTGGGTTCTAGCAAAGGCACGGGTGCCCAAGTCCCAAGGATAATTTAAGTCATGTTTAAGCATTTGAAACTAGCCTCTAAGTCCCATTTGACATGGGTTTTAGGGGAATTTACTCAGGGACAAGTATTAAGCATGTAAAGTGTAAATGTGGGGACCTAGGAACTAAAGTAGGAGATAAAACAGCATGACGTTAATTTTTACTCCATAACATTTAGCCCCCACTTTAATGTATGTATGATCTTATGAATCCATACATGCATTAAAGTATAGTCAAAGCATATCAAACACATCAAACATGCCAAGAACATAGAGCCAAGGCATACCTAAAGGTTGGAGGACTATTTCTAGCCCCCAATCCTAGGTAAGCACTAGAAAACACATGGAAGACATGCAAGACACAATGAATATAGTAAGAAGCATGAAAAACATGGAGAATACAGTCAAAGTATACAATACATGGAGAAGACATGAGAGTAGTCACATAATACACAAAGAATATAGTAAGTTAACAACTAAAATAAATCCTAAACTAGAGGACGGAGGGAGCTCATCACTACATGCCTTTAGACCACTAGAAACATGCAAAATAAAACCTAAAGTGTGGAGGGAGATCATCACTACATTCCTTTAGACCACACCATGGGGGAAGACACACCAAACAAAGAATCAAATGTGGAGGGAGCTCATCACTATGTGCCTTTATACCACATTTAGGGGAAGACACAACAACACATAAGAAGACACTGAATACAAAAGCACCGCATAGCATGCCATAGACAAAGGAGCTTATTGCTAAGTCCCACCATCTAAAACATGTCAAACACACCTGACAGTTGAGCTATGCTACCACAGCTGCCAATGATACGCCTAAGGGTGGATGACTCAAGATCTAGCCCCACCTCCACGGAGGACTTTGTATGAAAGGATGTGCACTAGCTCAAGTGATACACCATCCCACTTTTAATAGAAGGGCTTTGTATAAAAGGATTGAACTAGCTCAAGAGACACGTAATCCTGCCTTGTGATGAGGGCTTTTTGCTTGCAATTTAAATAAGGATGTGTACTAGCTCAAGAGATACACCATCTCACCTCATGGTGAGTGATTTCAAACACACTTTGTTAGTGCCAAAATAATCAGACAGATAACATTATATATGCCCCCACCTTAAGGTGGTTGATACCACTTTCCGGTATTAAGCACATTAAGGTAGAGTGAAAACACACAAGGAAACAAGAGCTCTTGTAAAGCCCATGCCCCCAAAGGTGACATGTGCCACAATCGCTGAATGTTCCCACAAACACATTGATATGAATTGTTAAGATAATGAACAAGCGATAAGGTTAGAAAATCTTACTCTAAGATAATAACCAAGTCAAATCATAGAAGTTATGCATAAATCAAATTTCATCAAAGAACCAAGGCTACACTTATAGGTTCAAAACTGAGTATAGTTGTTGGGCTTATACTGCAGGTGTCTTGAAACTAAGTGTAACAACAAGGTGAGATACAAAAACATACAAAATGCATGGAGCAAATGTATTGCAAAGGTTTGTTAGAAGAGATATGACAACATGATATATCACACGGAGTGATTCTACTAGTCAAGCATCAGATATATATATCAACCTCATCTTCATATATGGATTGGGTCCATTTTTGCTTACTCGCTAAAGGGACACATGGTCCTTATCATTATTTTTTTTTTCATCATCCACCAACTAGGTAGAATCACTGAAGAAGGTAAACAATAAAAATGAGAGAGGAGAAACAAGTGAAAGGAGGGTTTGATTTGATAGATCTTGACACTATTCATCATCTTTCCCACTTTTCATCTATAAGATTTTGTTGAACCCATGTTTTTATTGAATTTACATATTTTTGAGTGTTGTAATCAGTCCTTTCATATCATATTTATCATCTTGTATTGGAAAATTTTGCATGCATTAATTTTTTTTTGAAAAAATAAGCATTCTAGGCTTGCATTAAGACATAGTTTTGCATATTTTACATTACGTATCATAAAAATATTTAATTTTCTCATTGTTACATTATATATGATCATTATTATAGTAATTCATCATTAAATCATATCAAATATTGGATCTACAAGTTTCATTTGTTAGGGTTTTTCTTAAAAAGTTGTGTTTTTCATATAACCTAGTCTTAGCAAAAACTAGGGTTTGTACACAAAATTTCATTTACAGATTTTGCTACTCCTTTTCAACATTTAATAAAATATGATTTTGAAGTGTAGTGTTGCATCATAGTGCATACTTTTGCATCCTCACTTTGAAACTTTCACCTTTTTCAATTACGCATTGTGTATTTCAACAAAAATAACTACCTTCATCCTTGTGATTGTGCATTGAGCATTATAGGACTTTGACATCCTTCTTGCATTAGATATAAGTTATTTCACATACTATACCTGATTAGATTCCATTCATTCATAATTTTTCATAATCTCATAACATTTTTGTGCATTTACATTGAAGAAAGTGGAAAAATCAAGCATTTTAGATTCATAAACAAGCATAGTTTTGCATTGTTTCATTGTATATGTCATAAATATATTTCAATTCATATCTTGCATTTATTTTAGGCATATTTTAATTGCTCATTTTAAAATTTTGCATCATTTCATACTGGTACTTGAAAATTTGCATATTTTTAATTACACAGTGTGTGTTTCAACACTAAGGGTCTATGCACTCTATTTACATATTTTTAACAAATCTCTAGAAACATTCATCTTTCCTTGTTGTGTAGCACTATTTCCACCTTACTCACTTAATTTGTTGTTAAATCCATGAGTTTTTCTCTTTCAAATCCCAATTTCCTCAAACTATTATATATACTTTCATCATGGACACTTCTCATTATTCATCTTTGGAAGCTTTATTTGCATACATCATAAACATTGATAACTTCTCCAAATTCATTAATAAGCATCCTCAAGTATTAAAACAAATAGCATGCATATATGATGTTGATATTTCTATGTGTTCCACATATGAAATCCTTTGTTATATATCTAATTTTGATAGTTTCACAACTCTGATGGGAGTATATCCTTCAATATTAGATCATCTCACTAAATTCATAGATAATAATAAATATGATGCATTGTTTAGTAGTGATTGTTGAAATGCACCGGACAACTGAGAGGGGGGGTGAATCAGTTGTAACAAAAACTTAACCATTTCTGCACTTTAAACATTAATCACTTGTCCACGGTTATTATGATTAAACAATGAATGCATGAAATTAGAAACTCAAACATAGTTGCAACATCAAACACAAGAGACACCAGATTTTATTTGGAAAACCCTGTTAAGGAAAAAACTATAGAGAGGATTAGCTCTCAATATATATTACAATCTTTGAATAATGATGTTTAGGCTTGGTCACTCTATGGGCCTAGAACATGCTAGCTTGCTGCCATGAAGTACAACTAGGTCTAACAGGCTCACTGCCTCAACCCTAAACCTAGAAAGATTACAATGAGGGCTGTTAAACCCTAAGGTCTATTAAACCCTACTGGTGTCTCACTGCCCGGCTCATTGCCAGGATCAACATCTTCTTCATGTCTAATATTAATTGAAATAACATAATTCCTCTACTCTGCTCTGCCTTTTCAACCTTTTCCTTATCTTCACATTTTCACCCCATAAGGACCTCTTTTCCATGACTCAATTACAAGTATTTATACATATCATCAACCTTGGAATGATCATCAAGGTCAGCATTAAAATAATCAACCATTGGATAAATATGCAAGGTCAACATTACAAATATTTAAAAAATAGGTCTTGACCTAATAAAAAATTACGCTAAGGAAATGTAGTATAGATGTATGCGGATCATGCCATGCCTTAGCTGGGACTCAAACATGATCTTCCACACCACAACATGATTCTATAATCTTTGAGGGATCTTTGCAATCACTAGAATTAACCAAGTTGGCTAAGACTGGTTACACGCTATGTTATCTAGGAGTAATCTTCAAACATTATCTCAATTCCTTAATGCAGACCAATGTAAATATAGGAACATGTTCAAGAGGCATCCACAAGCACATTGAAATCACCAAGAGCAATCGCACAAACTCAAACCACTTTATCCATGAGATTCTTCACATCGGAGCACATGAACTTCACTGTCTTCAACTGTCATAAAAGAAAGATAGCTTTTGGACCAGCAAAACATGAACCATTGGTGTTGTAGGCACTTATCATCATCCCAGACTTCCCTCTAGAATCACAGAGCAAAATAATTCAATGTGGAGGAATGCGGAGCAAAATACTTTCTCCCTGTCACTTTGCACACATTGCCAAACACAGTCTTCAAACTGGTGAATAGATCTTTAGCTGCACAATGTTCTAGACCACCAAACTCATGATTTAACATATTTAGACATATCTCTAAATCATATCCCAATCTCACACTCTAGTCTACAATACTGAGGAAATGTGGAGCAAAACACTGCACTATTCTGGGAGGAAACAATCAAACACTTGTTCCAACTTAACCAAGTAACTTTCTTAGATGCTGACCTTAGGTGTTGACATCAATGACAACACTTACTACTCATACTTGCAACAGTGATGACTTCAATATGTTAGATGAAGCCCTAGATGACTTTCCATTGAAACTCCTATTGCTAAAGGTTAGGACCATGCCCTGGATCTAGTCTTTACTACATGTGATGGTAACTTAATATTGTCTATTTGAACTTATGATCCCTCTCCCAAAGTTGTTTCCACAAATGAGGACATTTTGGCACAAGAGGATGAAATCATTGACACATCCCTTCAGATAACCCTACCCTCTCTTCATTCCAATGTTCTCTCTCTGAAATATGAAGCATTATTGAATGAAGAACCCCCTTTAATGAAAAACTCTACATGGATAGATAATGAGCATTCATCTAATTCTATCCCTACCATAGTACATGAAGTCTCTATGGATCATCCTATCAATCTTCCTCCTTTAGTTGAATATTCAAGTACCTTGCATATCACTAAGGAAGTGAAGACCCTTGATCTCCCTCCTTTAGTTGAATATCCAAGTACATTGGATATCACTAAGGACATGAAAACCTTGGATACCTCTCCTTTGGTTACATGTTCCTTGAACATCACTAAAGTTACAATCATCAACAATTCCCTTAACAATACATTACCTTCCCTTTGTTCCAATGCTTTCCCTGGTAAAGATGAAGCATTGGTGGTTAAAGAAAGGTCTCTCACATTAAATCCTTTAGCAATGGATGTTGAACTTGATCAAAGTGAAAACAATGTTAATTTACTTATCATTAATAGACTTATTCCACCTACTAAGGGGATAGTGAATAAGTGTGCTAATGCTAATATAATATCAAGTTCAAGACAAAATATGATATATCCTACGATGATAGACATGGATTGTTTGCCAGGAAATATCCCCTTGACTCAGGAAAGCATTTCTCCCTCATTTAGCCGCACTTGTTGTAGCACCTATTCTAGTTTCTCTCAAGGGTGGCCTCCTCCTAGATATATATTTTATTAGTAGTGTGTTGTTTTCCCCCATGTTGTGTTAAATGTTGTTTAGGTCTTTTAGGATGACCCTTGATACTCTTGTAAGGTCAAGGATACTGGGAGCCGCCCCTATTGTGAACATTCTTCCATTTGTTTCTACATTCTTCTACTTTTCCTCCCCTTTACTTTATTGTTGTGTGTCATGCCTTAGGGGCATAGCATTGCGGATGATGTCTTAGTGGTGTAGGAGCACCCAATATTCTCTTTTATGGTAAAAGTGTCAAACTAAGTCTTTTATTAGGATTTAAGGGTTTTTGTGTCATTTTTCATGTAATTAAGGTCATCATAGACCAAGATTCTTGTAATAAGGTCACAATGACCAATCCCATATGTGTTTAAAATCATAGTTTAGAGTTGTTATCAAAACAAGGTCAAATAATGCAAGATAAATGAAGAAACTTCTATGTTAACTTAACAAATAGGTAATTAAGAGGCTTCCCAATGGTCACAAAGCATGGAATTCACTTGTGAATGATTGGGAGTCACTCTATATATGTAAATAGGCATTCAACAATCAAAGAGGTGTGGAAGGAGAAGGGAAAAAAAATAATGAATAAAATTTAGATTTTTGTATATTTTTCCTGAAATGTTGATGTTCCTGAGGATGGTATGGCCCCATACGGCCTCCAAATGACATAAAATTAGATTTTTTGGAAAGGAATTTGAATCGCCTTTAATTTTGTTCTAATTTTGTAAATTTTCATTGATTGTTACAAAAGTTACAGCTATTTTCATAAAAACTATTTTAAATTGCCAAAAACCCTCATCTAGGGTAACAATCATGTTGCAGAGAATGGTATGGCCTCTTGGAATACTTTCTACACAAATGGTTGAAACCCATTTTAGAGGGCATTCTTAAATCAAATAGGTTTTTTATTAGGTTCAATTTCATTGAGTTTGGAGGGAGATATCCCCATTTTTCTAAAATTGGTTTGAAATAACCTAGTTTTGAAGGGTCGTTGTGAGAGTTTGTGAAGCCAATCAAGAGCATAAGTTTGTGAATATTTATAAAACCAAGTTGTTTTCACCTTGTATTGCATCAAATTGGTATCAGAGCATTAGGTTCTGATTTGGGAAGTGAAAAGTCAAATTGTGAAGAAGGTCTAGTCTAGACAAGATGCCTCCAAAAGCCAGTGCAATGGCTAAAAGACTGGGTTGAGGAAAAGTGGAAGGACCTAGGTGAGGAAAAGAAATTGAGAAGCAAGAAGAAACTTGCTTGTGTAGAGAATATGATGGATTTGTTGAGAAGACTTTTGCAGGCCGAGGATTCACAAAGGAAGAAGAAACAAGAAGAAAAAGAGGAAAGAGGAGAAGTTGAGGCAAGAAGAGTTTGAGAAAGAGGTAGCAGCCCTGAAACAAGACATAAAGAAATGGGATTTGGAGTTCCAGGAGTTCCTGATGAAGATCGAGCAAAGGATTAACCAAATGACAAGTTGGCACTTGAAGGTAAAGAGGAAGGTTATGTGGCTTATTCAAAGGCTGATGCAAAAGAAAAGACAAATGAAGGCATTAGAACCAAATGTGAAGGCACAATAACCTTTGATAAAAGGTAGTGAACAAGCAAAGGAAGATGAAGAAGAAGATATGGACATTGCAGCCATTCCCAAACAAGAGGATGTTATCACAGCAGAGTGGAAGAAAGAGTTCCTTATGAAGACTCAAGATGAGTTGAAGATGCATGATAGTATGGTGGTTGAGGCAATACTTTGTTCATTATTTTCAAGAGAGGATAAAGGATAGTTACACTCTACCATTGTAGAGGTTTGTAAACCTGATCAGATAGAGATAATTAAGGAAGAATTCCTTGAGGGAGCAGAGGACTTGAAGGACATTGAGAATGAAGAAGCCATTCCTACATGACAAAAGCAAAGAATTAAATAGAGTATCTATCCTTTCATGATTGTAGTCTTGATGGGATATAAAACAAGGTACCAAGTGTAGGAAGAAGGACAAGTAACTGAGATGAAAATTGAAGTTCGTCAAAGCATGAAGAATCTAATATCAAGTGGCAAGCCACGGAGAAAACTGATTTGCATGGACAAAATAAAGCCAAAGGTGAAGATGAAGATAAAATGGAGTTGTTTCAATAACAAGAGCATAGAAGACCACAAAGAGGAGCATTTAATGATGAAGACTTGTTACTACTTTCACTCCAAGTGGACTTGGAGTCTTCATTTGGCCGAGAGTGTGGTGTAGGAGCACCTAGGCCTATTATGGCTTGGTCAACAAGACAAAACAAGCTCATAAAGAGGATCTTAAGTCCTCATTCATATAATAAGGTCCTCAAAGAATAAAAATCTAAGTGTAGAATCATGTTTGTAATAGTCTTGGTTAAACCAAGCTAAAACATACTTATAAGGTTTTGTAAATTTTTTAAATATCTTAACAAATCATAGAGTTAAGTGTTCCCATCGGTCATAATTAGTCACCACCAATGGGACACAACTCTAAAACATGTATATAAATCCTTTTAACATTCCAAGGAAGGAAAAAAAAAAGTTAAGAAAAAAATTCTATAGAGAAATTTTGATTGGTATAAACTTGTTTATGAAAAGGCCTCTAATTTCCTATTTTTTCTGCATTTTCTGTTGTATTTGACGTACTACAAGATTGTACAACCTGCTAAGGGCAGAATATTGTTTGAATTTAAGAGAGGCATGAATCTCCTTCCATCTCCAAGTGGTAGCAACCCGATCCATGGAGGAATAAGGGAGAAAAGTTAAATTTTCTGAAAACAGTCATTATGTCCTTAAGAAAAAGTGCTACTACAGACCGTACCTTGCATTTGTACAGTATCTTCAAGGGGGGAAACTAATTAGGATTGAAACAGGGGTGAGATACCTATTAAATACACTTGTTTTGAGAATTTTTCACCAAGGAATAAAGGAGATATCACTAATTTTCTAAAAATTGTCCTAAACCCTGAACTAGGGTTTGGAAAGTTACAAAAATGCAATTTTGGCCATTCTACTGACCCATGAACCTCAAGATTAGTGGGATGGAATTAATTAGGTTAATTGTAGGTGTCCCAACTCTTTTCAGACTAGGAGAAGAGGTTTTGAGCAAGTTTGACAACATCTTGGCCTAATAAGACCATGTATTAGGCCTCAAAAGTGGACAGTCATAAGTTTAGGAGATAAAAGTGAGTTTGGAGGGTGTGGTTGGCCAAACCAAGTCATTTTTGATATGCCTTAGAGTTCCCAAGTGGTTTGGGAGTTAGAAGTTCAAGTTTGTTGCAAGTTCCTTAATGAAGGTGGCCTAATTAGGCCTAATTAGCCCTTCTAGCAGACTGTATTTTCAATTTTTGAGAGAAACACTTTGAAACACCCTACCCTCTAGTTGAGATGTGTTAAATAAAAGGGAAATGGGTATCCAAAACAATTCTTAGTTTTCTAATTGGGCTAAAATTGTGAAAGATAAGTGGGAAAAACCCTCTAGGCATGGCTACAAGGCTTTAGGCTTGTTTCTAAAGCAAGTACATAAAATCGTTGAAATTGGTGAACCAAACCTTTATGAATGAGTTAAGTACATCACAACCACACCCTCATTACATCAAATTGGTATGAATGAGTGGTGTTCCTAAGACACTTGTTTCTCCTCTCTCATTTTTATTGTTTACCTTCTTTAGTGATTCTACCTAGTTGGCGGATGACAAAAATAAACAAATACTATCAAGGACTGTGTATCCCTTCAACAAGTAAGAAAAAATGGACCCACTCCATATATGAACATGGGGTTTATATATATATATATATATATATATATATATATATATATATATATATATATATATATATATATTAATATATATATATATATATAATATGATGCTTGACTAGTAGAATCACTCCATGTGATATATCATGTTGTCATATCTCTTCTAACAAACCTTTGCAATACAACTACCATGTGCACTTTGGAATTTTTTTTAATCTCAACTTGTTACACTCGATTCTGAGATATCTACAATATAATCCCAATGGCTATACTCGTAGACCCTACAAGTGTAGCCTTGGTCCTTAAGGTGATATAATACATGATTCATGCACAGCTTTCATGATTTGATCTAGTTATTATCTTAGAGTAAGATGTTCTAACCTTATCTCTTGTTGATTACCTTAGCAATTCATATCAATGTGTTTGTGGAAACATTCAGCGATCGTGGCACATGTCACCTTTGGGAGCATGGCTTTATGAGAGCTCTTGTTCTCTTGTGTGTTTTCACTCTACCTTAATACGCTTGATACCGGCAAGTGGTATCAACCACCTTAAGGTGGGGGCATATATAATGGCATATGTTTGATTATTTTGGCACTAATGAATCGTGTTTATAAGCCCTCACCATGAGGTGAGATGGTGTATCTCTTAATCCAGTGCACATCCTTATTTAAATTGTAAGCAAGAAATTCCTCATCATGAGGTGAGATTATGTATCTCTTGAGCTAGTGCATATCCTTTTATACAAAGCCCTTCTGCAAAAGGTGGGATGGTGTATCTCTTTAGCTAGTGCACATCCTTTTATACAAAGTCCTCCACGGAGGCAGGGCTAGATCTTGAGTCATCCACCCTTAAGCATGTCTTTGGTGGTTGTGGTAGCATAGCTTGATCATCACTCGTGTTTGGCGTGTATAAGATGTATAATCTGTCTATAGCATACTATGCAGCACTCATGTATTCCATGTGTCTTCTTATGTGTTTGCTATGTCTTCCTCCAAGTGTAGTCTAAACATGTGTAGTGATGAGCTCCCTCCACATTCGAGTCTTTTTTTTGTGTGTCTTCCCCCATGGTGTGGTCTAAAGGCATGTAGTTATGAGCTCTATCCACACTTTGGGTTTTTGTTTTGTGTGTTTTGGAGGTCCAAAGGCGCGTAGCAATGAGCTCCCTCCACCCCCTAGTGTAGGATTTATTTTTAGTTGTTAAATCAATGTATTCTCTATGTATTGTGTGTTTGCTATCATGTCTTCTTCATGTATTACATGCTTCCACTGTATTATATGTGTTTTGTGTGCTTCTTACTGTCTTCATTGTGTCTTGTGTGTCTTCCATGTGTTTTCTAGTACTTACTTGAGATTGGGGGCTAGAAATGGTCATCCAACCTTTAGGTATGCTTTAGCTCTATGTGCTTGGCATGTTTGATTTGTTTGATATGCTTTGACCATACTTTAATGCATGTATGGAATCATAATATCATACATACATTAAAGTGGGGGCTAAATGTTATGGAGTAAAAAGTAACCTCATGCCTTTTTACCTCCTAGTTTAGCTCCTAGGTCCCCATGTTTACACTTTACATGCTTAATACTTATCTGAGAGAAAATTCCCCTAAAACCCAAGTCAAATGGGACTCAAGGGCCCAATCAAAATTCTTAATCAAGTCCTAAATTGGCCTTAGGACTTGGGTGGTCATGCCCAAGTCCAGGCTAATTTGTCAGGACCCAAATTTAAATGTGTTGGCATAGGACCTTCAAAAAGGTTTCCCTCTATTGGCCTTTTCAATTTGAATTATGAATGTTAATAGGAAAGCATATATAAGTGAGTTTATGTCTTCATTTTACACCTAGATGGATAATGCAAACTTGTGATATTGAGCTAAGGGATTTCAAGGCATTCATTGTGTTGTAGAGGAGAATTGTGTTGTTGGTGCAGTGCACCTAGGATATTTTTATGTCAAATTTCTAAAATTTTGTTTGATGGAGACTAAATGGGATTTGGAAATAATGTAATAAAGCCATAACCATGTAGTGGTGGTTTTAAAAAAAAAAGGCATTTTTGTAGTGGAGGTTATGTAGGAGCGGAGTATTTAACATTTTGTCTAAAATTAGGACTTTCCTTCTTGAGCTGCTTTTATGATAGTAAGCTTTTACCTCATTTTTAGGCTTTTTCCCACGAAAGAAAGGAGATATATAATAATTTTATGGTAGTAGAAGCTAGACAGAAGGAAGAAACATTTGAATGTATGAAGGAGGATGAGATTTGAGTAAAGAAAATACATTGTTTGGCTCCATTTTTTTTATTTTTATGAGTTTTATTGTCCTCTTGCTATTCCAACGTTCCCCACTAAGCTGTACAATACTATTAAGGGTAAAAATGACTGAAAATGTTTGAAGGATGGTACTAACTTTCATTTGAGTCATATTAGGGAAAATTTCATAGCTCTTTAAGCATTTTTTAGTCAGATTTATGAAAGTAGCTGCCTTACCCTAGTTTTAAGGTTTTTTGACAAAATCGATGATTTTTGGCTATTTCACCAACATTATAACTTTTGAATAGATGAAATGGATCCTATTAGACTATATTTTGTATTGAATCTCTATTACAGGAATAGGGAAAAGTTATTTGTGCTGTTTGAAGTGCTATCCTAGAAGAATCCTCATGATTTTTGCTTAGTTTGAGTAGGTTAGAGGCTAGATTTGTGCAAAAGTTTGAAGTATTGGTCATATAATGATGGAATGAGTTTTTTCAAGTGTATTTGAATATGTTTGAACCAATAGCCAAGATGGTGGAGGCCTGGAATAGGGATTTTCAATAAACCCTTGAGTTTTAGCCTAAAAATGAGGGTTTAGTGGTTTGGGCGTCTTGTGATAGTTTTTATTGAGGAAGATTGTGGATTTGGTGGTTTTGGAACTAGTTAAAAGACTATCCATAGGAGTTTTGTGTTGGGAGCAAGTTTAGAGGACACTTCATTTGTAAAAGTGGGCTAATTGCCCTCTAGGACAGTAGAAATAGTCCATTTTTGAATCTTGTGTTCCAAAAGACCACACCTTGCATGTTTGGTATGTTATGTAATGCCATAATGGGTATCTAGAAATCTAGTTTATTCATTGGTTTGTTAGGTTTTGTGCAAGTTATGTCCCAAAAACACTTCAGACAGGGCTACAAGCAAGTTGGTCTACTTACAAAGGAAAGACAAGAAGGTCTATGATCAGGAATCCTAATGAGTTTCATTAGTTTAAATGCATCATTTTAGTGAGATCTCAATTTTCTTAGAGAATAGGCATGAGTTCCATGCATATAAGCCATAATAAGTTACCTTTACTACTTATTGAAGCCTTGTATGGTGAGGGGACAGTCATATCCATGCAAGTACAGTCAAGGACCAGTGGAGTAGTGGGTCTCGGAAGACATTTGAACCTTGTTATACCCTACCATCCCATGCATTCTCTTCATTAAGTGTTCAGTTGGGCCCCTTAGTGGTGGTAGCTCTACATCAATTGTTATTGTGTTTTTTTAGATTTGGCTTCATCAATCCATCTCCTCATGATTTGAAGGATCTTCATCTTTGTGAGGGCTTCACCTCTAAGGTGATATCTATTTGTGTTTCAATCATTTCAATTCATCATTGCTTTGGCCTCTGCCCTCCCTTGGGCACACACTCTATCTAACAACGGTGTTGGAAGACCTGAATGTCAATCTAGGGCTTGACCAAGGCAAGCTCCTAAACACCACATCTCCCAAATCCCTCTTTTGTGATTACAAGTTTTAGATGTAGGATTTGGCGAAGTGTAAGTATAGAGAAGCAATTCAAACATTAACAATTCAAAATCTTAGGAGAGGTTGTTGTAAATCTACCCTACTGGACTAGGGTGCCCACCTCGAAGTCCTCCCAATAGGAATCATCCCAAACTCAAGATCTGAACATCATCCAAAATCTATAACACACAAACACAATTGTTAAAATTAAGGAACATTGAGAGTGGGGGTGAATCAATGTTCTGTAAAACTTATTATTATGTTCCTTTATTAATTTACTACATACATTCAAAAGAAAGAAGCATGAACTCAAGAACAACAACAACAAGACCATCACATATGAACGCCAAGATTTTTACATGGAAATTCAGTTAAGGGAAAAACCACGGTAGGGGTAACCCACAAGATTTTATACTCTGTTAAAAGTATTACAAATGGGAAGGCACATGCCTTCAGGCACACTGCCCAGAGCTCACTGCTCAAAGGATGCTCACTACCTATAAGATTAATTACAAAGAGTTTACTAAAATACTTGAACTGAAGAATAGCATCTAATAATGCAAGATTTTAGTTTCGATTAGGCTCAATAAACTGACTTCACACACTTAATCTCTCACTGCCTTGTTTCACTGTTCTGCCATGATCCAGAGCTTAGATCTCTTTGCTTTGCACTTGATACTACCACACTTCACACCTATCACATCATATTCACATATCCATACACCAAAATGCTCAAACCCATTGATCATATATATCTGTAACATGAAGTTTCATCAACTACAATCGGCCTCAAGAAAACTTAGAAACTTTTTCAAGATCATTGTTCTTTCAGCTGAATCCATTCACAAACATCAATGCAAACCAAAACCTATGTATTTAAGTCACCACACATGTTGGCAAATACCACTAGATCTCATAAATTACTCAACCAATCACTTTTCTTAATCCACACAAGGATCAAACACCAAGTCGGCTTGTTCTTCACCGAACTGAACTATCTAACCAAAACCTGATACTCAGATGCTTGTAACTTTCAATCCCTTCATCACCGGAGGCTAAAACTTTGGATTTAGGTAGCCCTAACATCCCTTAACATTCCCTCTGATCTGCAGTACAATAAGATTACCTATGGAAAAATACAAACCAAAATGCTAAACCTTATCATATGCTTTGTTCCTATCTATCCGAACTTACACAAATCTGCAATCTGACTTTTCGTATGATCAAATGATACAATACAGATGTGTAAAATATATTCAGTTGCCATCAATGACAACATTGGACATGCCTAGTAGTGTCTCTTGCTAACAATCTCCCCCTTTGGCATTTATGGCAACACTTAGTGAAAAATGACTAAGTGTTAGAATAGCTCCCCCTTACTATGTACACTTGTGATTTCCAATGCTCCCCCTTAGATGAATTCCTCATTTTTCACTACTTTCCACTCCCCCTTTGACATCAATGGCAAAGGCTAAGATCTGCATACCAAAATTCATGCAAAAACTCTATGTACATGGGTGCATATATACAAATAATCCTTATGTCTTGTCTACATGAACTTGAACACATCATCAAAAATGTTTTTCAACAGTGCCAATCCACTGTCCTATCTTTTCTTCATGCTATCCAAAACTGAAATATGACCATTGAATAAAAATGCTTGTGACTATGCCTTCTGTAGATCAGTGGGATCACTTGTCAGAGAAGCAACTTGAGCTTTTGTCAATGCATTGAACATTGTTTCTAACTTAGGGAAAATCAGTCCCCGAAGTTTACACATCCTTGCCACAATGTTTTCTTTTTCTTTCACCAATTTCTTTATTTCATCAATCAAGTTAATTACTTGACATTCTTGACCGCAGATACTTCAAAGGATCAAAGGATTGAGATACATTTAACAATTTTTGCTCGGACTCCTTTATTTTCTTCTCAATATCCTCCACAACTTTTGACCAAGATAAAGAAAATTTGTACACATCTCCTCCTTCAGTGATGGCATTTTGAATACTCTCTACACTAGTATCCAACACAATTCTATCATAGCCAATTATTCCTTTCAGTTCACTAAATCTTTTATCATTAATTTCATCCTGGACTTTGACATCCACTGACCTTTCAAAGAACTCAAGTGAGTACTTACAGAATTTATTAAGCTCTTCAATTGACTAGAAGGAGAATCAGATGAATCCTTCTGAAAAGTTGGCATAATCTTTTCAAAAATGCTAGAAGCAAGACCAAGCAACTCAATGTCCTCAATGTGAGATTTCAGGATCTCCTTTCTTGCCTTTGCTTGTGAAAATGATGCTAACTTCATCATTTGAATAGGGGAAAGAGTATCCAAACTGATAGGCCCTTGAATTAGATCTAGCTCATCAAATTCAAGCTTATCTTTCTCAAGAAATTTCTTCACTGCATTTGCAGTGTCTCTTGTCGTGCATGCAATTCCATCTTTCTTCTTCTGAGATTCACAATTCAGATCCTTACAGGTATCATCATCAGGATTATCTTGCTTTTGTTCTTCAACACTCTTAGCTATTTCTTCTCTTTGATCTTTCTTGTCTTTAACTTTTGCTTTCTATTAGGGATCAGGCAGATCAAAGCAATAAACACTAACAATTCTATGCAGATTAAATAACCCAAATATAACAATGAGGAATAACACAAAATAGATCAACATAGAAATTTAACATGGTTCACCCAATATGGGATACATCCACAGAAACTCAGCCATCCAATGATTTTATTATCCAATGCAAAACAGATTACAATCTCGCGAATACATCGCTATACCATACATCCCAGCTGCTTATAAAAAGATTTTTGAAAGCTTCTAGAATTAGGGTTTTGCAATGTCATTTTTCTTTTGTCAGTTAACGAAAAATTAACAACCAACTCCTATCATGCAAAAAACTTAACCCTAGTGAGGATACATAACTAGTGTACAGTACTTGCATGATCAGTCATCACATACCAACACTTTTTGCTCTTTATACTTCTTAGAATCACTTTCAGTAGGAGCATTTATTTCCATATTCATTTCTACATTTTCTTCATCAGATTGGTCTGGAGGAATTTGAGTATCCTCTGCATCAACAAAATTATCATCCTTCACTATCTCTTCATCTCCTTTATTTAATATTTCCTCTTCCAGAATAGAGAAATCATCTACCTTATCTTGTTGCTCATTTTTCTTCGACTCTTCATCATTCGGAATGGATGTATCATCAGCATCAACAAGTTCTTCAGTGACCACATAAAACTTATTCTTGTCCAGGGCTTTCTTCAAAATTTGTTCTATTTCTTTGACCACTTCATCTATGTCTCCAAGCATTAGCTTATTCATCCTAATTTTGCTCCTGAATTCATCTTTAACTTCTTTGAAAATTTTGTTTACTTCCTTCCTAGAGATTACTAGACATAGATTGGACAACACATGTTCTCTTAGCTCAAAATCCTTTGCTTTAGTAGCTTCTTTTCTCATTTCCAAAATGTTACTTACACTCTTAGGGATTTCTGACAAAATTTCCACAAGTGCTCTGTTGAATGTATTCAAGTACCTAACAGTAGCATCCTCCAAAATTTTCTTGTTGGCATCATCAAAGTTATCATAATATACTGTTATGGGCTTCAAATTCCCATGAATAGTTACTACATTCACAATATCTTCAACTGACAAGATGGTGATGAAGGGGGTAAATCATAAAACACACAACAATAGAAATTGCTCATAGAAAATAGAACTTTATTTATTGATTTGGACAACTTATTACATTATAGAAGCTCAAATATAATCAGAGGAATCAACCCTCTATAGGCTGCTACACATTACAGCTTCCTATCCCCAGACTCTAGAATCATCTGCCTTCTGTAACCCCAAATCAGCTAGGGTTTCTGTTTTCCCCGCCTATTCTTGAATCTACACTTCCCCCCTTAACTCTACTACTACCCAGGGTTCCAAAAAATGGTTATTAATAGCCTTTTTGGAGGCCAACAACTTAATTTTAAAATTTACATCTCCCTCCAACAATAGGTCAACTTCCAGGAGCCATAACTTTTAATCCGAGTGTTTGATTGATGAACTGTTTTATGCGTCAGAAAGCTCATGAAGTGTTCTACGTGCTAAGAACCCACTCTACCAGTTCTGGCCATTTTTGGGCCTATATAGGGCCATTTAGTGCCTCAAACCTAAGTTTGAATAATTTTCAGGCATTTTTTAGGAAACAGAAACTTTAATATATTTTGGATCACAAAGGATCTTTGTGTGATTCCTTCGCCAAAGGTCTTATATTTCTATTATGTAACTTCTAGTAAATTTTTACTTTAATCTGTGCCCAAATGTAAACTTTCTAAAAATAGTAGGTTACTACTTTTAGTAGTCTGGAAAAACTAAAATTTTGAAAAGAAATGGAAAGACCATCAACAATTTTGAAACACATATTTTTTTGGGCAATGCAAGATTGCCCTTACACCACTGGATGCTCCTGCATTAGACACCCAGGGTAATTTGAGAAGTGACCCTGTCACGTCTCAGGGGTTTGTGTGAGGAAAACTCAAACAGTCAACCTTTGTTTTAGACAACCAAGAAGAATCTTCAACAAGCCTTCCTTTCCATTTCACCAGATATTCTTCATATTTCCTATTCTAAGTACTTCTTCCCACATGGCTATCCAAGATCTCTTCTATCTCCTCTGTTGAAGTAGATGTCAAAATACTCCACTGTTCTGCTATTGGTCCATCCTCTGTTCCACCTTGATGATATTCTAATAAATCAGCAATGTTGAAAATAGGGGAAATGTTGATCTCACTCGGCAACTCCACCTCATATGCATTTCCTGAATCATGTTTCTTCAAAATTCTGCATGGTCCAAATTTCTTCATTTTTAGCTTATTGTATGTTCCAATTGGGAACCTTTCTTTTCTCAAGTGAACCATGACTTCATCTCCTTCTTGGATTTCCTTATATCTCCTTTTCTAATTTGCCTTAGCCTTGTACTGAATATTCATCTTATTAATGTGCTTTTTCACTTCTTCATGCAAATTCTTCATGTGTTCCACAAAGTTTTTAGCCTTGGCACTTGTCTTTTCTCCTTTGTCTAGATTCCTTAATTCTGAAGCATTTCTTGGACTATTCCCATCTACAATCTGTAATGGTGATTTACCAATACTCCTATTGACAGAATTGTTGTAAGCAAATTCTACCTGTGGTAAAATCAAATCCCATCACTTGGGCTTATCTCCTACTAAGCATCGTGTTGATGGTGGTTTTAGCACAGAGCAACACAGGTGTGATTGCTAGTTTCACACCTCTCTTGAAAAGTATCCTACTCTAGGTAAGACTACTCCAAGGATAATACAACTAAGTCTTAGCTTGTAGGGAATCTCTCAATTGGTATGTTCTCGTTGTGCCTTCAAGGGGTCTTACATGTAATCTATAAATCTTCAGGTTTGGGGCAGCAAATACAAATAAACCCTTTTATGATTTTCAACTAATAAGTAAGATAAAGTGTTGCTGAAATTCCTATCCTAACAACTAATCAATAGTTTTTAAAGAAAATGTGAAAACCTTTAGGGTTTTAGAAGAATCCTAAGTGACATTCACAATGTATAGGTTATTTTTAGTAGACGAATACTCTAGAACTTTAAACCAGCTTCCTAAGTTACCAAACTAAAATGGGTGTTACAGTGCTGTAGAAAACGGTGCTATCTTCAATGGAGGTCAAAAGATTTTTAGATCACATTCATTTGCTAAATACCCAATAAACGGCGCAACTTAACTCATTAAATGCAATTGAACTTCAGCACAAATAATCAGCCCAGACTAACTTTACATAGCTATTTACCATCAGCAAATAACTAAAAGTATGGACTTGGAATATTCATTAGATACCACAACAAACCATGAACATTATAAAAGCATAATTAAATAACTACGGGAGAGCAAGAAGTGAACCATGAAAACCAAATTGAGTCAACACAAGACACAAATTCTTAGAAGTACTGCAGAAACTTGCTTTGTATTACTTCAAATGGCATAGAGTCAACAATTTGGTATCAAATCTCTCTTAGAAATAGTGGAAATGGCAGCCCTTTATATAGAAAAGTAGCATACTGAGTTTTCAAATGAACGGAGAAGATTAACTCAACACTGACAGTCTAGATTACATCAATAAATACAATTATAACAGCTCACATCAATTTTCGGATTACATTTTGTCCTTTATAAAAAAGATGAAAAATAACCCCCAGATACATTGAATCTAGTCAATTTGACTAGCCAACTCAGTATATTAATAGAAAAGAACATTTAGAAGCAAGAAAAAGACAAAATTAGAGTCACATGCTACCTTGAATACAACAATTTACAATTGTGATGGGATTACATCCTTAGAATATTCAAAATAGTATCAAGATTCACTATCTAAGTCAATTTTATCTTCACTGGCTAGCTTATTGCGATAAGTCAACCAAGCATCAAGTGCAGGATTAATGTCAGACAGGTCTAGATCCTTCAAATGATTTATCCGATAGTCAAACACCTCTAGTTCCCAACTGAATTTACTATGTATTCTCTCTATCTCTGCTTTTGCCTTCTAAAATGCCTTGAACTCAGCTCTGAGGTCGCTTGTCTTGTCTAACCTTTCCTCCATACTGAGTGTGGCATCTCCAAAAATTACTTTATGCAACATATCTTTACACTTCTTGACATCAAAAGGGGCATAATCATCATAGGACGCTTCCCTACAATCCCTCAAAGAGTCATTGATATCATATATGATTGATCTCAATTCTTCATCAGTTGGTTTATATGCTTCCTTTATATGCTCAAAGGTCTCTTTTCTCTAAAGAAACTATTGATACCATTCAATGGCCTTTGGCAACTTATTTCCAGTCAAAATATTCTCTACAATTAGAGTTTGGGCAGGCAATTCTCTGATACCTTTTATCTAGGGATACATATGTGAATAGTACTCATCAAAAGAATCACATTCTTCATGCAAGTCCTTCCATTTGTTATGCAATTCTACTAATTTCTTGTGCGCTTGAGCAGAGGCACTAATGGTTTTGCATCCCATCTCAAAAACATTTAGTAATCAATTTTCTGTACCTTGGGACTTTGATCTTACCTCGCCCATTTTAGTCATTTCATCAGTAGACAGGAAAGTAGGTATTGTCCTTATATCTCCTCCTACATCTATTGGCTTTATCAAAAATTGAAGACATGCTCGAAGTTCTTCATTTTACTATTTCAAATCTTTCTTGGACATTTCATCTTTATCCAGTTGCTCCAAAATTGATGTGACTAACCCCTTGAAATCATCCACTCTTTGAGCATGAGTGGCTGGACCTAGATCAACTATAGATACGATATAATCTTTTGCCCTGACTTGTTCTCTTGCTACATCAGCTGGGGGGACCGCTATTTCTACTATCCTTGATCCTGATTCGTTCCTATAGATTTTGGATTGAATCTGAGCCCTTTTTTGCTTCTTAGGCTTTTCAGCATGTGATAGGCTCATGCTCAAGTCAAGCTGCATTACTTCTACTTGTGGCTCAAGATACATCATTCTTTCTCGCAGCCATTCAGTAGCAGAAGATTTGTTCAATTTAGAAGCTTCACCCTTATCAATTATAGCCAGTTCCTTGGGTTGCTCCTACTCTTTCTCTGGCTCTTCATTTTTCTCTAAACTTTTCTCTTCTTCCTTGTCTTCCCCCTAGGCCAAGCTCTCTAGATTTTCCATTACATTCTCTTGTGTAGACTTGAAATCTTCATCTGTTTGATCTTTGTCTAGAGGACTATCAAATATATCAATAACTTCCACATTGGCTAAAGGTTCATAGAAATCATTATTTACTTCAGCCAAGGTATCCTTCTCCTCCTCAAATGTGGTTTGAGGCTCCTACAACCCCAATTCTGCACACGCTTTCTCAATCCCAGGTAGCAGTTGTACTGCCAATGAATCCGTAGGCATTTGTGAAATAGGAATAGTAGAAGATATGTTTAGGGAAGGCATATTGACTTGTGTGCAGTTGGCTAGGACTGATGATAAAGAGGAAGAAATGACAAGAGGTAAAGGAAAGGGTAGTGAAGGTAGAGGAAGAGGGGGTGAAAAGATGGTGGAAATGGGAGGCAATGGTAAAGAAGAAGAAGATGTAGGTGCAGTGGTAGTGGAAGGGTATGAAATGGTAAGAGTGGAGGAAATAGGGTTGCTAGGGGTGCTGGAAGAAACTACCAGTGAACAAGAAGCGGCAGCAATGGTAGAGGTAAGAGAGGTGGCAGGAGATGTTTCTTGATTTATGTAGACTGAGGTTATGGGCGAAGTGGATGCAATGGAGAAAGGAGGAATGGAAGGAGAAGTGGCAGTAGAAATGGCAGGGGTTGTGAAAGCAATGCCAACACTTTGGGTAGGAGGTTGGATAGTTGGATGATTGTAATCATTCTTGTTTGTAGCATCCTCCTTATTAACTTCCTTCACTTTCATCTTCTTGGCTTTAGAGCTTTCTCCAGAACCACTTGGCATATCTCTTTTCTTGGAGGCCCTTGTCCTGGTTGAGGGAGGTTGGTCTTTATTCTGAGGAGAACTAGCAGATGGCTTCTTTATCTTCTTTGCTTTCTCTGTCAGAGATCTATGTTCTTCACTATCTAATTTTTGTTTCTCAGCTGGCTCTACCTCATCTGTAACATGGATTGGCTCATCCTCTTCTCCCCTAGAGTCCTTATCTGATTCCACTGCTGTGTAGGTGAGCTAAACTCCTTGTCCATCCAGAACAGCTACTTGAGCTCTAACCTAGGCCTTACTCAATCTAATTGGTTCTCTCATAACAACTTTGAGGGAGCTCTCTTCTACATTTGCCCAATTTGGCAATGGAATGGGCTGATGGTACTGAGCCTCCCATGGTCCTCTAACCATAACATTTTCATCATCTTGTAACTTGGAGGGTATTGCAGCGCAGGTCAGAAGGGGTCATTTTTAGCGCGTAGTTGAGGTATTGTTTCTAGTGGGGTTTTCAGATGGCACCGACCTTGTGGGAGAATTCAGGTCGTCCGACCAAGTCAGAGACAAGGTCTTTTGGCGCAAAGTCAGAGCGAGGGATTTTTGATGCAAAGGACAACTTTAGGGTTTGTGGGGTTTTCAAGATCTTCCGACCAAGTTAGAAAAATGTGTTTTGGGCATGTAGGTTAGATGTAGAAGTTTTTAGCACCAAGTTGTTCCAAATGTGTGGTGCGGGTTTTGGAGGTCTCTGACCGACCAAATGATGGTTCATTTTGCAGGTCGGTCAAACCTCGTTTTAGTGCCAAGACTGAAGGTTTTACAGGAATTTGCCTAAGTTTTTGGGTTTTTTAACCTTCTTCGATGATCTGTTCACATTCTCAATAGAGGATCTATGAGAGGGTTTCAAAATGAAAACCTACAATCTCGTATGGAAACCATAGCTAGAAACCCTACCCATACTAGTTTAGGAAGATTTAATCACTTAATTGCTCATTTAGTAGAAAGATTTAATCATTTTATTCTAAACCCTAACTGTTTGCAAAGAATAACAGGGTTAAAACCTTACTTGGTAAAAGTGAAAAAGTGTTAGGATAGCAGGTAGATCATAGGTTCAAGCTCAGGGCACATCAACAACAAAGATGAGAGCAACACTCCAAAAATCTCATTTGTTTGCACACAAATGATTAAAAATGGATGGTTTTCCCCTTATATTCCCTAGCGAATCACCATTAATGTGTAGGTGTACAATCTACCAGTTTTAGGGTTTACACAATTTTCTCTGAGCTCAGACCTGGCGGGGAAATCAGATGTGTTGGACTTAGTCAGAGCAGGCCATTTTCAGTGCTAAACTTAAAGGTTCAATTTGCATAGTCTTGCGGGTGTTTCAAGTTCATCCGACTTGCGGGCTTTTCTTGTTCATCTAACTAAGTCGGTGATCACTTGATCTAGTGCAAAGTCAGACAGGATCACTTTAGCGCAGAAGTCTAACAAAGGGAAATTAGCATTGAAGTCAGTAACAACAGCTTTTAGCGCCAGGTCAGACAGACAGGAATTTAGCGTGAAGTCAGAGCGATGGGAATTTAGATTTAAGGTCAGACAAGTGAGATTTTAGCACAAAGGTCAGTTGAAGGGCAATCTAGTGCAAAAGGTCATTCCAAGGCCCTTAAAAGGAAAATAAGGATTCATCCTAGCAAATTTTTGAAGTGACTTTCAATATCATCTTTCAATCAAGATCAAAATGCACTTTGACCATTCAATCACTTAAGAGATGAAAAGATCCAATGACTCTCAAGCCAAATCAAAAGAGGGGGTCTCCATTTTGAATGGGGCATTTGTGCAAGGCACAACAAATGGTAACTCTACTGGGAAAATGCTCCTGAGCATTTCAACGATAAATGTTCAGTTTTGAACCCAGAATCTCTATGTTCCCCACATATTAAACAAAAAAGCAAGGTACCTTATCAAAGAATCTAAGATCACTAACCAGTGCAACCATCCACATCCTGAAAACCTGAGTGTGTGCAAATGTATTCATTCCCATCCTTCAACAACTAAGTTCACCAAGATCCCCTAAGACAAGCTAGAAAGCTGAGATCATTCTACCACCAAGAAATGCTCAAATTTTTGAAATATTGCTAAGCTTTGAAATGGATTAATGACTAGTAAAGTTTTCTAGTATGATGATATTTGATATTAATCATTTCTGGATAGTACCTTTTGTATGTATGTGTAATTTGGTAGTCTCTTTATTTGCACTGTAATGGGTCTGGTGTTGAAAAACACCTTTTATTTTTTACCCAATGTAGGCTATCAATACTTAGTATCACCTACCTTCTTTTGATTGATAGTGCATGTGACAGAAGAGGAAATCAGCTCTTTTCACTTGACACAAGATCACCTAGACTCACCTAGCTACTTCAGGATTATTTAGAATGTGAGAGGTATATGGTTAAAAAATACTTCAAGTGCACCAACTAATAACTCATTTTCAATGAACAGACACCATACTCCTTGGCATAACAATGGACCCCACAGCAAAACTAAGTGGAAACCTTAGCTTCTTGAAGGAAGAATCATGATTATTCACCCATCACAGAAGCACTTGCAAGTCTGTACAACTACCTCAACACCAAAAAACAAAGACCCCGTGAAAAAGCAATTGCAGCAAACAAAAACCAAAGGACAACTAACCTAAGCCAAGCACCTATCAACTAAGGAAAGCAAAGGCAAGAAAGAAAAATTAAACTAAAGGCAACCTAAACTAACCAAAGCAAACAAACCTCTAACTATGTACACTAAAATGAGACATGACTGCCTCTCAGGCCTGGAAGTAATGTTTTAGGAACTGGCCATTGACAGGCATGGCAACTCCTCACCAGTAAGGCTCTTGAGTCGATATGTATTGTCTCCAAGGATCTCATAAATCTGATAGGGACCCAACCAAAGTTTATCAAACTTACCATGCTCTCCTTTCTTCTCATGTGCTTTATCCCAATATAGGACCAAATCAGAAATGCAAAATGCTTTGACCTTTGCTCCTTTGTCGAACCATCATTTTACGACTCCCTAATGTTTGGCAAAGTTTTCAATAGCAACATCACGTTTCTCTTCAAGATGCAGTAATTGGGCCAACCTAGAGGACAACTGATCATCAATTTCAAGGTAATCTTGCGTAAATTGAAGTACTGAGATTCTCAAATGGATGGGAAAAATGGGTTCAATCCCATAGACTAGGTGATAAGGAGATGTGTTCAGGGCCTCTTTGTGTCAGATTCTATCAGCCCATAGAGCGAGCCTAAGCTGAGTATGCTAGTCTCTGGGGTTTTTGTCCAATAGTCTCTTAATAACCTCAAGTACATTTTTATTTGTTGATTTAGCTACCCCATTCCCTTGTGGATAGTAATTAGATGAGAACTTGAGAGCAATCCCATAATCAAATGCCTAGTTAGAAAAACATAAGGATGAAAAGGCAGAGCCATTATTACAAACTAAAGCAAATGGACAACCAAATCTAGTGATAATATGCTTTTCAACAAACTCAATGACTACCTCTATGGTGCATTGCTTACAAGATATTGCCTCAGACCATCAGGTGCAGTAATCAGTAGCAGTCAAAATATACCTATGGCCTACAGAGGAAGGTGGATTGATCATACCGATAAAGTCAAGGCCCCACTAAGCAAATGGTCGTACCTCCACTACTAGTTGCAAAGGCATGGTTGTGTGTTGTTCTTTGTGTGCAACAGTCTAGCATATATGACAAGTTCATACATGTGAATATGCATCTTTGAACAAGGTTGGCTAGTAGTATCTGGCATGAAGAACCTGATTAGCCGTTGAGTGCACTGACCCATGACCTGTCCCAAATCTCTCATGAAAACTAGTTAACACCTGATCAACCTCTGACTTGTCCAATCACCTTAGATAGATGCCTTCATGATTCTTCTTGTAAAGGACTGATCCTTTTATCATGTAACTATTGTTTTTTATCTTGAGAGCTCTCCTTTGCACTGAATTCAGCAGTGGTGGACAGCTTTGATTAAGTAAATAAAATATGATATCTCCGTACCACTCATCTTTTGAAATGTCTTCCAACAAGTACTATTGAGAGACTAGGTCTGGTCCTACTTTAGCCATTGTTCTAGTCAGAGCTTGGCCTTTTACCAATTTCATAGGTTGAATATCTATGTCAAACTCTTGTAGTATGGTGACCCACTTCCCTCTTCTTTCTCCTAATTCACTTTGCATCAGTAATACTTTGACTGCTGCATTTGGGACTATAGTAGCTACTTGACATCTTAGGATGTAATGGCAGAATTTCTTAATTGCCTTTACTAGAGCGTATGCTTATTTTTCCACATTTGGATACCTTAGCTCTGCATCTTTCAATGGGATGCTCATGAAAGCGATGGGCCTTTCATCATCAACTGACCTCTTCTACGTCAACATTGCAGCACAAGTATGCTCGGAAGCAAATGAGTATATGTGAAATGGCAGAGTGTAATCAGGACTCACCAAGACAGGTGCATCGGATATAGCTTGTTTAATTTCTGTGAAGGCAGCCCTGGCTTCTAGAGTCCAATCCATTTTAGCATCTTTCTTCAGCATGGCTTTGAGAGGTTGAACAATCTCAGCAAACCTGTAATGAATTTACGTACAAAATTGATCTTACCAAAGTATGACTTAAGTTCTTTCTTGCTAGCTGGGGGAGGCATTTTGAGTATTGCTTGGATCCAGTCTGGGTCGATAGATATTCCTTGCTCAGATATTACATGTCCTAGCAACTTCCCCTTAGTTACTCTGAAAATGTACTTCTTGGGATTGAGTGATATACCATAATCCTTGCATCGCTGCAACACCTTTCTCAGATCTGCTACATGATCCTCCTATCTTTTTGAGAATACTATGAGGTCATCCATGTAGATGATAATACATTTTCTAACTAACTCTTTGAAAGCGACATCCATTGCACACTGAAAAGTTGTACCAAATTTTATTAAACAAATGGCATGCAGCAGTAGGCATAGATGCCCTATTTATAGGTGAAGGATGTCTTCAATCTATCTTCATATTCTACCATCACCTGATTATAACTAGAATATATATCCAAGAATGACATCATCTAGGACCCATTAACAATCTATAATACTTTGTCCAAAGAAGGCAGTGGGTAATTATCCTTTTCAGATGCTCTGTTTAAATTACAGAAATAAACACAAAGTCTGATTTGTCTATTTTTCTTTCAGATCGGGACTAAATTTGCTACCCATGCAGAATGTTTGACTAGAAATATTATCCTTGCTGACAGCAGCTTCTGAACTTCTTTGAAAATCAATGGTTCTAGCAGAGCATTCACTGGCCTCTGCCTTTGTCTAAATGGTTTTGCTCCTGGATTCAGTGGAATGGTGTGCATGATGATCAAGGTATCATATGTCTTCAGATCTTCATAGCTCCATGCTATAACCTCATGGTAATCTCTTAATGCATGTATGATTCCTATCCTTTCTTCTTCGTTATTGGCTTTCCCAATGAACACATTCTTAACATTTTCTTTCATTCCCAAGTTAAACGGTTCACACTTTCCTCCTAGAGACTCTCCTTCTTTCCTTTGGGTCCCTAAATTATCTGCATCAAACAGACTTTCCAATTCTACCATTCATCGCAAGATTGTGTTGGTTTTCAGGTTTAGTACTCCTTCTAAATCCATTTCAGCTGGTTCTATTTCTTTGTCATCTATTATTTGAGCAGTGAACACATCAGATGAAGAAAGAAATCTAATTATGTGCTTATCATCTTCAAAAACTTGGAAATTAGTAACATTATCAGGTACAGACAGGGTGGCAACAAACTCAACAGAAAACTTCTTTAATCCCACCATAGACATTGGCTCTAATGTACTTGTTGTTTGAGCTAGAGCATTGGTAACATGGTTTTGCCTCCTTGGGATCACTTGGATGTTAAAACCATCAAACCATTCTATCAAGTCCCAGACTATGTTCCTATACCTATTCAACCTCTTATCATTGGATGAGTATTATTTTCTTACTTGTTTTACCACTAACTTAGAATCACCAAACACCTAGAGAATTCTAACTTTCTTCTATAGTGCTAGCAGCAACCCCTGCACTAATGCCTCATATTCAGTGACGTTGTTTGTGTATGGAAACTGTAGTCTTTGTGATGCCAAATATGAACTCCCAGTGGGGCTCATCAATTTGACCCCAGCACCAGATCCTTGTCTGCATCTTGAGCCATCAAATCTTAAGGTCCATAAGCAAAAGTCTTTGTTGTTATCACTTTGTTTTACAGACTTCTCATTAAGCAGAGGTTCAAGTTCTTCCTTCATTTCAATAGTTGGTTCCTCCTTTGGGATTATAGGGATATTCAGTTTCCTTTGCACTTGTTTGACTACCTCTTGATACAGTTGGCAAGTAAATTCAAAATGAGATGCATCATGTGTATGACACCAGCTGGGCAATAGTAACTCTTCCATTTGAACCTTCTTTCCAACAGTAGTTTGATCTTGCACAAATCTGGCTACGAAATCACGAAATCCCTCAAATACCTTGGGTTCATCTTCTTCTGAAGAGTCTTCTTCATCTGATTGAATATATGCTTATGTACTTTCTGGTCTTTCTATAAGTGGTTTAGACGGTCTTAAGCAACTCAGCATGAGGACTTCTTCAGATTGACTAATGTGTGGAAGATAGACTCCTAAATCAACTTCTGAGAATAGAATTTCGTTGGGTTGATTATACTCTGTAATCATATGCTTCATCTTAGGCTCTCTTTCAACATGTATCTGATTGGCCAATCCTTTCCATGGCAACCACATGTGGGAAAAGTCAATTGTCATATAACTATTCAAGGTCCTAGACCAATCTCTGCTCAAAAGCATGCCATATTGATCTAGAATGTCTACTCCTTGACTATCTATATACTGTTGTACCCTAGGATCAGAAGCCAATTACATGTGTATCATGTTTAACTCACCCACTACATTCACTTCAGTCTTATCTAATTATGTCACCTTCCTAGAGGACTTGGCTAGAGTGAGCCCAAGTGCCTTGCAGACTGATAATGGCATTACATTTGTGGAAGCACCAGAATCCACTAAACAGTTATGAAGGTTCCTATTGAATATCTTGAGTGTTAGGAGGAAAGGAGGACTTTCTCTCTTGTCTTTATACAGTGTCATCTTCTGTTCTACATCAGTCACATGTATTCTTTCTTTCCCTTTATCCATGTTATCTTTGGTGATGTTTTCCTTTGGAACATAATCAGTCTTAGCTCCAGCACCTATATCTTGGAAGAAAGATATCCTAACCTTAGGTATTTTAAGCAACTCATATAAAGAAAGACTGACCTTCATTTTCTTAAGTTCCTCAGCTACATACTACCCCATCTTTACTATGTCAAATCATTGAGAATTTTCTGCACCAGTAGCACCTTGATATACGGATTGGTTGGGAACTTTTGGGAGTTCAGGATTATTGGTAGCTTTTGGGTCTGGTGGGATTTGATAGCTATTTGGAGGGATGGAAGTGGTGAAAGGACCTTTAGGCTTGCTACTTCTTAGGTTGTAAGGAGTCTTATTGTACTGCTGATATGCATTAACTTCTTAAGACTCTTCTTCCTCAGGTTGATTATCATCTTGGAATGGAAATATGTAACCTATCAAGAACTAGGGCAGTATCATACCTTTGATAAGGAACAATTTCATATCCTGTCGGCGGAGTCTCTTGATTTTTAGCATTTTGAATCTCCATCTGGAAGATACTAGATGCAATCTAGAATTCTAGGCAGTCTAGTTCAGAATGAGCATTCATGTTGTGCAGTCTGCACCAGGTGGATAGAGCAACTTTAGCCAACATCACACATCATAGGGGCCTAGTATCATTGTTCTAATTTTCAAAGGGCGAAGGTACTCCTCCATTGTTTGGTCTGGTGTTCTAGGATTGATTTGACCACTGCTGAAAGTTTAGATTTTGATACTAATTCTAATTTGAGAACTGGTTCTGATTTGAGAATTGGTTCTGACTTTGGTTCTGGGAGTACTGCTGATTTTGGAAATGTTGTTGATTATGTCCCCTTTGCTGTAGATAAGCATTTTGGTTCTTGAGGTGGGTAACCTTAGCAGTAAGCTTCTTCATTTTATCAACTAGCTCTTTGATATTATCTTTGTCTTCTTTGGTCTTGGTTGTTTCTAAAGACTGTAGGAAAGGCATTTATGCTAGAGGCATTTTAGCTACTGGATTACCTACGTGGATTACTAAGGCTTGTGTTGCAGCTGGGTTCAGAATTGGGTTCATCACAGGAGTATGATTAGCCAATGCTTGATTTATCATAGGTATATGATTTGGCATTGCAATAGGCCCCATATGGTTTAATGGACTAGAAGTTGTTTGCCCTAGCTGGGTACTCACAGTGACAACAATAGAATATGCTTGAGCTAAAGTAGCAGGGATTGGATTAGCCCTCCTTGCAAACATGGAGGTAAGTTTGTCCAAGGCAGCATAGTAAATGGGTAAGGCAACAGCCTGATCTACAGTGTAAGGAGCCTACAAACAGCTGTAAGCCTTCTGGAATCTATTATTAAAGGAACTTATCATCTCACCTTCATCTCAATGAATCTCCACAAAAGATTAATAAAGATCAGCTGGGGTGGTAGGCATACAAAACCTATCCAGAAAAGTAGTCTTCAGGTTCCGCCACGAATTTATGGATGCTACAGGGAGGTTAGCAAACCAGTAATAAGCTTCATCCTATAGGGAATAAGGGAACAACCTGCATATCACATCCTCATACTATACTTGCAACATAAACATGTTAGATTCAAAGATTTTGATGTACTCATCTACAGTCCTATCTGGATCATTCACTCTGAATTTTGAATAGAACTTGTCTGGGTTCTTAGGCATGTCGTGGTAATCATTGAACAAAAAAGGAGACTGGTTATTTCCTGCAAAGAAGGCCATGTTTGGAGGATTAATGGGAACTGCAGTAGTGTTCCTAGGGGCTGACTGAGCTCGAGGGGCTCTGGGTATTCCTTGATCCCTTCTTGATCATCTAAATTCTGCTAGGGATAGCAACTCTTCCCCAACTGAGTTGGACCTAGTGTGTCTCTGTCTAGTCCCCAGACTTGCTGATTTTTTTTTTAGAGGGAAAATAGGTGCCCTTCTTCTAGCACCAATTTTGTTGATGGTGGTTTTAGCACATAGTAATGCAGGTGTGATTTCTAGTTTCACACCTCTCTTGAAAAGTATCCTACTCTAGGTAAGACTACTCCAAGGATAATACAGCTAGGTCTTAGCTTGCTGGGAATCTCTCAATTGGTATGTTCTAGTTGTGCCTTCAAGGGGTCTTACATGCAATCTGCAAATCTTCAGGTTTGGGGCAGCAAATACACATAAACCCTTTTATCATTTTCAACTGATAAGAAAGATAAAGTGTTGATGAAATTTCTATTCTAACAACTAATCAATGGTTTTTAAAGAAAATGCAAAAAGGTTTAGGGTTTTAGAAGAATCATAAGTGACATCCACAATGCATAGGTTATTTTTAGTAGACAAATACTCCAAAACTTTAAACCAGCTTCCTGAGTTACCAAACTGAAATGGGTGTTACAATGTTGTAGAAAATGGTGCTATCTTCAATGGAGGTCAAAAGATTTTTAGATCACATTCATTTGCTAAATACCCAATAAACAACGCAACTTAACTCATGAAATGCAATTAAACTTTAGCAGAAATAATCAGCCCAGACTAACTTTACATAGCTATTTACCATCAGCAAATAACTAAAAGTATGGACTTGGAATATTCATCAAATACTATAGCAAACCGTGAACATTATAAAAGCACAATTAACTAAATACGGCAGAGCAAGAACTGAACCATGAAAACTAACTTGAGTCAACACAAGTCACAAATTCTCAGAAGTACTGCAAAAACTTACTTTGTATTACTTCAAATGGCATAGAGTCAACAATTTGGTATCAAATCTCTCACAAATAGTGGAAATGGCAGCCCTTTATACAGAAAAGCAGCATACCGAGTTTTCAAATGAACGGTGGAGATTAACTCAACATCGACAGTCCAAATTACATCAATAAATATAATTATAATAGCTCACATTAATTCTCGGATTACATTTTGTCATTTATGAAAAAGACAAAAAACAACCCCCAGATACATTGAATCTAGTCAATTTGACTAGCCAACTCAGTATATTAATAGAAAAGAACATTTAGAAGCAAGAAAAGACAAAAATAGAGTCACATGCTGCCCCGAATATAGCAATTTACAACTGTGGTAGGATTACATCCTTAGAATATTCAAAATAGTATCAATATTCACTATCTAAGTCAATTTTGTCTTCACTGGCTAGCTTGTTGTGATAAGTCAACCACGCATCAAGTGTAGGATTAATGTCAGATGGGTCTGGATCCTTCAAATGATTTATCCAATAGTCAAACACCTCTAGTTCTCAACTGAATTTACTATGTATTCTCTCTATCTCTACTCCTGCCTTCTGAAACACCTTGAACTTAGCTCTGAGGTCACTCGCCTTGTCTAACCTTTCCTCCATACTGAGTGTGGCATCTTCAAAACTTACTTTATGCAACTTATCTTTACATTTCTTGACATCAAAAGGGGCATAATCATCATAGGATGCTTCCCTACAATCCCTAAAAGAGTCATTGATATCATATATGATTGATCTCAATTCTTCATTAGCTAGTTTATATGCTTCCTTTATATGCTCAAAGGTCTCTTTTCTGAAAAGTAGCTGTTGATACCATTCAATGGCCTTTGGCAACTGATTTCCAGTCAAAATATTCTCTACAATTAGAGTTTGGGCAGGCAATTCTCTAATACCTTTTATTCGGGGATACATATGTGAATAGTACTCTTCAAAAGAATCACATTCTTCATGCAAGTCCTTCCATCTGTTACGTAATTCTACTAATTTCTTGTGCACTTCAGCAGAGGCACTAATGGTTTCGCATCCCATCTGAAAAACTTTTAGTAACCAATTTTCTGTACCTTGGGACTTTGATCTTACCTCATTCAATTTAGTTATTTCATCAGTAGACATGAAAGTAGGTATTGTCTTTATATCTCCTCCTACATCTACTGGCTTTATCAAAAATTGAAGACATGCTCAAAGTTCTTCATTTTCCTATTTCAAATCTTTCTTGGACATTTCATCTTTATCTAATTGCTCCAAAATTGATGTGATTGACCCCTTGAAATCATCCACTCTTTAAGCACGAGTGGTTGGACCTAGATCAACTGTAGATATGATATAATCTTCCACCCTGACTTGTTCTCTTGCTACATCAGCTGGCAGGACTGCTATTTTTTCTATCCTTGATCCTGATTCATTTCTATAGATTCTTGATTGAATCTTAGCCCTTTTCTGCTTCTTATGCTTCTGAACCTATGACAGGATCGTGCTCAAGTCAAGCTACATTACTTCTACTTGTGGCTCAGGATACGTCATTCTTTCTTGCAGCCATTCAGCAGCAGAAGATTTGTTCAATTTAGAAGCTTCACCCTTATCAATTATAGCCAGTTCCTTGGGTTGCTCTTGCTCTTGCTCTGGCTCTTCATTTTTCTCTAAACTTTTCTCTTCTTCCTTGTCTTCCCCTTGGGCCAAGCTCTCTAGATTTTCCATTACATTCTCTTGTGAAGACTTGAAATCTTCATCTATTTCATCTTTGTCTAGAGGACTATCAGATATATCAATAACTTCCACATTGGCTAAAGGTTCATGGAAATCATTATTTACTTCAGCCAAGGTATCCTTCTCCTCAAATGTTTTTTAAGGCTCCTGCAACCCCAATTCTACACACACTTTATCAATCCTAGGTAGCAGTTGTACTGCCAATGAATCCGCAGGCATTTGTGAAATAGGAATAGCAGAAGATATGGCTAGGGAAGGCGTATTGACTTGTGTGAGGTTGGCCAGGACTGATGATAAAGAGGAAGAAATGACAAGAGGTGAAGGAAATGGTAGTGAAGGTAGAGGAAGAGGGGGTGAAAAGATGGTGGAAATGGGAGGCAATGGTAAAGAAGAAGAAGATGTAGGTGCAGTGGTAGTGGAAGGGTATGAAATGGTGAGAGTGGAGGAAATAGGGCTGCTAGGGGTGCTGGAAGAAACTGCCAGTGAACAAGAAGTGGCAGCAATGGTAGAGGTAAGAGAGGTGGTAGGAGATGTTTCTTGAGTTATGTAGACTGAGGTTATGGGAGAAGTGGATGCAATGGAAGAAGGAGGAATGGAAGGAGAAGTGGCAGTAGAAATGGCAGGGGTTGTGACAATAGTGCCAACACTTTGGGTAGGAGGTTGGATAGTTGGATGATTGGAATCATTCTTGGTTGTAGCATCCTCCTTATTAACTTCCTTCACTTTCATCTTCTTGGCTTTAGAGTTTTCTCCAGAACCACTTTGCATATCTCTTTTCTTGGAGGCCCTTGTCCTAGTTGAGGGAGGTTGGTCTTTCTTCTGAGGAGACCTAGCATATAGCCTCTTTATGTTCTTTGCTTTCTCTTCGAGAGATGTATGTTCTTCACTATGTGATTTCTATTTCTCAGCTGGCTCTGCCTCATCTGTAACATGGATTGGTTCATCCTCTTCTCCCTCGGAGTCCTTATCTGATTCCACTACTATGTAGGTGAGCTAAACTCCTTGTCCATCCAGAACAGCTACTTGAGCTCTGACCCAAGCCTTACTCAATCTAATTGATTCTCTCATAACAACTTCAAGGGAGCTCTCTTCTGCATTTGCCCAATTTGGTAATGGAATGGCTTGATGGTACTGAGCCTCCCATGGTCCTCTGACCATAACATTTTCATCATCTTGTAACTTATTTAGTACTATCATTACGTGAGACCTCTTGATGAAATCCAGAGGTAGCCTTGCATGTGCTTTCTTCATGACCTGATAATCATTAGGGCAATTGGCCCAAAAGTCTTCAATATGCACCTTATGGAAGAGCTTCTTACTTACAAATCTTTCCATCCCTCTATTTGTATCAAAATGACCCCTTGCATTGTAGTAGTGTAGATTTAGGAGATGAATCTCTTTATCAAAATTTTTTGCCGATGCCAAAGAAGGGTATGCATAAAGTCCCTTGCCGCACTTGATGGGAAACTGAATACTAGTTCTATGCAAGTGTTTAAGCTTCTCAGCATAGGGTATTAGTTGCCTAGATAGCTCCAGAAGCACTATCTATCATCTAGATACTTGGGGAGTCTGTAGGCCATCCCAATGAAGCCTTGTACCCTTAAGTATGTAAATTTATCAAACTGGATATACCACCTACCATATTTGATTATTTCATTCATGGCCTCAGTGGAAATCCTCAAGGCTATGTTATCCTGCAACCTTCTGGGTATATACATCGTTAATGCATCATTTACCCTTTTGAAATGTATCAATGATTGAGATGAGGTCAATTGTGGGTAACATTCATATACTTTTATTTGAGTTTGTTCATCATTCCCAACTTTACCAACCTTGGACAATTCATCATAGTGGTTCCTTCTTGCCAATGCATAGACAATATAGGATGTCCATTTGAAGTACTTGTTTTCTCTAAAATTTTTGAAGGCTTCATGGATGTTGTCACTGAGGATCTGAGCCCAGTGGAACTTAGTTCCCTTCAATATCTCAATGCTAATAATGAACATCCAGTCCTCAAAGGTAGAGGTTGTTGGCAATCCATATATTCTACTCAAAAAGGTTACCAAATCTCCTATCTCATCATGGAAGTCACTTCTGTATAATATTCTGGGAAACTTAAATAGAGCAGACCTTCTGCTCTTGGCCCAATGGTCATTTATATACTTTCTACATCCTTCTACATCTTTATTATATGTTGCTTGTGATCCCTTTTTGTCTAGCATAGTCATAACCTTATGCCAGGGGATATCAAAGGTTTTAGCCAGAGAAGGTGGGTTTAGATAAGCCAAGATATCCCCATTTGTTGTCTGAATTGTTCTTGTCATTATGTCATACATGTTTGCATAGGTGGCCATTCGTTCTACACATTGCATCGAAGTGGGGAAGGCGGCTGCTTGTGCAATACCACTATCTCTGAGTACTCTAGCTCTAGGAGTTGGGCTCAGACCAAAGACTCTTAATCTGAAGTCATCTAGGTCTATGTGACCTAAGTCTGTGTCCCCTACATCACTCCATCCAGAGTGAATCTTGGTCTCAGGAGGGATTCATTTGAACTCGTACTTCATTTCTTGAGCCCGAGCAGTCATTTAGTATGCAAGACCGGACCTTATAAATTTGATACCTTGAGGAAACTCCTAACATACTCCTAAATTTAAAATGAACCTTAATACAAATCTGCTATTTGCTACCAACACACCTTTTGAAGGAAAGTTAAATCTAACATTTATCACAATTGCAACAACCACCATTAATACATGCAAACAAACATCTAATGCTGCAAACAATTCCATGAAAATCATCATTAACCATGTATTACAACATTAATTATATCATTTTAAACCACTTTCCCTTTGAAAATTTTAGAAAATTCAATCACTTGCATGGTTTTGCGCTAATTTGGGGGTTTTCCGATCCTCAGGCAGAAGAGCACTGAATTCAAGGTCATCCGACTTAAGCAGGGAAATCAGGCAGGTCTGACCAATGGTTTTACTTCCTCCTATGCTTTTGCACTTTGCGTGGGATTTAGAGGTCACCGACCTCTATTGGTTGTTAAGTTAGTCGGTTGAGATTTCAGCCCAAAGTCTATTGATGCTCTTGTATTACTTCTACAGAGGTTTTGACAGTGTCTGATTTGCACAGGATTTAGAGGTCACCAACCAAGTCAGTGGGAGGGTATTGCAGCACAGGTCAGAAGGGGTCATTTTTAATGCATAGTTGAGGTATTGTTTCTAGCAAGATTTTCAGATGGCACCATCCTTGTGGGAGAATTCAGGTCGTCCAACCAAGTCAAAGATAAGGTCTTTTGGTACAAAGTTGGAGCGAGGGATTTTCAGTGTAAAGGACAACTTCAGGGTTGTGGGGTTTTCAAGATCTTTTGACCAAGTTGGAAAAATGTGTTTTGGGTGCATAGGTCGGACGTCAAAGTTTTTAGCACCAAGTTGTTCCGAATGTGTGGTGCAAGTTTTGGAGGTCTCTGACTGACCAAATGATGGTTCATTTTGCAAGTCAGTCGGACCTCATTTTAGCACCAAGACTGAAGGTTTTATAGGAGTTTGCCTAAGTTTTTGGATATTTTAACCTTCTTCGATGATCCGTTCACATTCTGAACAGATTATCTAAGAGAGGGTTTCAAAATGAAAATCTACAATCTCGTACGGAAACCCTAACCAGAAACCCTACCCATACTAGTTTAGGAAGATTTAATCACTTAATTGCTCATTTAGTAGAAAGATTCAATCATTTTATTCTAAACCCTAACTATTTACGAAGAAGAATAGGGTTAAAACCCTACTTGGTAAAAGTGAAAGTGTGTTAGGATTGCAGGTAGGTCATGGGTTCGAACTCGAGGAAGATCAATAGCAAAGATGAGAGTGGCGCTCCAAAAATCCTATTTGTTTACGCATAAATGATTAAAAATGGATGGTTTTCCCCTTATATTCCTTGGTGAATTGCCATTAATGCGCATGTGTACGACCTGCTAGTTTTACGGTTTGTGTGATTTTCTCTGAGCTTGGACCTAGCAGGGAAATCAGATGTGTCAGACCTAGTCGGAGTAGGCCATTTTCAATGCTAAACTTAAAGGTTCAATTTGCACAGTCTTGTGGGTGTTTCGGGTTCATCCGACTTGTGGGCTTTTCTTGTTCATCCAACTAAGTCGATGATCGCTTGATCTAGTGCAAAGTCAGATAGGATCACTTTTAGCACAAAAGTCTGACAAAGGGAAATCAGCGCTAAACTCGGTAACAACAGCTTTTAGCACCAGGTCAAATAGACAGGAATTTAGCGCGAAGTCAAAGCAATGGGAATTTAACGCTAAGGTCAGACAAGTGAGATTTTAGCACAAAGGTCAGCTGAAGGGTAATCTAGCACAAAAGGTCATTCCAAGGCCCTCAAAAGGAAAATAAGGATTCATCCTAGCAAATTTTTGAAGTTACTTTCAATGTCATCTTTCAATCAAGGTCAAAATGCACTTTGACCATTCAATCACTTAAGAGATGAAAAGATCCAATGACTCTCAAGCCAAATCAAAAGAGGGGGTCTCCATTTTGAATGGGATGTGTGTGCAAGACACAACACATCGTAATAGGTTACCCAAACTCCTATTCACCACTTCTGTCTATTCATTAGTCTGTGGATGGTGTGCAAAACTAAACTTCAAATCTGTTTTCAACTTCTTCCACAATGTCCTCCAGAAATAACCAACAAACTTGGTATCTCAATTTGAAACTATGCTCTCTGGTAGACCATGTAATCTTAGCACCTCCCTAAAAAATAACTCTGCAATATGAATAGCATCATTGGTCTTCTTGCAAGGAATAAAATGTACCATCTTTGAGAATCTGTCCACCACCACAAAAATGGAATCATGTCCTCTCTGTGTCCTTGGGAAACCAAGAACAAAATCCATACTAATATCATCCCATGGCTTCTCTGGTATAGGTAATGGTTGATATAGGACTATATTCTGACTTGCTCCTTTCGCCATCTGACATACTCTGCAACTCTGCACAAATTTCCTCACATCTTGCTGCAACTGTGGCCAATAATAATTTTCACCAACAATAGCAATGGTCTTATCTCAACCAAAGTATCTAGCCAATCCTCCAGTATGCTTCTCCTTAATCAGGTTCTCTCTCATTGAACTCCTTAGAATGCACTATTATCTCCCAGATTTGCACCCTTTCTGCAGTTGTGAAACTTCAGCAATCTAGAGATACAATGGGAATGATCTCGAAGTGTGGGACCTTGCGAGTTGAGATCAGACCTCCAAAGAAGGTTGGTTCCTCTTTCTAAGCCTATTACTTAGAGAAATGCATCTAAACCTAGTTCTAATATTTGCAGGGGAAAAGAGTTAGAAGGAAACTGAAATGGGAAAGAGTGATGCACCAGATTTAGTGAGTGATGGTGATCTTGGTGTAGGCACAACAATGATTTCAATGATGGAGGAGATTCACACAGACTTATGATTGATTGAGGCTTCGGTATGAAGGTTCAACCTGCAGAGGAGCCATTTTGCTCACAAAACAGGTAGTAATGTCAATTAAAACACAGAAATCAAGACATAAGAGAGGCAAGAAGTCATGCATATATTAATCATGAAGGCCAAAAACTATTACAATATAAAATGTTCAGTAGTAGAAGAGATCTGACTATAGAAAATTCGGCAGCATAACAACCCCAAAATAAAACCATCCCCCATTTCAAAAGAGTTTTCAATGCATTTATAGGTCATACTCCTACCAGAAAAGCATGGAGTCCCTGCTCCATGGATCCGAGGTCATTAATACCAGAACAAGGGAGCATGGGTAGAAGCGTGGTGAAGGTACAGGGACCATGCCGCTGCTAAGACCAAAACCATAGAAAATGGCTGCCAGAAAGAAAGACAGGACAGGGCATTGAAGAAGAAACCTCCAAAGTCACCGCCCAACACACGAAGATCAGCCCTGCAAGATGTAGAGCCCATGCGCATTGATGAGAGAGGCCATACGCCATGAATGCACCTGCAAAATTGACCAACCGAAGCTACTATGGAAAAGGATAGCCTCTGTACACACCAAAATGACTGCTGAGACATCTTATTGGCCGAGCATGCAAAGCTAGATCCAAACTTGAAAGTGAAAAAATCCCCCTCAAAAACCTACCAAACGAAAGAGGAGGCGAAAACAAGCATCTTTTCCTTTTGAAGCATGTCAAAATTCACCAGGATGCGGAAGATACAGGAGGTCAAAGTTGCGGTCAACTGTGTGTATATATCATTTTGCATATCTACTTGTATCAGCCTCTGAAACCTCCTCTGAAACTACCTTTACATATGTAAAGCACTTTGTATATGACCTCTTGCATATCGGCTTTGTATATCTGATTGTATGTTTAAACATACAATTGCAAATATACAAACACATGTATATACAATGCGCAGACCCCAACACTAAATTTGGTGAATTTGACTTTACAGTCAGGTCCACCTTGTATATTCCCTTCTTATACATTTCATTTGTATATCGTAAGATACAATGCACTGAATATACAAGCTACAGACCTAAACCATTTTATCAATCAGATTGGAGAAATTTGAAATCCAGGCCTTGTATCTTCAATCTCTTGTATATCGGGATATACAATGCCATATGCATGCAAGCTGCGAACCTCAAACCATTATGAAGCATATTGCAATCGCCATCAGGTCCGAGCCATGCATGCTCCTCTTTGTATATAACCAATGTATGTCGCATATACAATGCGAACATATAAGCAAAATATACATACAAACTACGGAATTCTACCCTTTATCAACTGGAATGTATGTTCATTTTAGATCCGGCTTGTATATAGGAATGCATATTTGGTTGTATGTGCAAACATACAGTCTCAAATATACAAGTGGTGGGCCCCCAGTTTTGAATCACTTTCCCTTGCATGTTGACTTTGCACATTTCCCCTTGTATATTTCTTTGCATCTGTTGCTTGTATGTAGATCTTGTATGTCCTTCCTTTGTACCGCATTTACAAACTGATTTGTATATGACCTTGTATGTTGTTGATATACAAAGGCTTTTGTATGCATTTCCTTGTATGTGCCTGATGCATGTTTTGCTTGTATGTCCAAACATACAATCGCAAATGTACATTTGGTGGACCCCACCCTTTGCATCTCCTCTTTGTATGTTTAACCCCTTGTATATCGGCTTTGTATATGCAAACATACAAAGCAAAATATGCAAGCCACTGTTACAACTACCTTACTATATCACACATGCATATCTCCTTGTACCTTTGGTGAAAGTCCTTTGTATGTTCTATCGATGTACATTGCAAATGTACATCGGCCTTGTATCTTTGCCCTTACATGTGACCCTTTGTATATCGCAAATGTATGTGCATATACAAACAAATGTAGCCGATGCATCTTGCTCGGCCTCGTGTTATTTTCATTGTATATACTCATTGTATGTGCAAACATACAAACCTGATATACATTCTATCCCGATATACAAGCGTAGAATATTCTGGGAATCTACGACAGATTCTCCAAATGCACATACAAACCCGATGTGCATACAAAGATGTATATAATCATTTTTCACTTTCTTGAGGGCTGATTTAACTCTTTTTGGCCTGCCAATGTACATCAGCACTTATATTTCAACCTTGCATGCTTGTCGATTGCACCTAGGCCTTTGCATAATGCGAATGTATGTTCCAAACATACATTGGTGAATGTATATGCTAATATACATTCCAAAATGCATCTATCTTTTCCTTGTATGAAACTGAGAAACCCTGCGATGGGAAGCACTTAAGGACAAAAGGTTTCTGGGTTTTTCTGGGTTTTTGTCAAAGATTCTCCAGGTGGGATTTTTGGGAAATTTAGAAAGGCAAAGCATGAGTAATTGAAGAATTTGAGCTTTCCCTCCTTCCATTCAGGCTTTCTCTGATCAGATTTCTTCGATAGAAGGAGAGAAATAGGAATATTTTGGGGCTAAGCAAAATATGACAACAGATTTGGCAACCTCTTAGGGGTGTTTGCCTACTAAACAAATGATCAGTGGCCTTACATCCATTGGGCATGGAGTCAAAAAGAGACTAAAAATACCTTTGACAAACATCTTGACCTTAGTACCTGAGCGTGACAGCAATGACGAACACAGGAAGACCAAAACCCAAACAAAAATCTGAAAGCAACCCACAAACTATGCTAGGCAACACTTAGGGAAAACAAAGAGGCATCTAAACTATTGTGCGGCAGCACTTATTAAAAGAAAGAAACCTAATCTACTGATCTACAAGGCAACTCATACCTCAAAACACCTCTTTAGGTGCATCCCATTGACTGGGATAGGCAAATTTTCTCCATCCATATTTGATAACTGAAATACATTGTGCTCCTTGCATTTAGTAATGATAAATGGGCCACTCCACATGCTATCAAACTTGGAGTGCTTCCCTGGCCTGCTTTTTAATTCATCCCATTTGAGCACCATATCCCCTTCCCTGAAATTTCTGGGAGTGGCCTTCTTATCAAAAACTCTCCTTTTCTGAAGCTGATGATACTCCATAGCCTTCTTAGCTTTATCTCTGACCTCTTCAAGCTCGATGAGTTGAGCATATCTGATAGCCATGGGATCCTCCTCTTCAAACATCTCCAACTGATTCATGATGTCAAGAGCTAGCAGCTCTACAGATACAGGCAATCTTGCCTCTTTTCCATAAACTAGCATATATGGAGAGTTCCCAATAGACCTCTTGGGAGTTATTCTATCTGCCCATAGAGCAAATTTAAAATTGGTATGGCAAGCTCTCTGGTTATCCTCCATTGTCCTTTTGATAATTCTTATGAGATTTTTACTTATGGATTCAGCCAACCCATTACCCTGTGGGTAATAATTTGATGAAGTGCCTAGATAGATCCCATTCATCATAGCCCAGTCAGTTATCTTTAATCCAACAAAGGCCAAGGCATTGTCTGAGATGATTGATTCCAGTACCCCAAATCTAGATATCAAATCACCATAAAAGTTCAAAATAGCACTCTCATTGGATTCCTTCAGAACCACCGCTTCAGTCCACCTTGTGAAATAGTCTGTTGCTATAAGCACCCACCTGTGGCCTTCACTGGATGGTGGGTTAATGGGACCTATAAAATCAATGCCCCACTTCATGAAGGGCTGCTCTATTTGAATTGGCTGCAGGGGTAAAGCTGACAGCCTTTCTTTGCCTGCAAAAATGGCACACTTCACACACTTTCTAGCCCATGTGTGAGCATCCTTGAATAAGCTGGGCTAGAAATATCTAGCTTTGATTATTTTCCAAGTAGTAGTCCTTGGGGCAAAATGACCCCCTGTTGTTCCATCATGAAACTCATGCAACACCTTGTCTGTCTGAGCTTCATCAATGCATCTTAACAATACACCATTAACATCTTTCCTAAAAAGGATACCATTGATTAAAGCGTATGGAATGGACTGCAATCAAAAATATCTCCTCTTGGCTCTATCTAGTCCTGCTAGACATTCACTAGTTTACAAAAAATGAGTCATGTTAATAACCCAACCTGTGCCCACTGCTGTTGTATCAGCTTGATGCTCATCTTCAATGGCCAAAAGCACTTCCTTTTCCTTCTCTGCTTCATTTTTAGAACTAATAGCAAGCTGTTCGCTGAGTCCTCTACCTCTAATGAGCTTTGTTACTTTGATATCCACATCATACTCCATGACTTTGGTAATCAAACTAGCTCTCTCTCATTTACATCCTTACTTAATAGGAACTCCTTCACGCCAGGGTGAGCAACCATCAAATGTATCTTATTGTTAGAAACAAGATGTCGAAACTTCTTGAGGCTCCTTACCACCACAAGATCATGTTTTTCAATGAAGCTATACCTCTGCTCATACTCCTCCAGCCCCTGACTAAAGAAAGCTATTGGCTATTCAAAGTTGCCACTCTGTTGTTGTACTAGAATCACAGAGATTGTGTCTAGACCGCCATATGCATACAAGATAAATTATTGGAGAAGTCAGGATTTACCAGAGTTGGTGCAGCCAATAATGCCTCTTTTATGGACTCAAAGCTGAGTCTGGCCTCTTTCGTCCAACTGAAAACTATATTCTTCTTTAACATGGATGTCAAAGGCTTTAATAGATTTGCAATGTTATGTATGAATCTTCATAGGAAATTAATTCTGCCAATAAAACTTTGAAGTCCCTTCTTGTGGCTGGATAAGGGCAGCTCCAGAATAGCTCTTACCCTTTCAGTATCAATGGTAATGCCTTCCTTTGACACAATGTGCCCTAACAGCTTGCCTTCATGTATAGCAAAAATGCATTTCCTGGGATTGAGAGATATCCCAAACTCTTTGCATCTCTCAAATACTTGCCTCAAATGGGATAAATGCTCAGATGCATCCTTGGAGAAAATTGTTAGGTCATCAAGGTACACCAACACCAATTTATACAGCAAACCCTTAAAAGCCATATCCATAGCTCTCTAAAAAGTTGAGCCACCATTTGACAAACCAAAGGACATCCTTTTGTAGGCCATGGTGCCCCATTTGGTAGTAAAAGTGGTTTTAAACTGATCTTCCTCCTTAACTAACACTTGATTATAACCAAAAAATCCGTCAAGTAAGGAGAATCTTTCTGAACCAGCCACTACTTGCAGAATTTGCTCCATTGAGGGCAGTGGGTAGTGGTCTTATAGGGAGGCTCTATTAAGGTCCCTAAAATCAACACACAGTCTAATCTCTCCATTCTTTTTTCTCATAGGGACAAGGTTTGGTCAATTCTTTAATCATCATGGGCTCTAGCTTTGGATTTAGAGGTCTTTGCTTCTGCCTCATAGGTTTTGTACCTAGTTCTAACTCTATGGTATGCTGGGCAATATGAGGGTCAAACCCCTTTAGGTCTGAATAATCCCAAGCAAACACATTGTGAGGACCGTCCTTTTTACTTCTGTTGTTATGACTACTTACATTACTGTTATGGTTACTTATAATATTTGTGGATAGCAGTTCCCGGAATTGTCAAACTATTAAACTTTATTATGTTTTCAGAAAAACTAATTGGGTGATGTTTGGATAAGTTTACATTTCAGAAAAACATTAATTAGGTGATGATGGAAAATTGTAATATGATTTCATTTATGTTAATTAATACTATGTCATGATAATGCATGTTTTTTTAAAGTTGCTTCGGCTATGATGATTTTATGTGGTTACTGATCTTGTAATTTAGTGTGCAGGAATTACTAATCAAACCACAGAACTCGGAGATCATTCCGCACCTTGTTATTTGTTATTCCCTGTTAAGCCGATCTGGTTCCATGAGGAACCAAGATCTCTTTGTGTTTGATGTAATGATGTAATGTGTTCTTTCGTATGGTTGAGTGGGTTAAGTTACCCTCATGTAACATTATTTTATAATTTGTGTTGTAAAAAGGATTGAAATTGAATTTCCTTATTTAATTTAAATTTATGAGGCCTTTTCTTGTACTTTACCTTGACCAGGGGTGTCTTGTATGGGTTAAGGTTGACCCTGGGTTATACCCCATGGGTCCAGGGGCCCATTTGACATGGGTAACCCTTGAGTAACCTCCATCTAGTCATCTTAACTTCCCCCTGAAGTTAAGTGGCGAAAATTGGAGGTAGGAGGGGACATGATGGGTTGTACCAACACCCAACCCATACCCTCTACATTTCCCAAGGTAAGAGATGCCATCCATTATTGAAGGATTGACTTAAAGTCACCCCTTCCATAGTGAGATTCCCCCATGTGCTGTGGGGACACCCATGTGAAGAAAGGAAGAAGGGGCATGGGTCACCTGTCTTCTTCCCCATTAACTCCTTTTATTTCTCCCATGCGTAAGAGGAACCACATGAGGAGAGGAATAAGGAGTACTCTTGGGAATGGAGAGTGACATAAGCCACCAGGACAGAATAGTGGTTTTGGGGGAGAGTGAGGAGATGACAAGTGTCACCTCCCCATTCCTCAAAACTGAAAAGAATTTGGTTATTTGTTTCCAATTTTGGGATGAGAGGGAGTTAGTTGAATTTTGGGGAAACTTTCATTTTTGCCTTACCAAATATAGAAAGGTTAGCTTGCAGGATAGAGAAGGGAGAGGGAGTTGGTGGCTAAGGTTGGAAGAGAACTCTGTGGACTC